>CAMZMU010000039.1:22893576-23474020 GCA_947311845.1 Poa pratensis
TAATCATTTTGTTAACATAACCTATGGTATGCTAAGCTAAACTAAGTTGTTGCTGCATCTAGAGAACCATTTGGGTTTTCGACCATTCGATCTCACAAAACAAACTATGCACTTCTTCATTCACCAACTGACTGCAGGGTACAGATAAACATTAACGCAGATCCATTCATCATCTGGTCATGCAGGAAGCCAACCATGATCAGATGATCACTAATTGTAACACCAAGCACATCTTGAGCATTTTCTCATACTCAAGCATGCCCGAACTCTAATTTAATTATCCAGGGGATCAATCAACAAGTCATCTATAGGAAAATATATATGAACAGCCAGGCACACAACCTATTTAAACTATTTTTATACATGGGGTAAACAAGAGCAAGTGCAAATTAATCACAAGAATACATATACAGAGAATCTGTCTATGCAAGTTTAAACACACTACTGCACCTGCATATAATTCATCACTTGATATACTAAGAACTCATAGCAGCAGCTAGAAATCACCAGAAATATATATATACCTATACACAGCACTAGATTCTTTATGCACATGATTTGCAAGTAACCACACTCTAGTAACACTAACATAAGCAAATCATGTTTGTTTAATTGACCAAACTGAAGAACATCATCAGTAACCACACTGGCAAAACTGACCCAGAAAAGCCACAAGTAATAGCACCACATCGAACACCACACACAGTTACTCGGCTCGATGGCTGTTCATAGAGAGCACTTAAACTAGTTGAGCTTGGCACGATGGCCATGCTCCCGAGCAAGGGGAGGAGCAGCTAGAAGAGATGAGAACCGGAGAGCTCACCTTGAGAAGTTGTAGCCGAGCAGAACTGTTACTTGAATAAGCCGTAGTCGATGCCGGGGTTGCGGCCACATCACCTTCCCACCGGCATCGGAGACGAGGAGTCGCAGCGGCAACACCAGTCCAGCACCGCACCAACTCACCAGCCGTAGTCGCAGCGGCACAACCACAGCCACACCAGCTTCACCACCACCTCGCAGATAACCACTGGAAGACGCCGGGGTTGCAGTAGCCCACGCCGTCCACGCCGGCGTCGAGATTGTGAGAGCCGTGTTCGTGGAGGAAAGACAGAGGGTTGAGCTCGAGGAGATCGGGCCAAGGAGTTTGGCGTGAGGGGTTGTTGCAGAGGAGCACCCGGAGGTGCGGGCGCCGTGAGAAGCGCCGGCAAGCGGTGCGCGAGTGAGGCGGACGCGAATTAGGTTCAGGGTTCGCGAGCGAGCTCGGCTGGGGCGTGCAGTACGAATCGAGGCGGGGAACCGGGGATAGAGAGGCGGCGGAGCTATTCCATGCGCGGCGACGCCGGGGAAGGCCGGCGACGGCCGGAGCAACGAGTGGCGGCGGCGGCGCATCGCCACAGAGAGAGAGGGGTCGCGCTCGTGCGTGCAAGAAAGGGAAAGGGAGAGACAGGAAAGAGAGAGAGGATGCAGTAAATGACCAGTTTCGCCTGAGCCCAGTTTCGGTCTGGGCCAAACCCATCAAAACCTTTACAAAAAAAGTATTCTACTTTTAATCCATTTTCTATGAAAATAATACAAATACTTTAATCAAATCAAGATTTTTTTCTATAAAAAAAACCCAAATCAAGAATTAAAAAATATCTAATAATTCAAATGAAATCACAATCAAATATTGTTTCGTGTTACACAAATAACCATAGTTAAAATTTAAAGTCTTGTTTTGACAAAAGAAATGTTTAATTTGAATAAGAAACTAGAAGGGTAAGGCGCACGTTGACGCGCGCCCAATGATATTGGATTATAACATGTCTTTATGACTCAATACGTTTGAATAACTCTCAGGAGTTTTTTTTCAGATTTTGGAGACCTAAAAATACCTTTTCGATTTATTAAAAAAGAGCAATCATTTTTCGCTAAAAATAAACATTTTAAAAATGAATGAACGAAAATAAAGTCATATGAAGTTTCTAAAAAAAGAGTTATTGTACAAGAAATTTTAATTCCTTGTGAACAATTTAACTGAAATGTTTTATTACAAAATTATTTTACAACCATGTGACCACAATTGTTTTCAGGTACATGACCAAACCTTTTGCGCCGCATGTCGCGTTATTTTTAACACTGTAAACAAATTAGTACGCCCGAACATTTAATTGAACTTGAGCAACAATTGATTTTAATGGGAATGAAACAATAGTTAAAGTGCTAAAATTACAGGAATAAAGTTTGTATGACGTGTACCATTTTTACTCGAACCAATTAATTGGACTAGATGATAAACACAATTTGTGAGCTTGCCAGTGATTAATTAAACAAATTAAGGTCTGAACTGGCACTAAGCATCCATCCCAATTCGCAACTTGCCCAAAAGTCCTACGAGCATGCTACACTTGCGTGTACAGTACTTGTCAAATTTTCCTAATCTTTTGTTTCCAATCTGTCATAGCTGTCTCCCAGTCCATGCTCCGCACTACATGATCACTTCTAGTCAACTATAGTACACATACTCGCCGCCACGTCGCTATAAGTAGCACGCTCGCGCTTGTGTTGTATCAATCTCCCTTGCTTCCAACAGACATTGAGGGAGATACAGAGGGCAAGAAGAATGGCCGGCGACAAGGGGGCTGCGGCTGTGATGTGCACGCCGGCGTTCGCGTCAAGGGTTACTGGAGCCGGTGGTAGTGGTGTTTCGCGTCCATGGTTGTGATGGCGGCGTCGGTCGTACACATCGCGCGCTCACTCCAAGAGCTCCGGTCTGCTGGGTACAACCAGCAGAGCTTTCTCAGACCTCGCACCAACGTCGCGTGGTCTCCGGCCTCGTGCAGGCAGGTGGCCCGACGTGGGCGGTGCTTCTCATTAGCCGCCGCCATGAATCTGGCGGGTTACCTCATGCACTAGTGGAAACAGGGGCTTTGGTGGAGAGGGGTGTTGGGCTCTATCCCGCGTGGTTCGATCCCGGACTAGAGGAGGGAACTAGTACCGGGCCGGCTGCTCCGACGCTGCGCAGGTCGGGTCCCGGGTTGTAGGGCACCTCTAGTTCCGGGCCGTGATACCACCCGGGACCGAGGCAGTCAGCGGCAGGGTAGACAGGAGGGTGGACCTTTCTCCCGGGCCGTGGTACAGCCCGGACTAGAGTCCCGCTATATCATCTCCCACCCCGGGCCAGCCACCATTTTGAACTCTCAAGCTCATCTTCATTGTTTCCTCTCTCAAGCTCAAGTGTAGCCCCATTTTTTTCCAAGATTTGTCAAGATAGACGGCACCCATCTCTCCAAGGGTTAGCAACACTTGATCCTTTCACCCGGCGGCCGAATTTTAGCCATTTCCATACAAGTTTAGCTCATTTCATTTTTATAGTGCTACCTAGGTGTTTGATGAAATGCCTAAGCTAGGTAGTTCATTTTTTTATGTATTTTGAGCTCAAATTAATTTATTATTTGTGGATTTTAGTGTCGTCTCGGTCCTCACCGCCGTCGATAGCCCCCGCCATCCCGTGACCGGCACCACCTCGGTGAGCCTCTTCTTTTATCTGTTATTTTACAAAATTACTTGTATGATTTGAATGCATAATTATTTTTCTTGTATAATTTTCTTATGTTTTTTATGTATAGTGTCATGGTTTTGATATCCGTCCCCGTCCCTCGTCCGGTCTATGATTCGGATGTGGTATATTTTTATCACTATTTATTTTGTTTCGTGTTTATAACAATCATGCCGACCAAATTGACATAGATATATTTTTATTTAGGAGGTAGTTGAACCGGAAATTCCAGCCGACCCTATTGTAGAGTTTTTTAAAAAAAAACAACGATTTGAAAGCAAAATTGAAGATAAGTGAAGATCTTCGTCTCCAATGCCTAGAAGAGAAGATGGTATTGGACTTGAAGATTGCCGACATCGTTGATGCTCACGGGGTCGAGCTTACCGACGTCGTCGCTGTTCACGAGATGAAGATGGATGCAATGCGCTTGAAGCTTAGAAAGATTAGAAAATATGTCATTAGTCAAGAGGCTTGGTATCATTATGCTGTTGGTTCAATAGTTACCTTAGTTGCGATTCTGATCGCATTTGTTGTTGGATTTAAATTCTTTAGATAGTTGTATTCTAGTTTCAATTAATTTATGTTTTATGAGAACTATGTATTACATTTGGTCACTACTATACTTTGGTTTTAATGTGATGAACTTGTATTAATGAATATGATATGTTTCCTATTATGTTGGTTTATCGTAATGGGTTTTAGCGGTGATTTGCAGATGAGTCATCCGTGGATGTACGCTGACCGACGCTCTAAAGAGTACATGGATGGCGTGCAATCTTTTCTCAATGTGGCTAAGGATAACAAGGGGCCCAATGGTTTTATGTGTTGTCCATGCAAGAAATGTCGGAATGAGAAGGATTACCCTAACACAGACAGAATTCACCTCCACCTGATAACTTCTGGTTTCATGCCCGGCTATAATTGTTGGACCAAGCACGGAGAAAAAGGGGTTATGATGGAAGATAACGAAGAAGAAGAGAACGATGACAACTACATGTACCCTGAATATGTTGGTAACCCAACAGGGGAAGCTGATGATGAACCAGATGATCCCATCATACATGATGATTTACGTGGGGTCATCGTTGATGCACATACCCTAGCAGAAACTACACTTGAGAAGTTGAAGTTGGAGCGCATGTTAGAGGATCACAAAACAAAGTTGTACCCAACTTGCGAAGATGGCAACACAAAGCTCGGTACCACACTGGAATTATTGCAATGGAAGGCAGCGAATGGTTTATCTGACAAGGGATTTGGGAGTTTACTGAAAATAGTGAAGGACAAGCTGCCGGCTGGTAACGAATTGCCCGAGAGTGCGTATGAAGCAAAGAAGATTATCTGCCCTCTAGGATTAGATGTGCAGAAGATACATGCATGCATTAATGACTGCATCCTCTACCGCGGTGAGAAGTATGAGAATTTGAATGAATGCCCGGTATGCGGTGCATTGCGGTATAAGATCAGAGCAGATGACCCTGGCGATGTTGAGGGCCTGCCCGCCAGGAAGAAGGTTCCTGCCAAGGTGATGTGGTACGCTCCTATAATACCACGGTTGAAACGTTTGTTCAGAAACAAAGAGCATGCCAAGTTGTTGCGATGGCACAAAGAAGACCGCAAGAGCGACGAGATGTTGAGACACCCGGCTGATGGGTCGCAGTGGAGAAAAATCGATACAGAGTACAAGGAATTTGCACGTGACCCAAGGAACTTAAGGTTTGGTCTTAGCACGGATGGCTTTAATCCTTTTGGGGAGCAGAGCAGCAGTCATAGCACCTGGCCTGTGACTCTATGTATCTATAACCTTCCTCCTTGGTTGTGCATGAAGCGGAAGTTCATTATGATGCCAGTGCTCATCCAAGGCCCGAAGCAACCCGGTAACAACATTGATGTCTACCTGAGGCCATTAGTTGATGAACTTTTACAGTTGTGGCGTGATGAAGGGGTACCTGTGTGGGATGAGTACAAACAAGCGGAATTTAACCTACGAGGGTTGTTGTTTGTAACCATCAATGATTGGCCTGCTCTTAGTAACATTTCAGGACAGTCGAACAAGGGATACAATGCATGCACACACTGTTTAGATAGCACTGAAAGTATATATGTAGGTAACAAGAATGTGTACCCGGGTCATCGTCGATTTCTTACAACTCAGCATCCCCTAAGAAAGAAAAGCAAGCAGCAGCATTTCAAAGGTGAGGAAGATCGCCGGCCGAAGCCACCCCTCCAAAGTGGTGAAGATATATATGATGCGGTCAAGGATTTAGATGTAATCTTTGGAAAGGGTCCTGGCGGACAGTCTGTTCCGAAGGACGCTAACAACCACGTTCCCCTGTGGAAGAAGAAGTCTATATTTTGGGAACTACCCTATTGGAAAATCCTAAAGGTCCGCTCTGCAATCGACGTGATGCACGTGACGAAGAATGTTTGCGTGAACCTGCTAGGCTTCTTGGGCGTGTATGGGAAGGCAAAAGATACTCCGGAAGCACGAGAGGACCAGCAACTTTTGAAAGACCCAAAGAACCTGCATCCAATGAGGACGGATAAAGGACGTCTACGTCCTGCTAGCTACGTTCTTACCAAAGAAGAGAAGGAGATATTTTTTGAAGTCCTGAGCAGTATGAAGGTCCCGTCTGGCTTCTCGTCGAATATAAAGGGAATAATAAATATGGCAGAGAAAAAGTTCCAGAACCTAAAGTCTCATGACTGCCACGTGCTGATGACTCAACTGCTTCCGGTTGCATTGCGGGGGCTTCTACCGGAAAATGTTCGAGTATCCATTGTTCAGCTATGTGCGTTCCTCAATGCAATTTCGCAGAAGTCAATCAGCCCAACCACTCTATTAAGGTTACAGAAGGATGTGGCTCAATGTCTCGTTAGTTTTGAGTTGGTGTTCCCACCATCCTTCTTCACTATTATGACACATCTCCTAGTACACCTGGTCGACGAGATTCACATTCTGGGTCCTGTATTTCTACACAATATGTTCCCCTTTGAGAGGTTCATGGGAGTGTTGAAGAAGTATGTTCATAACCGTGCTAGGCCAGAAGGAAGCATCTCCAAAGGGTATGGAACAGAGGAGGTCATTGAGTTTTGTGTTGACTTTATTCCCGGCATTAAGTCGATTGGTCTTCCTGAATCGCGACATGAGGGGAGACTAAGTGGAGAAGGCACTCTAGGAAAGAAATCATACATATGCAGGGACGGGTATTCTTTCACAAAAGCACACTACACAGTTCTGCATAATTCCACTTTGGTGGCTCCGTATATCCAGATGCACAAGGATATTGTACGCTCTAACAACCCGGGGATGGATGACTCCGCCATTGCAAAGGAACACATGGAGAATTTTGGCGGTTGGTTGGAAACGCATCTGAACAACAACAACACAGTCTCAGATGAGCTGTTCTTGTTGTCTAAGGGGCCATCTTCGACTATTTGGACTTTCCAAGGGTATGAGATAAACGGGAATACATTTTACACGAACGCCCAAGATAAAAAGAGCACCAACCAAAATAGTGGTGTCCGCTTTGATGATAAGAGCACGAATGAGGCCACGGTCACATATTATGGTTGCATAGAGCAGATATGGGAACTTGACTATGGACCTTCTTTGAAGGTCCCTTTGTTCTGGTGCAAATGGTTCAACCTGAGAGGCGGCGGGGTAAAGGAAGACCCATTGTACGGAATGACTACAGTGGATCTCACGAATGTTGCGTACGACAACGAACCATTCGTTCTAGCCAAGGATGTGGCTCAGGTTTTCTATGTGAAGGACATGTCTACCAAGCCAAAAAAAAGAAAAGATAAGGAAGTGAATACATCAGCCGATGAGCCAAAGCGCCACATAGTTCTTTCAGGGAAAAGAACCATCGTGGGAGTGGAGGACAAGACAGACATGTCAGAAGATTACGACAAGTTTCATGAAATTCCGCCCTTCAAAGTGACCACTGACCCAAGTCTCAAGTTATACGCAGACCCTTGTCCATGGTTACGGAGCGATCAGAAGAAAGGGTCTCACAAAAAGAAAAAGCGAAGACTAAATAGGGATGTTGTTCATGATGTGTAATAATTTATTAAACTTTTATATAATTTATAGTATGGAGGACAAGACAGACATGTCAATGAAATCAAGCGTATGGCGGTGGCGGAATGTAGTACTTAATTTATAAATTTTTGATGTAGCATCAAACTTTGTGA
This sequence comes from Poa pratensis, assembly GCA_947311845.1. Lineage (NCBI taxonomy): Eukaryota > Viridiplantae > Streptophyta > Magnoliopsida > Poales > Poaceae > Poa > Poa pratensis. Next base: position 22,901,315 of record CAMZMU010000039.1, read on the forward strand.
TGTGAAATGATCCACTGCGCATGTAGTACTTGATTTATAAATTTTTGAATTGATTTTAAATTAAGCGTATGTAGTACTTAATTTAAAACCAAGCGCATGTGATACTTCATTTTAAACCAAAACAGAAAACAGGAAAATGAAAGCAATTTTTACTTAATTTAGACAAGTAAATCAAAAGATATAAAAAAAGTAAGAAACCAGAAAATTAAAAAAAATTAACCTCTAGTACATTATTACACATGATCCAACGTCTCACAAGCGCTTGAAAGAAACACACCCCTGATCCAACATCACCAACATTATTCTACATAAACGGACTTGCTGGCTCGAAGGCCGTAGGATTAGGGGGAACGGCGGGAGGAGCCAGCCCCGTGGGCGGCCGCCCGGTTCTCGCGCGCACGTTTGCGGCGGAGGGCAAGATCCATGGAGGATGAGTCTTTCAGCGCCCAATCCAGCTCGGAAGCCTCCTTCGCCTTGAGCTGGTAGGAAGTCTTTGCTCGCTGGACAGGGTAGTCGCGGACAGACTGGAAGGAGGCTTCCATGGCCTCCTGTATCTGCAACCCACAACCCTCTTCCCCGTCGTCGCTCCAGTCGAAGTCGTCGTCCTCCTCCTCCGCGGGAGGAGCGGCGGCGCCTGGTGGAGGTGCAGCGGCGCCAGGTGGAGGTGCGGCGGCACCTGGTGGAGCAGGAGGCCGGTAGCTGGGCATTCCTCTCCACGCCGGGCTCGTGGGCATACGGCGGGATAGGCTCCCGCGGTTGCGCCCAAGCGCGCTCTGCCGAGCACGCTCGACCTCGTCCAGAAGGCGCTGCGGCGGGCGTGGCGGATCCATCTCGTGGAGACGATGCGTTCGTGGCTAGGAATGTTGGATTAGGGTTTACCCCGTCGGCGACAATATATAAAGACCTCCAGGGCAGCGCTGGGGGAGGACACGTGCCCAGGGCAACGCTGGGGAGGACACGTGTCGTGACCGCAAAGCCCGCCTTTAGTCCCGGTTGGTGTTACCAACCGGGACTAAAGAAGCACACGGATCGTGTGTTTCTTTCAAGCGCTTGTGAGACGTTGGATCAGGGGTGTGTTTCTTTGAGGGATTGTGAGCTGTTGGATCAGCAGTATCACGACCACTTCGTGAGCCACATGACCCGGTTGGTGTTACCAACCGGGACTAAAGAAGCACACGTACCCTATATATAGCCCCCCTCCTCAGACAGGTTACTCACTCACACAAAACATTCCAGCGTCACTCGGAGAGGCATCTTTGGGCAACCAGCGGCAAGACGTCTCTGATGACCTGCGACCGTTCCAAACGGTTGCAGATCATCAGAGATGTCTTGCCGGCCGGTTGTAGATCATCAGAGACGTCTTACCGCTGCTTGGATCGAAGTGGCGCTCAAACACAAAACATTCGGGTTCCCTAGCTATAACCCATTTCTTCTAGGTGGAAACTCCCATTTCGTGTATTAACCCATTTCTTCTAGGTGGAAACTCTCATTTCATGAAATTCCGCCCTTCAAAGTGACCACTGACCCAAGTCTCAAGTTATATGCAGACCCTTGTCCATGGTTACGGAGCGATCAGAAGAAAGGGTCTCACAAAAAGAAAAAGCGAAGACTAAATAGGGATGTTGTTCATGATGTGTAATAATTTATTAAACTTTTATATAATTTATAGTGGAGGACAAGACAGACATGTCAATGAAATCAAGCGTATGGCGGTGGCGGAATGTAGTACTTAATTTATAAATTTTTGATGTAGCATCAAACTTTGTGATGTGAAATGATCCACTGCGCATGTAGTACTTGATTTATAAATTTTTGAATTGATTTTAAATTAAGCGTATGTAGTACTTAATTTAAAACCAAGCGCATGTGATACTTCATTTTAAACCAAAACAGAAAACAGGAAAATGAAAGCAATTTTTACTTAATTTAGACAAGTAAATCAAAAGATATAAAAAAAGTAAGAAACCAGAAAATTAAAAAAAATTAACCTCTAGTACCGGGCCGTGCGACCACCCGGTACTACAGGTCCACTGGGCTTGGCGCGCAAATTTTCGCGGCCCTGAGGGACCTCTAGTACCGGGTGGTAACACGGCCCGGTACTAGAGGGTCTCTAGTACCGGGTGGAGCCACGGCCCGGTACTAGAGGCCTTTTTGGCGCTACTTCTAGTGGCTCGGGCCGAAAATTTGCCCAAGTCCAGCAAATCGACGCTCCGCCTCCGGGCTCCAGACGACGCCGCCCCCTGCCGCCAGGCTGCCGGATTTCGTCCCCGCGCCGCTGCCGCCCTCACCGTGGGTCGCCGTCCTGCTCCTGCTCCGGGCGCGGCCGTCCCCGCTCTTCCCCCGAGCAAGATCGTCGTCCCCGAGCAAGCAAAGCTCGCCCCCGACCCACGGTGAGCTCGTCCCCCCCGACCAACTACTCTCTCCCTCTCTCAGATCTAGCGCGCGGCGGCGGCGGCGGACCCTAACCACGGGGCCGGCGCCGGAGTTGGCAAACAAGAACAGATTTTTAGGGCCTAAGGGCCGATTTCATTATAATTAGGCCACAAACGGCCGATTACATTGGGGGGGAGGCCATTGATAAGGCCATTACATTGGAGGGGGGAGGGTCGCCGGTGCCGGTGCCGCCTAGTCGTCGAGGATGTAGAAGGGCGGCGGGGTCCAGAGATGCTCCGGTGGCGCCTGCTGCTGCGGTGGCGCCTCCTGCTGCTCCGGTGGCGCCTCCTGCTCCTGCTCCGGTGGCACCTCCCAGCTCCCGCCGGTAAAGACCCAGGACTGGCCAACGAGGCCGGTAGGCAGAGGAGGCGGCGGCGGAAGGTCCTGCTCCTGCTCGCGTTCCATGGCGTAGTGCCACGGCTCGACCTCGTCCGGGTCGTACTCCTGCTGCTGGTGGCGGCGGCGGCATCAGGGCCGCGCCGCGCGGCCGCGGCGGCCGCCGGTCCTCACCTTCTCCCACCTCTTGATCTCGTCCTCGACGAGGCTGAGGTTGGAGGCCTCGTACGCGGCCACCATCTCCGGGTCGTCCTCATCCTCGGGGACCTCCTCCTCGAACCACAGCGCGTCGGGCAGCGCTGGGTAGGCGGATTGGACGGCGCGGGGCGCCGGGGCGAAGTAGGAGTGGCGGCGGTCCTCGTGCTCGTCCTTGAGCCACTGCTCCCAGTGAGGGGAGTCCGCCGCGTAGGGAGGAGGCGGCGCCGGCGCGCGATCTCCCTGTCCAGTTGCCTCCCAGGGAGCGGGACCGCCGGCACCGGAATCCTCTGCGGGTTCAGGTGCCAGCCCTCGGGGAGGTGGACGTCGTCCACTCCAGCGTGGCGGCGTTGTCCCAGTGCCACTGGCACTCCGGCTCCGGCACGTAGCGCCGGCGCCGGATCCTCCTCCCTCCGCGGTGGTGGTGGTTCGTGGCGGCGCGTCGGGTGCGTGGGCGACCCGCACCGGTGGCGCGGTCCTCCGCACGCCCTGCGGAACGACGCCCAAGGCCGCCGGCGGTGGAGAAGCGCGGCGACGGTTGGAGGACTCGCCGGTCTCGTTCTTCGGGGACTTCCCGAACCAGCGCGACATGGCGGCGAGGGCACTGGACGGGCGGAGGGGAACCGTCGGGCGGAGGGGAACCGTGGGAGCGGAGCGGAGTGGAGTGTCCACATCCGCACGGGCGCGTCCCTTTTTAAAGACCAGGACCGTCGGGAGGGGAACCGTCGGTGGGCCAGCGCCCGAGTCGCTGGCAAGTGGGCCAGGAGCATTGACTCCGGGTGGGCGGGGGCTGTTGGTGCTCCGCATTGACCACGGGGGGTGAAGGCGAGGCGGCCGGGTGGGAACACGAGGCGGGGAGGTGAAGACGAGGCGGGGCGGGAACACGAGGCAGGGCGGCGGGGTCAGAACTGGGTCGCTGGCAGGTGGGCCAGCATTGACCACGCGTGGCCAGTGGGCGGTCACACGTGGCGGTGGGGCGGGTAGGCGCTGGCAGGTGGGCCAGCGATGACCACGGTGGCCACCTTTGACCAGGTTCTGGCCCAAATTTGGGCTGGGCTGGGATTGGGACAGCCTATGTTTTTTTTGAAAGATTTTTTTCTTTAGATGCAATATTAAATTGTTTTTGTTGCATATTTGTATAGTTCCCTCCTTTGAATTATTGTACTAATGCTATTATTGTTTTATCTTTTTTTTGTATTAGTTAAACAATGGATGTCGATGCTCCCTTCGTAACGAGAGAAGGGGAAGAAGAGATACTTTCCTACATTTTGGAACCCGGTGAATTTCGGCATCCCGCGGAAGGAGCTGAAGATGAGGACTCGGAAATTGGTGGACCCACGCCGTCTGGCGAGGTATATTAAGCCTATGTTGAGCAGATGCAATAACTGATTTGTGCATATATATGTATTCACACATGTTTCATATTTTTAGACCTCCGCATCGAACCAATCCACTAAACGAGGCCATGCCCAAGGGATGGGCAAAGATGAGCATCTCACAATTGACGAGGTGAATGCAACTACTGGCCAACCACTGGCACCCGTGCCGAACGCAGTTAAGTTTGTGCATCAATGCGGAGTCACTGTCAGGGACAACGTTTATATCAGCACTCAGGAATGGATTAAGCCAAAGTTAGAGGGAGTTAGTTACGTCGACAAGAGAACCAAAGATGTGCTTTGGAACAAGCTCATTGCACATTTCACCCTACCGGTCTTGGAAGATGAGGTGAAGACAAAAAAAATGACGGACAAAGTCAAGCATTTCGCTCTTAAGAAGATGGCTCAACAATTCAATAACTACAAGAACAAATTATTCCGTGAGTGGGAAGAAGATGGGAAACTTCCGGATTTCACCGGCACACGAGAGAGGCAGCGGCCTCACTGGCCTGCATTTCTGGAGTACAAGAAATCAGAACGAGCTAAGAAAAGGTCGCAAACGAATAAGAATAATGCAGCGAAAAAGAAGTATCACCATAAGATGGGGCCAGGTGGCTACCGAGTTGCCGAGCCTAAGTGGGAAAAAATTGAGTCCGAGTTGCGTGCAAAAGGGCTCACCCCGGTCACAGAGGAATGGGACAGAAGGATAAGGAATTGGCTACTTGCGCATGGAGGGGAGTATGACATGGAAACAGGGGAGTTAATAATTGATGAAAGCAAAGTAGTCAACGGAGCCCAAAAAAAATTATTGACTTAATTGCCAAGTCTAAAGAGGGAAAGTTTATTTCCGACAGAGAGAAGGACGAGCTGTCAGAGGCCCTCGGGACCAAAGAAAAAGGAGGATCAACACGAGGCTTAGGAGAAGTGCCGTGGATTGAAGGGTTTCCCGAGGACCGTGCCTCTTATAGAAGCCGATTGAGAGCAAAGAGGAGGAAGGAGCAGCAGGAATCAGACCGGTTGATGATCTTAGAAAGAAATCATGACCAGATGGTTGCTCTCTATAAGGAGCAGCAGAAGCAAATAGATCAAATGCGCGAGCAAGGGGCGCCAACTCTTCAGCTGGAACAAGCGAGTCAAGGCGGCCCATCGCATCGCAGAAGCAGCGTGGCTTCCTCGGTTATGGTCGGTGATGATGAGACAAGTTACCCCGTGGATTATATCACGGAGAAAACAACTTGTGAGCTGCATGTCCCAGTATTTAACTTATCCATGAAGGCGGCGGACGGCTATGCATTCTCCATTGACTCTACAGCATCGTGGCTTGGCAATGCCATTCCAGATGGATTTGCTCGTGTCGGCGTGGATCAAGTTGTACAAGGATATGAATCACTGAACCTTGAGTTCCCAAGAGCTGATGATGAGTCGGTGCTAGGGGACGTCGTGGGTGGTCTAATTCTATGGCGGAAGAAATACATCAAGTTTGAAGGCTGGGCGCCAAGGCCACCATCGTCTCCGCCAATTCACGATTCACCACCTGATGACGATGAAGGGGACGACAACCATCAGTCGCCTCTGCATCAGTCGTCTCCGCCGCCGCGTGCGCCGACTCCACCGCCGCGTGAGCCGACTCCACCGCCGCGTCAGCCCACTCCGCCGCCGCATGAGCCGACTCCACCGCCGCATGAGCCGACTCCTGAGCCCCGACATAGGAAGGGCGCCACTTCGTCGTCCATGGGATTCGGGCGAGACCCCCGACGTTCGCCCCTCCCAAAAGTACCCAAAAGCCTTGACGACCTCAGAGCTTGCGACATGACTAAAGAGCAATTGGATGCGTGGGTGGATGCAGACACAAAAAGACAGCTTGCACGGAAAAAGCCCGAGGAAAAGCAAACATTTACTGCAAAGGAAAACAAGTGGGCTATTGGATTCATCACGGAACCATCGCAATATGAGAAAAATAAGCCAGATAACTATTTACGAGCTCTGAGTAAAAGTAGTAGCTCTCCCAAGACGAGAAGTAGTAGTGCCAGAGGGAAAAGAGACGTTGCCCAGCTCGGACAACAGGCAAACCAGTCGATAGCCCCGCTCGTAGTTATACCCAGTGGTCATGGCTCCGTGACGGACCTAATTCCTACTTTATCCTTGAAGAAGGACTTTGCTGCAGATGCTGGTATTACTCTTGCTCAACTGGACAACGAAAATCTCTTTCCGTCTGATGTAGATGATTCATGGAAATGGAAATGGGGGAGGTCCCTGCTGCGAGGTGATCAGATAAAGTGTCTACCGACATGTATGCGACAACTCCATAGTTGGTACATGAAAACCACAAAGGAATTTGATGACTTTTTGATCTGTGTGAAAGTTACAAAAAATCATTTCGCGGGTGAAGACATGTTCACAATTCAGCTCGAAGAACTCTGGTACTTATACAACCTTGACTCCCTCGACTTGGCTCTCGTCGGTGCCTACTGTCTGTAAGTGATTCAATTCATTTATTTCCAAAAAAGATAAAGTCTTTAGCTCTCAGCTCGTTCATTGCCATCGCTAATTATGCTCACTACGGTATTATGCAGAATGAAGAGTGATGAATGTGGTAGAAAGGGCATCTATGGCTTTGGGTTCGTTAACCCAGTACGAGTTAATGCAAGGACACTAAAAAACCACGTGAAGGACACGGAGAAGAACTTGCTAAATGCCCTAATGAAGCAACATTTCAACACGGAGATAATGTTTCCTTACTTCTTCAGGTAAGAGAGTGTTACTCGCTTGTACAAATTAAGTGTAACTGATGAGTTACTGACGTGTATATAATCATGCGCAGCGATCATTACATTCTGCTAGTCATTGAAGTTGATAGATCAAGAGTTCAAGTCTACGACTCATTGGACTGGCCTGAGGAGAGGTACCAAAGCATTCTAGATACGCTCCAAAGGTAATTTCAAACATTATCGCACTATATCAGTCTCTCTTATTGATTTCAGAGATATCAAGCAACTAATAACTCATTTATTCTTTTTTTTGCCGGCAGGGTTTGGAAACAATTCAAAGCGAGGACAAAGGGTTCAGGTTCATTTGAAGAACAGCTGACTTTTGTTCACCCACAGGTAGGTAGTACGGTCTAGCTAGGTTCGCGCATCTCTTTATTTATTGTTTTCAATACCACTATATGTTGACTATGATTTGATTGAATTCTATTCTCGTAAAGTGGATCGAGAGGCAACCACAGGGGACCAATTTCTGTGGATATTTCGTTTGCGAGTGGATTCGTCGTTCGGTCACTGAGCGGGACCCAAAGAAATTTTTAGACGTACGTGAACAATCATATTCATCAATTGATCTCCAGTGTCATTCATAATTTTTGATAGTCATGATTAATATTCGTATTGATCTCCTTCTTTTATAGGCAGAGCCATTGCGCGAGAGTATGCCACTAAAGAAGCGCTTTCAAGCACTAGCAGAGGAACTTGCGGGGTTTCTGCTCAGCGAAGTCATACCTACAAAAGGAAATACAATGGAGAATAGCGGTGAAGTCCCGGTTATGATCTCCCGTGTAACCGAATAGACGGGCTCTAGTCCCGGTTATGATCTCCACACACGTGTAATCGAATAGACGGGCTCTAGTCCCGGTTATGAGCACCTCCATGTAACCGGATAGACGTGAACATATTTTTATTTATGAACATTTTGATATGTTATATGTAGTTTCTGTTTTTAATTAATTAAACGCATATTTTTTTGCACCATTTCAATATTAAATTGGGAGGAAAAACAAAAAATTACAGGCTGCCACGTGTGAGGTCCTTGGTCCCGGGTCGTATGACCAATCGGGACTAGAGGTCCTCCACCACGCCCGCGCCTCGGCGGCCACGTGGGAGCCTGTTGTTCCGGGTCGTAACGGACCCGGTACTAGAGGGGGGGCCTCTAGTGTCGCCTTGCTAGTCCCGGGTGGACACCCGGTACTAGAGGCCCTTACGACCCGGGACCAGTGGCCCTGTTTCCACTAGTGATGGTGTACCTCGCGCTGACGGAGCGTACGGCGGCGCCACCCGTGTGGCTCATGTCCATCTACATGTGCGTGGGCGCCAACGCGCACTCACCTTCTCCAACACCGGCGTGCTCGTTTCCTGTGTCAAGAACTTCCCGGAGAGCCGGGGCATCGTCATCGGCTTGCTCAAGGGCTTCGTCGGGCTCAGTGGCGCCATCTACACGCAGCTCTACCTCGCCATCTACGGCGACGACGCCAAGTCGTCGTCCTCCTCATCGCCTGGCTCCCGGCCGCCGTGTACATCTTCTTCGTGCACACCATCCGCGTCCTGCCATACCGTCGCCGTGCCGAAGGCGAGGAGCCTAACACCAAGCCGGTCTTCTGCTTCCTCTACATCTCCATCGCGCTCGCCACCTACCTCCTCGTTACGATTGTGGTGCAAAGCAGGTGCCCACGTTCTCCACGCCGCGTACGCTGTCGTATCACCGTGCTCCTCCTCATCCTCTTTCTCCCCCTCGGCGTAGTCAACAATTGATGCGAACTGCTAAGTTATGGATTGGAATATGTTGCTGTGATGTTTACTTTGTTCTTGTATTTGCAATGTTATGATTTCGGGTATTGAGCTTTAGGGGCACTTTGAGAAAATGACCCAAAAAGTATGACATTTAGAGGCATTTCATTAAATTGCCTCAAAAGATATGACATTTAGGGGCATTTAATCAAACTGCCTCAAAAGTTATGATATTTAGGGGCATTTCATCAAACTGCCCAAAAAGTCTGTCATTTAGAGGGGAGCATTTTGCTAAAGTGCCCCAAAATGTATGACATTTAGAGGCACTTTGTCAAAGTGCCCCAAAATGTATGACATTTAGAGGCACTTTGTCAAAGTGCCCCTAATTAGGAGTTTTTGGGGCAGTTTGAAAAATGCCCTAGCCAAAGTGCCCCTAAATCTATACCGTGATGTAGTGCAGCTTATGACCACACACGCCCCATAACCTATTCCTACTGTCTATAAGCACTTTCAAGAAACAGAGCCGGCAAACCTTAAGAGTGACTGACGAAATCACCACAGACACCTCGTGATGGCATGGCAGCGACAATGCAGCCATCCGGCGGCGTGCACTTCTCCATCTCATCCACCTCCTCGCAGCGTGCCTGTCTCTAACCTCCACTCTCCCTCATTGGTACTATGACCATGAGTCTCACATAGGAGGAAGTCTTCTTGCTCCTGATTCTTCTCCCAGATCACCCTTCCACTTAGTCCATCTGAAGACCAGCGGACCTGTGGAGAAGGGTGATGCCTCCCTCAGGTTATCAATGTTTAAATACCGTTTTGAGCATGCTAGATTGTCCTGGATCTGAACGCTTCTGACAGCTCCAAATGCTCCATCCCCCTTCGTTTGCACGTTGAATCACTGTGCGATGCACGATGCTGCATCAAAGCTAGCATAGAGTAAAACTGTTTTTAAATGTACACTGTTTTAGGTCGTAAGTAGAATGGTACGACTAGTGAGAGTTTAAGTGTTTTACACCTACCCTTCACCTTTTGGAGTTACAAGTACCTGATCAAGATGGACATGGAACTTGCCGTGAAATCAGTTAACAGAGAACAATTCCAAATTAGAGGGAGCAAAGGATTATATTGAGCAATTTAGTCTTATCCACAGGAAAGATATGTTTCTCGCGACAGGTTTACCACATAAATAGCAACTATGATCAAATCACAAGTCCATAACTTTTACAGAGCCATACTAACCAAAATGTGAATTTGTTACAAGTGTCTAACTGAAAATATAGGTAACAGCACACAAGAACAGAAGCTGGGCAATTGTATCATCATGTCAAACGCATGTAAGTCTCGGCCTGCCGAATTGAGGCATCTGAAAAAACTAGTACCATGCTTTTGTTGCCCAGAACATTAATTGCAAGACTTATATCATGATTGTATGGCATTGTAGATGCGTTGTATTTTCTTACTGCACAATGAAGAATTGTACAATTCAATGATAAAATACATTATGAGACAAGAATGTTCACCTTATAGGTTTGTAGTCTATAAACTTGGACATTAGAATACAATTGCATCATATGCCTCACAGGTACTCTAATCATCTGGTTAACATTGTTACTCTTGCAAATGGGGATTTTCTGTCACACATGCCTTACAAACCAGGTAGGTTAATTTGCTTACATTAGTTCCTATGCCATGCAAATACACGTTTCATGTACTTATCAATTGCAGTGACAAGACCGAATTTCAATACTTGACAAGAAAATATAAGCACATAGGTTGAAATCTTACTCTAATTCAATCAGGATAGTTTCATCCTGCAGCCAGATAAGAAAATATATTGGTTTCTCAAGGGATTGGCCCACAAACGAACGAACAAACATGCCACAGTTACCAAGCGGAAGGAGCAACCAACTTCATAAATTATGTACCAATTCCTAGGTTCTCCATCATCTGTATTGCAGCTCAACATCAATGCAATTTTTTCTTTACCATCTGCCCCGAACAATCTCCAAATGCTTTTTGTATATTGCTGAGTATGCAGTACTCGACAATCCGTGAATTAAATGTAATAACATCAGCCCTCTCAACTATGTGTCTAACCAAGTCAAAGATATCATGTGAATAAACAACCTTTCCATATTTCCATAGATTGCTTATCATTGAACTGCAGAACACAATATGAGGCAAGAAATACCTCCGTTGATCATTTGGAAAAACTGATAAAAAGCTTTGTTCGGTTGTACTCCCGTAGCCAACACCTGACTGAATTTGTCCATAGAACCAGACAGCCTGACAATTTTGCAATTACAGTGGAACAGTTGAATAGGTCAGGACTCACTCCGTGCTCCCGCATTTCAGTAAATATGAGCACAATTTCATCCATCATACCATATTTAGAATATGCATCAATTAATATGTAGAGAACATGGTAATTGGCTAATCGAAGAGATTAACCATATCAACATAACATTCATTATCAGGTTTGTGGCGCTCGCAGTCATGGAATCAAAAATTCCTGCCATTGCGGGAATGCCCAGATACGCTGACGGCCGTCCTATACGCCGACCGCCATTTGTCGGGGCCGTCGGCGTATAGGGCGAGGAGGCCAGCCCATTGAAGTGGCCGTCGGCGTATGAAAAGCCCTCTGCGTAGATAGACAACGCCGACGGCAACCCTCGGCGTATCAACCCTCGGCGTAGTTAAAGGGCCGGATAGATACCTCTTATACGCCGACGGCTTTGCCGTCGGCATAGGTTCCTCGATTTTTAAATCATTATTTCTTGATTATATTCCTACGCCGGGATAGATGCCTCCTATACGCCGACGGCTTTGCCGTCGGCATAGGTTCCTCGATTTTTAAATTATTATTTTTTGAGTATATAACTACGTCGACGGCTTTGCCGTCGGCACACTTACCATGTTTTTTTAATATTCATTTTATGTATTTTATTTATATAGCTACGCTGAATAGCGGTTTCCACCCACATAAAATGACGTCACGAATTTGGTCTCTCACAGTTTCACGTCGGGCCAACCGGGGGCAACCTTGTGATAAAAGTTGGTTTCTCATGTTCCTATGGCCTAACGTAACACAACCAAGCAAAAAAGTCCACTGGCCTACCCCCTCTCGACGCCGTTCAAGGTGGTAGACGAAAACGTTAGGATTTTTCCAGCGGATTCAGGGTTTCGCCGAAGTGGGGCATCGGAGCGTCGAAACCCCACACAAACCGAGGTTGTGGCATACCATATGTATACAAGTGTGTTGTGTGTTGTAAATTTCCAATATCCTACTCCGGGGTTTGACCGGTTTCACCGACTTCACTTTCTCTCTAGTGAGTTTCTGCACTTAGAGGTGAAAACTCCCCCTTCGGGCGAACCGGATGAAATATTGTGTTGATTTGCTGTAGACTTTGGTTTCCCACCTTCCTATGGCCTAACCTAACACAACCAAGCAAAAAAGTCCACTGGCCTACCCCCTCTCGGCTCCGGTCAAGGGGGTAGACGGTAACTTTGACTTTTTCCAGCGGGTCTAGGGTTTCGCCGAAGCGGGTCCCTGGAGCGTCGGAACCCCACCAAAATCTAGGTTGTGCCATACCATATGTATACAAGTGTGTTGTGTGTTGTAAATGTCCAATATCCTACTCCGAGGTGTGACCGGCTTCACCGATCGACTTCACTTTCTCTCTAGTGATTTTCTGCACTTAGAGGTGAAAACTCCCCCTTCGGGCGAACCGGATGGAATCTAGTGTTTATTTGGGGTAGACTTTGGTTTCCCACCTTCCTATGGCCTAACCTAACACAACCAAGAAAAAAAGTCCACTGGCCTACCCCCTTTCGACGCCGTTCAAGGGGGTAGACGAAAACGTTAGGGTTTTTTCCAGCGGATTCAGGGTTTCGCCAAAGCGGGGCATCGGAGCGTCGGAACCCCACCCAAACCTAGGTGGTGCCATACCATATGTATACAAGTGTGTTGTGTGTTTTAAATGTCCAATATCCTACTCCGGGGTGTGACCGGCTTCACCGACTTCACTTTCTCTCTAGTGAGTTTTCTGCACTTAGAGGTGAAAACTCCCCCTTCGGGCGAACCGGATGAAATATTGTGTTGATTTGGGGTAGACTTTGGTTTTCCACCTTCCTATGGCCTAACCTAACACGACCAAGCAAAAAAGTCCACTGGCCTACCCCCTCTCGGCTCCGGTCAAGGGGGTAGACGGTAACTTTGACTTTTTCCAGCGGGTCTAGGGTATCGCCGAAGCGGGTCCCTGGAGCGTCGGAACCCCACCAAAATCTAGGTTGTGCCATACCATATGTATACAAGTGTGTTGTGTGTTGTAAATGTCCAATATCCTACTCCGAGGTGTGACCGGCTTCACCGATCGACTTCACTTTCTCTCTAGTGATTTTCTGCACTTAGAGGTGAAAACTCCCCCTTCGGGCGAACCGGATGGAATCTAGTGTTTATTTGGGGTAGACTTTGGTTTCCCACCTTCCTATGGCCCAACCTAACACAACCAAGAAAAAAAGTCCACTGGCCTACCCCCTTTCGACGCCGTTCAAGGGGGTAGACGAAAACGTTAGGGTTTTTTCCAACGGATTCAGGGTTTCGCCAAAGCGGGGCATCGGAGCGTCGGAACCCCACCCAAACCTAGGTGGTGCCATACCATATGTATACAAGTGTGTTGTGTGTTTTTAATGTCCAATATCCTACTCCGGGGTGACCGGCTTCACCGACTTCACTTTCTCTCTAGTGAGTTTCTGCACTTAGAGGTGAAAACTCCCCCTTCGGGCGAACAGGATGAAATATTGTGTTGATTTGGGGTAGACTTTGGTTTTCCACCTTCCTATGGCCTAACCTAACACAACGAAGCAAAAAAGTCCACTGGCCTACCCCCTCTCGGCTCCGGTCAAGGGGGTAGACGGTAACTTTGACTTTTTCCAGCGGGTCTAGGGTTTCGCCGAAGCGGGTCCCTGGAGCGTCGGAACCCCACCAAAATCTAGGTTGTGCCATACCATTTGTATACAAGTGTGTTGTGTGTTGTAAATGTCCAATATCCTACTCCGAGGTGTGACCGGCTTCACCGACTTCACTTTCTCTCTAATGATTTTCTGCACTTAGAGGTAAAAAGTCCCCCTTCGGGCGAACCGGATGGAATCTAGTGTTTATTTGGGGTAGACTTTGGTTTCCCACCTTCCTATGGCCTAACCTAACACAACCAAGCAAAAAAGGCCACTGGCCTACCCCCTTTCGACGCCGTTCAAGGGGGTAGACGAAAACGTTAGGGTTTTTTCCAGCGGATTCAGGGTTTCGCCGAAGCGGGGCATCGGAGCGTCGGAACCCCACCCAAACCTAGGTTGTGCCATACCATATGTATACAAGTGTGTTGTGTGTTTTAAATGTCCAATATCCTACTCCGGGGTGTGACCGGCTTCACCGACTTCACTTTCTCTCTAGTGAGTTTCTGCACTTAGAGGTGAAAACTCCCCTTCGGGCGAACCGGATGAAATATTGTGTTGATTTGGGGTAGACTTTGGTTTTCCACCTTCCTATGGCCTAACCTAACACAACCAAGCAAAAAAGTCCACTGGCCTACCGCCTCTCGGCTCCGGTCAAGGGGTAGACGGTAACTTTGACTTTTTCCAGCGGGTCTAGGGTTTCGCCGAAGCGGGTCCCTGGAGCGTCGGAAACCCACCAAAATCTAGGTTGTGCCATACCATATGTATACAAGTGTGTTGTGTGTTGTAAATGTCCAATATCCTACTCCGAGGTGTGACCGGCTTCACCGACTTCACTTTCTCTCTAATGATTTTCTGCACTTAGAGGTGAAAACTCCCCCTTCGGGCGAACCGGATGGAATCTAGTGTTTATTTGGGGTAGACTTTGGTTTCCCACCTTCCTATGGCCTAACCTAACACAACCAAGAAAAAAGTCCACTGGCCTACCCCTTTCGACGCCGTTCAAGGGGTAGACAAAAACGTTAGGGTTTTTCCAGCGGATTCAGGGTTTCACCGAAGCGGGGCATCGGAGCGTCGGAACCCCACCCAAACCTAGTTTGTGCCATACCATATGTATACAAGTGTGTTGTGTGTTTTAAATGTCCAATATCCTACTCCGGATCGTGTGTTTCCTTCGAGCGCTTGTGAGCCGTTGGATCAGCGGTGTGTTTCTTTCAAGCGCTGGTGAGCCGTTGGATCAGCGGTGTGTGTTTCTTTTGAGGACTTGTGAGCTATAGTATGCCCAATCAGGAAGAAGCACACGGATTGTGTGTTTCCTTCGAGCGCTTGTGAGCCGTTGGATCAGCGGTGTGTTTCTTTCGAGCGCTGGTGAGCCGTTGGATCAGCACTATCACGACCACTTCGTGAGCCACGCGACCCTATATATAGCCCACCTCTCGGACATCTTCGGCACTCTCAGTGTGTACTCATTGTAGTTCATTTGGTATACACAGCATTCGGATTCCCTGCATACATCCGACGGTGCATTTGATATGCAGGCACTGTCTAGCCACCGTCGGGTTGTATGCAGGGGAAACCGTGTGTTTTGTTCTATCTAGAAATCCTTCAGTTCATCGGCCGAATACAAATCATTCGGATTCCCTGCATACGTCCAACGGTGCATTTGATATGCAGGCACTCACGAGCCACCGTTGGGCTGTATGCAGGGGAAACCGTGTGTTTTGTTCTATCTAGAAATCCTTCAGTTCATCGACCGAATACAAATCATTCGGATTCCCTGCATACGTCCAATGGTGCATTTGATATGCAGGCACTCACGAGTCTCCGGTCAAAGGGTAGACGACAATTTTGACTTTTTTCCAGTGGGTCTAGTGTTTCGCCGAAGCGGGACTCCGGCTCCGGAGCGCCGGTGTAAAATTCTGGGCGAGGCTCACGACAAATTTGGGGATCATGCCACACTCCCCACACGATGTCGCCTTTCTCCCCCAGCAAGGTTCGTCTTCTTCGTAGTTTAGAGATTTTATTTCACACTAGTTTTCCGATCGCCGCTTTGGCCATATAGTTTTGCTTGTTCTCTTGACGTACCGCCAACCATCACCTTTAACAATATTATATAGTAGAGATAAATTTATACATTATTTAAATAATATTTGATTTCTTTAAAAAAAGCAATAAAAAAGCAAAACCATATGCCGACGGCAAAGGCCTGGGTGGCTTCACGTATACATCGCCAAATCGCGCGCCCCAGCCCCAAATCGAAATCGCGCGCCCCAGCTGCAAATTGACCCCGCCCTGACCCCGCCGCCGGCCGTCCCAGCGCCGCCCACCCCGCCGCCGACCGTCCCAGCGCCGCCCCACCTCGTGACCGTTGCCGCTGCCCGCCCCCACCGCTCCTCTCCACCTGCCGCCCCCGACGCCCCACCTCCATCGGCGCCACTAAACCCTAGCCGGCGGCCAGACGAGATCCGCCGCACGGGACGCCGGGATCTCGACGGCTCGACCTCTTCCTCCAGGCAGTCAGGCGTCTGCTCGTCCGCCTCGTCTCCTCGCAGCCCTAGTCCCCAGATCGACGCCGACGTGTCAGGTATCCCCTTCCGCCCTTCTCTTCTAGTCTTCTTTCTCTGCTCGTGTTTGTGCAAGCAGTGCTTGGTGCTGTGTCTATTCTAGAATGAAATCGTGTTGGATTGTTGATAGGTCTGAATTCTTAACTGAATTGATGCTTTCATGTTGTGTGTAGTAGCTGTAGCTAGCTGAAATCGTGTTGGCTGTTGAATTCTTGACTCTTCCATGCTTGTCACAAAGTATGGTTATGCATAAACCAATTTTGCATTATAAAAACAGACATATATGTAATCTTCTGTGTTGAAATATAAATTTTAACTAATGTAAAATATAAATTTTAACTAATCCATCATGATAAACATAAATTTTAACTAATGTAAAATAATGAGCTTCAGTTCAGATTACTTGTTCAGTTGTTCTTCTGTGTTGATGTGAAAATTTAGACGAAACTCCGCTGGAACGGCAAGAGACCTGCATAAGCTTGCTGCCTAGTAACTGACACCATCATCAATGGATATAAAATTTAGATCTTATGAATGCACTGTGGACATTGCAAACATCAACAATGTAGTGGGCAAGAATAAACTGATATTTTCGTTTCTCTTCTGTAGAAACCAAGGCTATGGGTCTGCCCTTTTTTAATTAACCTCTACAAAAATCTTACAACTTTTCTGTGCAATGCTCAGTGGCTGTTTCAGCGCTGTCTATTCCACATACAAGAAAATCTTTGAAGAAAGTTAGTTTCGTTGTTACTTTTCTTTATTTCTCAAGACACATTCCTTGAAGTCCATAATGCTAGTATAATCATCAATTTAGAATTAGCAATGGGCTTTTTCAACAATCTTCTTAATTGCAATTATGTATTTATGCTTACTTGTTTTCCCTTTCTCAATGCAGGTGATTGAACAATATGAGCCAAGACAAGGAGAACGCGGCGACCTTGTCTTCTATGTTGCGCCAAGAGAAGCCTTTACTAGTTAGACGAAGTGAGCGACCACTCGTTCCCAACTCGCGTTACGCCGAGGACGAGGGTGCGCGAGGAGGACGAGGACGAGTACGAGGACGAGGACGACGTGGAGGTGGAGGACGAGCTGGAGGACGAGTTGGAGGTGGAGCACGAGCTGGAGGTGGAGGACGAGTTGGAGGTGGAGTAGAGTTGGAGGTGGAGGCTTCCGAGTTGCCCTCCGCTTCTGGCGAGGTGGCTTCCGAGTTGCAGTTCGAGGTGGAGTCTACAGACGATACGGAACGGAGTATAGAGACGAGGCAGAGTCTACCCAGGAGACGGGCGTGGAGGTGGAGGCGGCACCGAAGAAGGTGCGGCTTCGTGGGGAAGCGAAAGTCCCCAATGAGGACAAGGAGCCTAAAACCGAGGAGGCAAAAGCCCTCATTGAGCCTAACGGCGTTGAGTTAGTGTACAAATTTTGTAATTTTGAACATGTAATTTCATTTTGGGCATAACAATTTAGCATATGTACTAATGTTTGATTATTGTGCAGCAAATTTAAATGGCAGGTTAAGCCTCCCCGCACCCTGCGAGCATGCTTGGAGCTCTGATTAGGAAGTATTGGCCGGGCATGTACGAGCCGGTCACCGGCGGCGAGAAGAAGCTAGCCTATTATTGGGCGGACTATGAGGCTGCCGATTACACGGGCTTCGGGAAAGATTCTGACGCTGTGATCAACAAGTTTTGGGTAAGGCTTGTTACTCAAGTTTCATTCATAGTTCATGACCCCACCGTGCTAACTCTTGAATCTCACAATTTTGTTATGCATGATTGAAGCGGCATTATCGTGTGCTCCCGGAGCATAAGGCAAGCGCGAATAAGACTTTGCTTGCGGCTTGTGTGAGGTTGACACCACAACAGTTTTACAACCAAAAGCAAACATCCACCAACAACTTCTTGGCTGAGAAGGGGAAGTCCACCACGAAGGCGGAAAATGTCAAGAAGCGGCCAAATTTGACGAAGGAGGATTACATGTCGGTAAGTAACTATCAATGTGATTCTATATTGCTGCTAAGTTGCCATTGCATTATCTGTTCTTGAAATTGAGCATTGCATTTTCAGGTTGCCCCTATCTGGGCCGACAACAAAGAAGACGGATGGGAGGCGTTGGTTACTGATGCATGTAAAATGCATACATGAACTTTACATTTTATTACTTGATATTCCAACTTATTTGCATCATATATGGGTTATATTTATGTTTTATAATGATTTTAGGGGATAATTCACAATTTCCCCATTTATTTGGAATTAACCCTACACTGGAAGAAAACCCTATTTTCTATATTTTTATGTTTCAGGGACCCAAACGATGTCCAAATGACCTAATATTTTACGGGCGTCAGTTTTTGGAAGGAACGAAGCGTAGGAGCGAAGAAAGCGAACAAACGGAGATCCGAGGGCCAAAAGAGGTGGGCCCACGCGGCCAGATTCCTTGGCCGCGTGGGACCCCTCATCTTGGGCCTCGTGGCTCCGATGCTGTCCGTTTTCGTCTCCGTGGCTTCGTCTTGACCTAAAACCGACTATAAAAATAGTCCCCCGACGCCTTTCGGAAGGAGGCGGCGGAGAAACACAAAACCACGAAACAGGAGACAGAAGGCTGCCGCCGGAGAAGATCGGAGGGGGAAACGCCGCCGGAATCACCTCCGGAAGGCTCCTCCATCCCCCTCCGGAGTCTCCATCAACACCACCGTCAAGACCAGCACCATCTCCATCACCATCTTCGTGATCCACTTCATCCCCCTCATAGTTTGAGATTGTTCGAACCCTAGCTATTGTCTAAGTACTATTCTACATGTTTGTGAATTATCATTGTTTTGTGGGGAGATTATATTCTCAGATTGTGTTGTATCACTTATGCCATTGAATCATATCATGTCTTCGCGTTGTGAGTAGTTATCTCATGTTCCTGGGGGCATAGGATGGATTGGCAATGATTTACTTATGACATGTGTTGGTATTTTGTCTAGTGTTTATCTTTTTATGTAATTCTATGATGGTGTTGTGCGAACGTCGACTGCACATCACTTCACCTATATGGGCCCATAGGAGAACACCGTAGTGTAATGGAGTGAGGGAGACTTGGGAGGACATGTAAACCTGAGACCGAGTCATGAAGTTGCATTATGAGGGTATTAGTATCGGGGACCTTAGAGTTTAAGGCTATGGTGGGACTCTATGTCTTAATAACTCTTGTGCAGTCATTTACTTGGCCATAAGAACCATCATAAGGGGGTTTAGTTTATTTATTTAGCTTTCCCTAATTATGGCTCCGTCCAAAAGAAGATTAAAACTTGACAAAATGCTTACCTTGTTGTTCTAGAAATATTTATGCCATGAAGTCTAAGTAGCCCTTGGGAACGTTCTCCACTTATAAGAAACACACACTTGAGCTTGTCCTCTTGCCACATAGAGGATTGGGCTTTCTCCCTTTGAGAGCTTTTACTTGCTACCATTTATTTTCAGCTTTTTACTTTATTGCAAACTCTACGCCAAAAACCCAAAAAACACTTGCATCATTTAATCATTTTAGTTTGTCTAGTGCATAGATAATAGAGAAGTGACACTCTTATTAGAGGATAAATACTTATACCTTCTACTCCTCGTGGGATCGATACTATACTTACACATTGAAGATTTCAACGATCCCCTATACTTGTGGGTATCAAGACATTTTCTGGCGCCGTTGCCGGGGAGTGTAGCGCTTAAGTTTTTATTCTTGTTTGCACTAGATATTTATTTTCAGTTTTGCATATTGATGGCCCTTCACGTAGTTACCTGCGTAAAAAGTAAATGGGTTAGGTTGAGACTCCAAGTGCAGAGTGTGTAGTAAGTGGAAGACGTGTTTTCCCCACAAGGGGTGACTCGAGGGTTTAATATCGAACTCTCGGGAAATCAGTAGTGAAGATTTATCTTTCCTATCCTTCTTTTGGTTACCTACAAAACAAAGTAAATGTTTTGGTACTCAACCTCACCTAGTGGTTGTCAAGCACAAGGTGTGAGAATGATATCAAGATAATATGCAATGCAAACAAGAAATAAATATGCAATGGTGGTAAATAAATATGCAAGGATGGTGGTAGCAATGATAAATGATATTTTTGGGTTTTATATGATGAATGCAAGATGTAAAAGTGTTTTTGTATTTTCGGATTTTTAAATGGCAGAAAATGAAAAAGTGGTAAAAGTTATTGGAAAGGTGTTTCTTATGATTAAAAATGGACCGGGGTTCATGGTTTCACAAATGCACTCTCTCTTTAATAAAGTGGTAGACAATGGAACACTAGAGTTGACATATGAGATTGCAACACAACAGTTTAATGACAAGTTATAATTATATGGGCATCACGTCCTAACATAGAGACCTTTTGGTTATTAGTCTCTCTTATACTTCACCAAGATGCGAACTAAATCATAACACCTCAGTAATTAAGATAACTTAGAGTATAGCAATAAGTATCATGACATGAAGTTAAAATAAGAACATGCTAGATCTAGTCATGGAGGAAGTGGCAATGGTCACACCCACATCTCCGGTAGCATGGTATTTCTTTTTATCCCTAGTGAGGCAACAAAGTAAGGTAGAGATACCCAAGTGGATCGCAGAACTTTCTCTCACGTTCACTGCACTAGCCACCCCCCGTTACTCCAACTAATGCACACGTTCCCCCTCACACGCTCTCATAAACATGCTTGATCATGACATGTAAATAAGAACGGGGTACATAATATGCATCTACTTTCATAACTGAAACAAAGCCATTGCAATCTCAAACATATATTAACTCATAAAAAGATCCACCACAAAGGTATTATATAGATGACCGTAATCATGTTCAGCTGCTCATACGGTACTAATTAGTGAAGCTCAAGAGAGAGGAGAGATACATAAGTTACTTCCACAAACCCATAGTCCAGAGGTGGACTACTCCCTCTTCGTCATGGAGACGGTGGAGAAGTCGTTGGAGGAGGTGGAGACCACGCCGGCAGCGCCCCGCCGGAGTTTTCCCCCTCCAATCTGTAACTCCAGGTCTCTGTTTCGGTGTTTCTGTGTTTCTGCGGCGCTCCTTCCAGAGAACGTCGGGGGACTATTTTTATAGGCGGTTTTAGGTCAAAACCGGTCGGTGGAGAAAAGATCGACGGCAACGGAGCTCCGAGGGCCAAAAGGGGGGTCCCACGCTTTGTTCCTTCCAAAAACTGATGCTCATAAATTTTCAGGTCATTTGGACGTCGTTTGGGTCCCTGAAACATTAAAATATGGAAAATAGGGTTTTCTGCCTGCGCAGGGTTAATTCCATAAAAATAGGAAACATATCAATATTCCCAAAATCATTATAAACAGTGATATAACCCTTATATGATGCAAATATGACTGGAATATAAGTAAAATAATGCAAAGTTCATGTATGCATTTTACATGCATCAACATCCCCAAGCTTAACCTATACTCGTCCTCGAGTATGAAGGTGATAAAACTAACATGGACTTTGCAATTTAATACTATCAATGGATATCAAAGATGATTACTATTGCTACATAGAGTCAAATGATTCATTCTTAAAAGGAGTAGCAATATGCAAGATAGTTTATGAAGTGATATCAAGTATTCAATGCAAGGATGTTCAATGATAATTCACAAAGTGTAACATAAGAGAAGTACTATGGACCACATGTATGCATAATGATAAGTAAGAACATCCTACAATGGTCATAGAGTATTGATGAAAATCTGAATATAAAAGGTGGACACTTTGGAAATATATATATGAGTAGAGGTAAAGCATGAATAAATTTCATCTAACTTCTGAACTTCTCTACTTAAGTTAATGATTGTAATGTGGTAATCCTTGGTGTCAAGCTCTCATTCCCCTATCATAGCATCTTGAATGATTAAGTTTAAAGTGAAAGCAAATAGAGTAGTGTGCTTGACAAAGTACAGGTTGAAAGTCTCATGCCCCTTGAATACAAGTACCTACTCCATGTGTTACTCAACTTGGGAAACAAAGCAAGTTCAAGTTAAATATCATTGTAAGTAATAATAGTATCATTAAGAGCGTCAACTGGGGTACCTCTTGTCCCAGGATATGGAACAAGCCCATATCAAAATGACAAGACAAACAAACACAATGAACAATCTCAACACCCTTTTTATTTACCATTAGATAGCTTTTTATTGTAAGGTGTATCACAGAAGGTTCACCATAGCATGTAAGTAAATTTCCACCATGAATGATGCATGGCTTAGATTAGCGGCCCAGGCGTCTCTCTAACCATTTATACAAACTCATTTAAACTACTTCATTTAAACATTTATTTCACCCATGGTAAGCATCCATAAACAAAAGTACATGATATCAACTAAATGAGATGAAGTGCATGTTGAAAGCTTGCCATGTGACAGCACATATGAGCTAACTCTCAACCAAAGACATTTGTCAAGCCACAACATCATAATTTTAATCACAATGGGTCATATTTTATTTATGCAATAAAAGTAAAGTGTGCATCAAGTTCGAGAGAGCTCTATAACCAACTTTTCCCATAACAATCAACAACATAAGCATTTTCATTCAGAGGTATAGATAACACAAATATCATGATAAACATACTCGGAATAGCATAAAGCTAATAGGTAGATATGGTGGACTCACTGGAAAAACTTTGGTTGAAGGTGTTGGAAACAAGTTTTTGCTTGTTGGAATTTTTGGGCTAGCAAGAGGGAGAAAGTTGACCATCTAAATGCATGCATGAGTGTCCATAGAACTAACTAATCCATGTTAAACAAGTAAAATAACATTCAGCATCAAAACATGAATAAAGATAGCTCTTGATAAAATACTTGCAAATTATTACTCATTAACAAGCTCATGAATCATGCAACTATATGTATCTTTTAAAATCAACTCAAACATCCCTTTTCCCAATCTTATAATAGCATCCAACATATTCAACCCAAATTTCCAGTAGCTCTCTCATATATAAATGATAGTGTGGTGGTCTCACAAATAAAAATCAAACAAAACAAAAAGACGCTCCAAGTTTATGCGATAAAGTGTTTCGATCGAAAAACAGAAGTTAGACGTGTGCAAACCGAGAGTGTGTAGGTCCAGTGGGGTTGTCTTCACATCCCCAAGCTTATGGTCTTCACCATCCTTGGATAGCTCTTGGTGCATCTCCTCTAATCCCTGTGAAAAAACTTCAAAACACCGTTTCTCCCATTTCTTTTCTGTGGGGTGCATTAGTAGTGATAAACAAATAGATTTCTTGCTGCATATAATCCTTGAACAAAAATTCATATGAATGTCCAGAAAGTGTATAATGTTGTATGCCTACTCATAAACTCAATTGGATCAAAAAGATTCAAGTTAAAAGTTCTAAGCATGCATCAAACAAAATGGGACAGAATCTGTCCAGAAAAACAGCAGCAGCAAAACGTATTTTTCTACCCTACTTAACTTTGTCGAAAATTCCGAAAAAATTCATGCATACAGAGGATGAAAAGTTGCAATACAGTTCAAATATGAGCTCATTCGGAGTTACAGAATAAGAATTAAAAATCATACCGTGCACAGATTCGTGCAGGAATAAAATCTCCGAACGCTATAAGCAACTTTTTCAAACCAAAATGAGTAAAACTTGGCACTTTATTAAAATTCCAGAAACTAAACTAAAACAAAAGTCTCTTGTTACAGCAAGAGGACACAAAGAAAATCACAAATAAAAACAACCGGGTTGCCTCCCGTAAAGCGCTTTCTTTATAGCCATATAGCTAGGCTTCTTACTTGATGTTTATTGTGGACGAAGCTCATGAGGGAGCTTGAACTTTGGTGTGTCCCTCTTCCTTGGGAAGTGTTCCATGCACTTCTTGTGTGGAAACTGAAACTTCACATTCCCTTCTTTTGAATCAATGATAGCACCTGTAGTACGAAGAAAAGGTCTTCCAAGAATAATTGGACTAGAGGTTTTATTCCCCATATCCATGATTAGAAAATCAACAGGCACAAATGTCATATGTAACTCTACCATAACATCACTTACTTTTCCTAAAGCATGTTTAATGGAATCATCAGCAAGTGCAAGTTCAATAGAGCATTTTTCAAGATTTTTCAATTCAAGTACTTCATATAGTTCTTTAGATAAAACAGAGACACTAGATCCTAGATCAAGTATAGCATGGTGTGTCTCTTTTCCAATGGTTACTAGGACTTTGGGAATCCATATATCCCCAAGCTTAGGTGGTATCATAGCCTCTTGGTTGTACCTAGCAATCTTTTCTTTCAAGACATGATTAGCAATATAAGAACCAAAACCAGCTTGGTTAAGTTGATGGAAGGATCACTTGCAAATTTTTGTAAGATAGATATTAATTCATGCAAGCTACAATTCTCTAAGTCAAGCAATGGATCCTTGACTTCACTAAGCATTTTAACTTCCTCAACTTTCTCTCTTTCATTACCATAATAGTTTCCTTAGCAATTCTCTCTTGCTCATGAATATGTTCCCAAGATTTATTTATAACCTCTTGACAATATTTAATTGTTTCCTCATGTTTTTGAGCTATAATGGTGTTCTTTAATGAGGAAACTTCCTTAGTGAGCTGATCTACCCTTTCAAACAAAGAGTCTTGTTTTTCAAACTTAGATATAAATTCCTTATTAAGCTCCTTTTGAGTAGATATAAATGATCTAATGGTGTTTTCCAAATCACTAGAAACATTACTACTAGTGGCATATTTGTTTGGCACATATGGGGGTTTATTATAAGAGTTATAATTGTTGTTACCATACCCATTATTACCATAGTTCCTAATGAAGTTGACATCAATATTTTCAGGATTATTACCAACTAGTTCTTGCAAAGGCACATTTTCAATATTTGTTTATTAATGAAAGCAAGAATAGTATCCATTTTAGATGACAAATCATTTGTTTCTTCTATGGAGTTCACTTTCTTAGAAGGATTAGGTGCTCTATCAGTATGCCATTGACTATAGTTTTGCAAAATACTTTCCAATATGTTCTTAGCTTCTACTATAGTTTTTCCATAAACGCACCTCCAGCAGCAGAATCAAGAATATTTCTAGACATGTAATTTAGACCATTGTAAAAGAGTGTAATATGGTCCATTCGTTGACCCATGTGATGGACAAGTTCTAAGCATAAGTTTAATCCTATCCCAAGCCATAGCAACATGTTCATTTTCATTTTGCCTAAAAGAAAGAATGTTGTTTCTATTTTGCAAAATTTTAACAGGAGGATAGTATTTCTTAATGAAAGCTTCTTTTAATCATCCCAAGTTTTAATGCTATCAATAGGTAATGAATGCAGCCACTCTTTAGCTTTTCCTCTAAGTGAGAAAGGAAATAACTTCAGTTTTAGAATATCACTTTCCACATTTTTAAATTTCTGCATGTCACATATTTCAACAAAATCATGAAGATGCATAGAGGCATCCTCCATAGCACTACCGCCAAATTGTTCCCTAGTTATCAAGTTCAACAAACTAGGACTTACTTCATAACTATCAGCATTTATCTTAGGTGTGGCAATGGGCCTAGCAATAAATTGATCATTTGGAGTGTTTGTGTAATCACACAACTTAGTTCTTTCTCCCATTTTAGCAAGTTTTTATGTGTTTTTTAATTTTTTATGCAAAACTGAAAATAAATATGCAAACCGAACTAAAAATGCAAGACAATGACAAAACAAGAATAAATTGCTTTGAAGGTAAAGATGGATAAGATGATGCTCACGTAGGTGCAACCTCCCCAAGCTTAGGTGTTAGCACAAGTTGGTGATGAAGTTGACTTGGTGAGATATCCTTGGATAAACCTTTCAGCAATGATTCCCCGGCAACGGCGCCAGAAAACAGTCTTGATGGCCCTTCACGTAGTTACCTGCGTAAAAGTAAATGGGTTAGGTTGAGACTCCAAGTGCAGAGTGTGTAGTAAGTGGAAGACGTGTTTTCCCCACGAGGGGTGACTCGAGGGTTTAATATCGAACTCTCGGGGAATCAGTAGTGAAGATTTATCTTTCCTATCCTTCTTTTGGTTACCTACAAAACAAAGTAAATGTTTTGGTCCTCAACCTCACCTAGTGGTTGTCAAGCACAAGGTGTGAGAATGATATCAAGATAATATGCAATGCAAACAAGAAATAAATATGCAATGGTGGTAAATAAATATGCAAGATGGTGGTAGCAATGATAAATGATATTTTTGGGTTTTATATGATGAATGCAAGATGTAAAAGTGTTTTTGTATTTTCGGATTTTTAAATGGCAGAAAATGAAAAGTGGTAAAAGTGTTGGAAAGGTGTTTCTTATGATTAAAAATGGACCGGGGTTCATGGTTTCACAAATGCACTCTCTCTTTAATAAAGTGGTAGACAATGGAACACTAGAGTTGACATATGAGATTGCAACACAACAGTTTAATGACAAGTTATAATTATATGGGCATCACGTCCTAACATAGAGACCTTTTGGTTATTAGTCTCTCTTATACTCCACCAAGATGCGAACTAAATCATAACACCTCAGTAATTAAGATAACTCAGAGTATAGCATAAGTATCATGACATGAAGTTAAAATAAGAACATGCTAGATCTAGTCATGGAGGAGTGGCAATGGTCACACCCACATCTCCGGTAGCATGGTATTTTTTTTATCCCTAGTGAGGCAACAAAGTAAGGTAGAGATACCCAAGTGGATCGCAGAACTTTCTCTCACGTTCACTGCACTAGCCACCCCCGTTACTCCAACTAATGCACACGTTCCCCCTCACACGCTCTCATAAACATGCTTGATCATGACAAGTAAATAAGAACGGGGTACATAATATGCATCTACTTTCATAACTGAAACAAAACCATTGCAATCTCAAACATATATTAACTCATAAAAAGATCCACCACAAAGGTATTACATAAATGACCGTAATCATGTTCAGCAGCTCATACGGTACTAATTAGTGAAGCTCAAGAGAGAGGAGAGATACATAAGTTACTTCCACAAACCCATAGTCCAGAGGTGGACTACTCCCTCTTCATCATGGAGACGGTGGAGAAGTCGTTGGAGGAGATGGAGACCACGCCGGCAGCGCCCCGCCGGAGTTTTCCCCCTCCAATCTGCAACTCCGGTCTCTGTTTCGGTGTTTCTGTGTTTCTGCGGCGCTCCTTCCAGAGAACGTCGGGGGACTATTTTTATAGGCGGTTTTAGGTCAAGAACGAGTCGGTGGAGGAAAGATCGACGGCAACGGAGCTCCGAGGGCCAAAAGGGGGGTCCCACGCTTTGTTCCTTCCAAAAACTGATGCTCGTAAATTTCCAGGTCATTTGGACGTCGTTTGGGTCCCTGAAACATTAAAATATGGAAAATAGGGTTTTCTGCCTACGCAGGGTTAATTCCATAAAAATAGGAAACATATCAAATATTCCCAAAATCATTATAAAACAGTGATATAACCCTTATATGATGCAAATATGACTGGAATATAAGTGAAAATAATGCAAAGTTCATGTATGCATTTTACATGCATCACATATACTCTAGTTTACTTTCAGTTTTGCATTTAGTTTAGTTTTACTTTCAGTTATATATATCAAAAAACAAAAACAAAATTAGAAAATGGAAAATACCATAAAAACTTTTGGTATGGGCATAAGTCCGGAGATAATGAATTTTTACTATGGATACATGAAAGCTTCTAAAATTACTGAGGAATCTAGAGAGTCAACAGAACGGAAAATACTAAAAGATTTCATGGAAAGTTTAAATTATATTGCTGGAGAGTGTAATGTACCTGCACTTAGAAAATGGCAAGGTACCTGTGTATAGTGCAAACCCCTGGATCGTTTCATTTGCACACACAGTTTAAGATGAATATCACAACATTGTATCAATTATTACACGAATGATCCAGACTTGGAGAAATAAATGGTTCGATACATCTTTGCATAGCTTATAGCTAGCTCAAAACAAATAAAGCAGCGGAAATAAATCTTCAAAGAGCCTCCATCTTCATGATGCGCCACAGGCGAAAACATGTTGGTTGCAGACTCGAAACCCAAACGTGACCTTACTCATCGTCAGAAAAGTCTGCAACAAAGTAATATTTGCAACAGAGTGGGTCAGAATCATTAAAAATGATCCTGGCAAGTGACACTATGTGGACTCATATAGGAATAACTCTATAACCTATATGCATATTTGGCTGGTGGAGTTTGAAGGCTGATTTGCATAAAAGCCAATTTTGCCTAACACTTTGTAAAACTTTTTCCTTCAAAATTTTGAGACAAGATGGCTTGAAAACCATTGTCTTAACTACCCTTGTTCACCACCAAGTTTTAATTTCGAAATTTGAATGATGAAGCCTCCGTTGAATCCTTGATCAGCTGCTCAAATTGTCCGTAACCGGGGACACAGCTAAGTACTTAGTTTTTAGACTCTGCAGAGGTTGTGCACTTTCACCATTAGACCCAACAAACCCAAACTATCCTCAAGCACTCAAATTGTGCTAAGGAAAAGGAGAGAGTTGACACGAGATTTTTCAGAAGCATTTTCCCATCCCATACTGACTTGACGCGCTCCCATTCTAACCATTCTACCACCACCTGTCAAGTCGGGACGAGTCCACGCAACTTAATCCATCTAGCCAGAGCCCATATGACTAATGGCTGCACGGTAAGCAACTTCACTTAGAGAAAACCTTGGCCCCTTATTACCCTGGGTGGCAACCACAAGTGACCATCCCTTAGAGGTCACCCCTAAGAGATGACACTCAACCTTTCCATCATCTTTTCATAACCAAGTCCACCCAGGTGATAAATTACTTAGTAGAATTTAGCTTTAAGGAAAACACATTTGCATAGCATCCAATAATCTACTAAGTTATCAAAAGGGATTCTAGACACAACTAGAGTAAAGGTATGGTGGGTTTAGCATATAGCTATAATTCTATCCAACACATGCATATAAAAAATACACTAAGTAATGCATATAAAATACTTAGGAAAACTTCATGGGGGTGTGCCACTTGCCTTGGCAACAAGCAGAACAACAGCAGCTGCAACAGTCCTCGTTTCCCTCCGGAGTTTCTAACACATCAAACAATACATAATGAACAAACAATTTTCATAAAACTTCTAAGTAAAATATGTCATGCATGATGTGCAAAATATTTCTAAGGACTAGAGATGCATGCATGCCATGCCATGAAATAATTCTAAGTTAATACAAGACAATCAAGAAGGTCCAAAAATGACTAAGGACCAAGGTCCTAACACTTGGGTCGAAATTTAACTAAGGACTACAACTAACACATCATGTCCAAAATAATTTCTAAGGAAAGTAAACAAAATAAGAAGTGCTAAAATTTTCTAAGGAAAAAGGTATGATTGCAAGGGTTGATAAATTTTTCTAAGGACCAACATTTGTTATAGCAAGTACTTAGAATAATTTCTAAGGAAATAACTAAGTTTTCTAGATACTAAAAATTTCTAAGGACAAGTTTAGCATTTTTAATGTGTTGAAAATTTCTAAGGAAAAATTCTAAGTGTTCTCAACATTTTTATTACCCAAAATTTTCTAAGGAAGAAATATTTCGGTGGGGTGAAGTATTTCTAAGTTATTTTGCATATAACATGGTCATAATTACTTAGCTAAATTTTCTATTCGAAAAACTAATGTGAAGAGCAATTTTAATATAATTTACTTATTAAAATAACACCTAAAAGCAATAAAAACAAAATACATGCAAAAACATACGAAAACACTTATACAAAAATACTAGAGCAATACTACGGCCATTACTTATACAAACAAAAATATAGCAAAATATTTTGCTCAATTATCAATTTTTATAATTAAGTTATAGCCAAAATATCAATTAAACCATTTTTAAAATTTATCTAAATTAATTTCGTCCAAACCTCAAATTAAGCATATAGAAAGTTTCTACACATTATTAGCTTTCCAAAAATATAAATTTCATAAATTTTGGATAAAGGAATAAAAATTAATGATAGATTTAATCGCAGGGACTAATCTGTGATGCGCAGGGGCTAAAACGTAAAGAAAACTGAAAAGATCTTCGCGCTGAAGTCCTCCGTCGACGTGGCGTCTTCTGGTTGGTGCGGAGCCTCCGTTGACTGGTCTTGCGGCGATGCGGGCGCGG
Organism: Poa pratensis; assembly: GCA_947311845.1. Classification (NCBI taxonomy): domain Eukaryota; kingdom Viridiplantae; phylum Streptophyta; class Magnoliopsida; order Poales; family Poaceae; genus Poa; species Poa pratensis. Next base: position 22,931,845 of record CAMZMU010000039.1, read on the forward strand.
ACGGGTTGCGGGCAGACGCGGACGGGCGCGGCGCGGCTTCGCGGACAACTTGGCGACGTGGCTTCTTCTGGTTGGCTGGTACCGCTTCGCGCAGATCTTCTAATCTCCACCGTTGAACCACGATCCGACGACCTAGATCTAAAGTACCAAAACGACGACGTTTTCCGCCGGAAAACATGCCGGAACCTAGTACCTACGGCGGCGCCATCGCCGGTGATCGCCGGAATAAATTCTAAATCGATCTACGGTTCGTGGGGCGTACCGCGGGGTTCAGGGCGACGAGGCGAAGCAGATGGTGGTGACGGCGTAGTCGTGGGCGTCCTCCTTCTTCCTCCTGGAGTTGCTTCCGCGGACGGCGTCGGTGTCGATGAAGCTCGAGACGTCTCCTCTGCATGAAGCGATCGAGAAAAGGTTCATGAGGATGCGCAATAAGTGGGGAAGCTCGAGGAGGTGGATAGGGAGGCAATGCGGCCGTGCTCTCACCGGAATTCGAAGATCTTGTCGTCGGCAATGGCGGCGCGGCGGGGTCTCGTGTGGGCAGCCTGGTGGCTCTCGTGTTGATTTTCTTGGGGCAAAAACACGAGGGGGTCGAGGGGTTTATATGGGGCGGTCACGCGTGCGTATCACGTCAAAAACGCCACGAATTTGTTACGATTCGGTTAGGGTTTGCGTCGGGGACGAGTCCGTGCTCGCCACGGCTGGAGGATGGTGCTGACAGGCGGGCCCCGCTTGTCAGCGAGAGGTTGCACGCTGCTGGGCTGCGCTATGCACCGCACACGCGCGTTAGATTAGGCGGGCTCGGCCCAAACGGTGCAGGAGCGCATTTTTTCCAGAAACTTGTTTTTCTTTTCTGTTTTTAAACCAACATCAAATAACTTTTGTATTTCAAACTCAATTTCACTCAAACTACTTTCAATAAATTTGTAAAAACATGCCCACATGTTTAGCATGTATTGGGGATATAATTTTCAAAAAATCTTTATTTGAAAATTTGAAATAGTTTGAGAAGGCATCTGCAGATACTTTGCAATTTAGGTTTTTGGAGATAAAATCTCTAAATTTCATAATTTGAATTCAAACACAATGCAAACAATGATGCAATGACATGATGCATGATGCAAATGAAAAGTTTTAAATTTTTGTGAAAATTGGGATGTTACAAACCTAACCCCCTTAAGATGAATCTCGCCCTCGAGATTCGGTTTGGCTAGCAAATAGGTGAGGATGTTCTTCTCTAAGGTCATCTTCTCTTTCCCAAGTTGCTTCTTCCTCTGAATGGTGATTCCACTGTACTTTGCAAAATTTGATAGTCTTGGTTCTGGTAATTCTCTCTGCTGTCTCCAAAAATTTTATGGGTTTTTCCTCATAGGTGAGATCACTTTCCAGCTGAACTTCTTCTAGTGGCACTGTATCTCTCAGCGGAGTTTCTGCCATTTCAGGGTGACACTTCTTTAGCTGACTAACATGGAAAACATTGTGAACTGCGGAAAGAGCTTCCGGTAGTTCCAATTCATAAGCCACTTCTCCTTTACGTGACAAAACTTTATAAGGTCCAATAAACCTTGGTGACAGTTTTCCTTTGATTACAAACCTCTTCACTCCACGAAGGGGTGAGACTCAAAGATAGGCTCTATCTCCAATATCATACGTAACTTCTCTCCGTTTGGAATCAGCATAACTTTTCTGCCTGGATTGAGCTGCCTTCAATCTGTCCATCTGTCTGGGGGTGAAAGGCTGTGCTAAACTCTAGCCTAGTTCCAAGGACTTCATGTAACTGCTTCCAGAAATGTGAAGTGAATTGAGTGCCTCTATCTGACACAATCTTCTTTGGAACTCCATGCAAACATACTATTCTCTTCATGTAATATCTGCTAGCTTGGCACTTGTGTAAGTTGTCTTCACAGGCACGAAATGAGCTACCTTGGTCAAACGATCAACAATAACCCAAATAGAATCATAACCAGACTTGGTTCTGGGTAGACCTGTGATGAAGTCCATCCCAATCTGATCCCATTTCCAGTCGGGTACTGGCAAAGGTTGAAGTAACCCTGCTGGCTTCTGATGCTCAGCCTTTACACGGCTACACACATCACACTTGGCAATATATTCAGCAATATCTCTTTTCAAATTGTTCCACCAAAACCTCTCCTTCACATCCATATACATCTTGGTGTTACCCGGGTGTATGGAGTAAGGTGAATCATGGGCTTCCTGAAGTATCAACTTTCTGAGATCTACATCTTCTGGAACACAAATTCGTTTCATGAACCATACTATGCCTTCTTCATCTAGTCGAAAACCTTTGGCCTTGCCATCACCTAAATTTTTCTTGATTTCTTCCATCACTTTGTCTCCTTTTTGAGCCTCCTTGATTTTGTCCATCAAAAGAGGTTGCACTTCTAGAGATGCTACAAAACCTTCAGGTACTATCTCCAACCTAAGATCCTTGAATCCCTGCATAGTCTTCTGGCAATTCCCCTGCCGTGAGTCCGTTAACATAGTTTTACGGCTTAAGGCATCTGCTACTACATTGGCTTTTCCTGGGTGATATTGCAAACTTAGGTCATAGTCCTTGATCAATTCCAGCCATCTCCTTTGTCGCATGTTCATTTCCTTCTGTGTGAAGAAGTATTTAAGACTTTTATGGTCCGTGAATACTTCACAACGCTTTCCATAGAGATAGGGCCTCCATATCTTCAGGGCATGTACTACTGCTGCTAATTCTAAGTCATGTGTGGGGTAGTTGACTTCATGCTTCTTGAGCTGCCTTGAGGCATATGACACCACTTTGCCTTCTTGCATCAACACACCTCCAAGTCCTCGATGTGAAGCATCGCAGTACACTTGGAAATCTTTCTCCAGATCTGGTAAACATAGAACAGGTGCTGATACTAAACGTTTCTTCAGTTCTTGAAAACTAGTTTCACATTCTTCGGTCCACACAAACTTCTTGCCCTTTTGTAGCAATTCTGTTAAGGCCTTAGCAATTTTGGAGAAATTTTCAATGAATCTCCTATAGTATCCTGCTAGTCCCAGAAAACTACGGATATCTCCCACATTCTTGGGCGACTCCCAGTTGGTTACTGCGAAACCTTTTCAGGGTCTACTGCTATTCCATCCTTAGACACAATGTGTCCTAGAAATCCTACTTGTTCCAGCCAAAACTCACATTTGCTGAACTTGCCATACAATTTGTGCTCTCTAAGTCTTTGCAAAACTTGACGTAGATGTTCCTCATGTTCCTTGTGGCTTTTGGAGTAGATCAAGATGTCATCGATGAACACAACGACAAACTTGTCTAAGAATCCATGAACACTTTATTCATCATATTCATGAAGTATGCCGGCGCATTGGTTAAGCCAAAAGGCATAACTGTGTACTCATACAAACCGTACCGGGTGGTGAAAGCAGTCTTAGGTATGTCCAACTCTCTAACCTTCATCTGAAAGTATCCAGATCTGAGATCAATCTTTGAGAACACACAGGCTCCTTTCAATTGATCAAAGAGGTCGTTGATTCTAGGGAGTGGGTATTTGTTCTTAATGGTTACTTCATTTAAAGCTCTATAGTCCGTGACTAGCCTCTGAGTACTGTCTTTCTTCTCAACAAACAAGATTGGTGCTCCCCAAGGTGAAGAACTTGGACGGATAAAACCTTTCTGCAACTGTTCCTCCAACTGTTTCTTGAGTTCTTTCAGTTCCTCTGTCGCCATTGGGTATGGTCTTTTGGCTATTGGTCCTGTGCCTGGTTTAAGCTCAATGAGAAACTCGACATCTCTATCGGGTGGCATTCCGGCAGTTCTTCAGGAAACACATCTGGGTATTCCCTTACTATGAGCACATCCCGAGGCTAACCCCCTTAAGAGAATTAACCTTAAACTTCTTCATTTCAAACTTTGACTTGAATCTGATCGTCTTCTTTTCTGGGGTGGTGAGGGTGATTGCTCTATTTGCACAGTCTATGATCCCTTCAAAATGGGTCATCCAATCCATCCCTAGAATGACGTCTAGTCCTTGGGTTTCTAGGATTAGGAGGTTTGCTGGAAACTGATGTTTTCCAATCTCAAGGTTAAGGTTTCTACAACCAGATGATACTAACATTTCTCCTCCTGGAGAACTGACTCTAATTGGGCACCCCATGTTTTCGACAGTTAACCCATGTTTGTTAACAAATGCTCTTGATATGAATGAATGCGATGCTCCAGTATCAAATAAAACTAATGCTGGACAGGAGTTGATTAGGAACGTACCAATCACAGCATCAGGTTCATCATAGACTTCTTCAACATTGATGTGGTTCACATGTCCCTTGTTGAAAGGATTGGGCTTGCTAGGAGTGTCCACTCTCTTCTCAGGGCATTCATTAGCATAATGTCCCTTGTTGTTGCACTTGTAGCAGAGCACCTGGCTGAGATCTTTCTTGGGTTCAGAATTTGGGCGATGCTGTCCATTGTTATGGTTATGTCCAGCATGTCCATTTGTCCTCCATTGTTTGAATCCTCCATTGTGATTGTGAGCATGGGGTTTGTGAAAGTTGCCCCCATTGTGGTTCCCATGTTTATGACCATGGTTCCCATCATGAACAAAGTGCTTCTTAAATGAGGGTTCAGAGTGGTGCTTGTTTGAATTCATCTTCCTCTTCCTGTTTTCAGCTTTCTTCATGCTATCCTCAAGGGTGATTGCCTGATCAAGAAGTGTCTGATAAGTTGGAGCATAAGCCACAGTCAAAGGTATCTTCAGCTCATCACTTAGTCCCTTGAGAAATTTAGCCTTCCTCTTTACATCTGTGTCAACGTCCTCAGGAGCATATCGAGACAAGGCATGAAAGTCATCCATGTACTCCTTAAGACTTCTGTTCCCCTGACGCAGATTGCGGAACTCTTCCTGTTTCAGATTCATAATGCCTGTGGAATATGAGCATTACGAAATCCTTCCTTGAATTCCTCCCAAGTCAAAGTGTCCAATGGGTGAGTAATCTGATAAGTTTCCCACCATTGGGCTGCAGGTCCTTCAAGCAGATGTGCGGTGAACCTAATTTTCTCAGCATCTTCACATTCAGCTGTCACCAGATCCTTTTGCACAGAACGCAGCCAGTCATCAGCCACAATTGGGTCAGTTGTAGTTGAGAACTTGTTTGGCCTAAGCCTAAGAACCTGGCAAGTCTGTCCACTTGGGGAGGAGGTGGTGGTGGTGGAGTCCATGTTGATTTGCCATGAATTGTGCCATCATGGTCATCAGCTGAGTCTGGGCTGCCATCATCTGTTGCATCATAGCTTCGTTGTTGTTGTTGTTGTTGTTGTTGTGTTGGTGTTGTCACGACGGGGAGGCATCTGTGGTTTTAGCATAGGTGAGTAAAAGATAGACAGGTCTATGAGAAATAATTCTACCCATACAAGCATCACATAGAAAGCAATCAAACAACACATCAAGCAAAACTTCAACTCCAAATTTCTCAATTCGCACTAAACATCAAAGGGTACTAGGTATTGTCCTACCACAAGTTGGTAGTTCCAAACTAAAATTCGAAAATTTAAAAGGCGTAAGGTAAAATGGTGCGTAAGGTAAAATGGTAGTCTCACTAACTATCCTAGTCCTCAATCATGGTGCCTTCATCTACTTCTTCTTCAAATTCTTGGATTTCAAAGCCTTCCTGAATGAGCACGCTTCTGAGATCCTTCACTTCCTTCTCCAATTCTGCGTTTCTCTCTTGGAGTTCCTTCTTCTCAGCACGAAGTCGCTTGATCAAGTCACAATCAGCTTCAAGCTCCACATCATTGGTGGAAGTTCTTCCTTCAAGTCCCTTATTTGCTTGTTTCTTTGCTTGACTCTCTTCTCTTGACTTATGAATTTCTTCTCTTGGGCCTTGAACTTCTCTTCTAGCTCCTTGGTCTTCTCTTCTTGCTCTTTTATCTTCTCATCATTCACTTGGACTTGGGCGCAAAGCTCATCATTCTTGTGGAGTTCCTCACTGGTATCAAAGTAAAGATCATGGACTAAGAGTTCTAAGCCTTGGAAATAGTCGCTCACGAACTCATCTTTGCCCATGTTCTCGGTGCCATAGCAGAAGGGTGATCCTTCATCGTCACGCCTTCCAAAAGGGAAGGAGTAGTGCCCCTCCAATTCATTGGAGTAGCGTCCACAAAGGCAAGCTATCACGTGTTGCATGATGATGTCGATTCCTCTCTCCATGGAGACTCCCATTACTCTGTACTCAATGGGTGCTTCGCCTTCACGTCCTTGTTGAAACACCCTGATTCCCCAAAGGCCTTCTCTTTTGAACTTCTTCAAGATGCATCCCTTGATCATGGGTGTAGGTAGCTTCAGGTGCTTGAGGATGTCGAACATGATGCTGCCGAAGCGGGTCACCGGGTAGTCCTCCTCGTCAATGTACTCGAACCTCTTCGTCATCCTTTAGTTTAGGAAGAAACAAGTATGAGATAAATGCATAAGTAAAGAATTACGAGTACTTAGAAGAAAAAGCAAGAATATATCATAGAAGCATTTTATACTTAGTAAATAAATTAAGTTTTTGGCCAACTTATTTCTAACCAAACCTAGGGTTTCGATCCTACAGGCAACACTATGCTCTGATACCATCTGTAATGTACCTGCACTTAGAAAATGGCAAGGTACCTGTGTATAGTGCAAACCCCTGGATCGTTTCATTTGCACACACAGTTTAAGATGAATATCACAACATTGTATCAATTATTACACGAATGATCCAGACTTGGAAAATAAATAGTTCGATACATCTTTGCATAGCTTATAGCTAGCTCAAAACAAATAAAGCAGCGGAATAAATCTTCAATGAGCCTCCATTCTTCATGATGCGCCACAGGCGAAAACATGTTGGTTGCAGACTCGAAACCCAAACGTGACCTTACTCATCGTCAGAAAAGTCTGCAACAAAGTAATATTTGCAACAGAGTGGGTCAGAATCATTAAAAATGATCCTGGCAAGTGACACTATGTGGACTCATATAGGAATAACTCTATAACCTATATGCATATTTGGCTGGTGGAGTTTGAAGGCTGATTTGCATAAAAGCCAATTTTGCCTAACACTTTGTAAAACTTTTCCTTCAAAATTTTGAGACAAGATGGCTTGAAAACCATTGTCTTAACTACCCTTGTTCACCACCAAGTTTTAATTTCGAAATTTGAATGATGAAGCCTCCGTTGAATCCTTGATCAGCTGCTCAAATTGTCCGTAACCGGGGACACGGCTAAGTACTTAGTTTTTAACTCTGCAGAGGTTGTGCACTTTCACCATTAGACCCAACAAACCCAAACTATCCTCAAGCACTCAATTTGTGCTAAGGAAAAGGAGAGAGTTGAGACGAGACTTTTCAGAAGCATTTTCCCATCCCATACCGACTTGACGCGCTCCCATTCTAACCATTCTACCACCACCTGTCAAGTCGGGACGAGTCCACGCAACTTAATCCATCTAGCCAGAGCCCATATGACTAATGGCTGCACGGTAAGCAACTTCACTTAGAGAAAACCTTGGCCCCTTAATACCCTGGGTGGCAACCACAAGTGACCATCCCTTAGAGGTCACCCCTAAGAGATGACACTCAACCTTTCCATCATCTTTTCATAACCAAGTCCACCCAGGTGATAAATTACTTAGTAGAATTTAGCTTTAAGGAAAACACATTTGCATAGCATCCAATAATCTACTAAGTTATCAAAAGGGATTCTAGACACAACTAGAGTAAAGGTATGGTGGGTTTAGCATATAGCTATAATCTATCCAACACATGCATATAAGAAATACACTAAGTAATGCATATAAAATACTTAGGAAAACTTCATGGGGGTGTGCCACTTGCCTTGGCAACAAGCAGAACAACAGCAGCTGCAACAGTCCTCGTTTCCCTCCGGAGTTTCTAACACATCAAACAATACATAATGAACAAACAATTTTCATAAAACTTCTAAGGAAAATATGTCATGCATGATGTGCAAAATATTTCTAAGGACTAGAGATGCATGCATGCCATGCCATGAAATAATTCTAAGTTAAAACAAGACAATCAAGAAGGTCCAAAAATGACTAAGGACCAAGGTCCTAACACTTGGGTCGAAATTTAACTAAGGACTAAACTAACACATCATGTCCAAAATAATTTCTAAGGAAAGTAAACAAAATAAGAAGTGCTAAAATTTTCTAAGGAAAAAGGTATGATGCAAGTTGATAAATTTTTCTAAGGACCAACATTTGTTATAGCAAGTACTTAGAATAATTTCTAAGGAAATAACTAAGTTTTCTAGATACTAAAAATTTCTAAGGACAAGTTTAGCATTTTTAATGTGTTGAAAATTTCTAAGGAAAAATTCTAAGTGTTCTCAACATTTTATTACCCAAAATTTTCTAAGGAAGAAATATTTCGGTGGGGTGTATTTCTAAGTTATTTTGCATATAACATGGTCATAATTACTTAGCTAAATTTTCTATTCGAAAAATAATGTGAAGAGCAATTTTAATATAATTTACTTATTAAAATAACACCTAAAAGCAATAAAAACAAAATACATGCAAAAACATAGGAAAACACTTATACAAAAATACTAGAGCAATACTACGGCCATTACTTATACAAACAAAAATATAGCAAAATATTTTGCTCAATTATCAATTTTTATAATTAAGTTATAGCCAAAATATCAATTAAACCATTTTTAAAATTTATCTAAATTAATTTCGTCCAAACCTCAAATTAAGCATATAGAAAGTTTCTACACATTATTAGCTTTCCAAAAATATAAATTTCATAAATTTTGGATAAAGGAATAAAAATTAATGATAGATCTAATCGCAGGGACTAATCTGTGATGCGCAGGGGCTAAAACGTAAAGAAAACTGAAAAGATCTTCGCGCTGAAGTCCTCCGTCGACGTGGCGTCTTCTGGTTGGTGCGGAGCCACCGTTGACTGGTCTTGCGGGCGATGCGGGCGCGGACGGGTTGCGGGCAGACGCGGACGGGCGCGGCGCGGCTTCGCGGACAACTTGGCGACGTGGCTTCTTCTGTTGGCTGGTACCGCTTCGCGCAGATCTTCTAATCTCCACCGTTGAACCACGATCCGACGACCTAGATCTAAAGTACCAAAACGACGACGTTTTCCGCCGGAAAACATGCCGGAACCCTAGTACCTACGGCGGCGCCATCGCCGGTGATCGCCGGAATAAATTCTAAATCGATCTACGGTTCGTGGGGCGTACCGCGGGGTTCAGGGCGACGAGGCGAAGCAGATGGTGGTGACGGCGTAGTCGCGGGCGTCCTCCTTCTTCCTCCTGGAGTTGCTTCCGCGGACGGCGTCGGTGTCGATGAAGCTCGAGACGTCTCCTCTGCATGAAGCGATCGAGAAAAGGTTCAGGAGGATGCGCAATAAGTGGGGAAGCTCGAGGAGGTGGATAGGGAGGCAATGCGGCCGTGCTCTCACCGGAATTTGAAGATCTTCTCGTCGGCAATGGCGGCGCGGCGGGGTCTCGTGTGGGCAGCCTGGTGGCTCTCGTGTTGATTTTCTTGGGGCGAAAACACGAGGGGGTCGAGGGGTTTATATGGGGCGGTCACGCGTGCGTATCACGTCAAAAACGCCACGAATTTGTTACGATTCGGTTAGGGTTTGCGTCGGGGACGAGTCCGTGCTCGCCACGGCTGGAGGATGGTGCTGACAGGCGGGCCCCGCTTGTCAGCGAGAGGTTGCACGCTGCTGGGCTGCACTATGCACCTCACACGCGCGTTAGATTAGGCGGGCTCGGCCCAAACGGTGCAGGAGCGCATTTTTTCCAGAAACTTGTTTTTCTTTTCTGTTTTTAAACCAACATCAAATAACTTTTGTATTTCAAACTCAATTTCACTCAAACTACTTTCAATAAATTTGTAAAAACATGCCCACATGTTTAGCATGTATTGGGGATATAATTTTCAAAAAATCTTTATTTGAAAATTTGAAATAGTTTGAGAAGGCATCTGCAGATACTTTGCAATTTAGGTTTTTGGAGATAAAATCTCTAAATTTCATAATTTGAATTCAAACACAATGCAAACAATGATGCAATGACATGATGCATGATGCAAATGAAAAGTTTTAAATTTTTGTGAAAATTGGGATGTTACAGAGAGTGGCTTTTATTCCATGATAATAAAACTTGTTGCTTCAAACATACTGATAGACATTTTGAATTTCAATGTAAGTTCCATGAAGAACGTGTCATAGCATCTTACCATACTTATGATTACACTCATTTAGGGATGGAACAAGTAGAGGAATTTGTTACTTATTATGCATCTAATGAATTGCACACCTTTGCTAATGAAAATAAAACTTGCCCTAGAGTTAAGAGATTTGAAGGAAAGGTCACTTCTATTCTTGAATATTGCATAGCCAAGTTCTCTCAAAATATTTATGTTGTTGACTATAATGAGAGGGGCAAGGTTCCCCAAGAAAGTACTGATGTTTTGCAGGAAGAAGATGATGAAAACATAAGCTTGGAAGAGGAAGAATGTGAAGAAGAGGATAAAAACCTAAGCTTGAGGATGCCCATGCAACCCCAAGAAGATGATGAAGATGATGAACAACTAGAGAATGAAGAGAGGAAACTTCCACCTTCACCACCTATGGATGAGGGTAACCTTCAATATATTGCCGATGATAAACTTTGCTTTTATGATTCTGATGATGAGGAGGAATATCAACCTGTGCCTAATAGAATATTATTGATAATAATTTTAAAAATGATGAGGAGTATGGTTTAGACATGTTTTATGATAGTACTCTAGATGATGGTCCTATTTTGCTTGATAATCCTCCATGTTTAGAACTTGTTACTAAATTTTGTGAGGATAAAGATGATATACTTGCTATTTGTGACAATACTCTCATTCATGAGAGTCCTACTTTATTTTTGAATTCTCTTGATTACACTATAGAGGAGAAAATTCACTATGATGATGCTATGTCTCCCATTTATGATGATTACAATGATGAATGTGATATTTTCAGTCCACCTACCATTGAGGATAAAGTTTATTATGACTATGATATGCCTCCTATATATGATGATTACAATGATGGTTATGAATGTTTTACTCCCACTATCACTAATAAGAATGATTTTACTTATGTGGAGAGTATTAATACTTTTATGCTTGTAGATCATGAAAGACATGCTTTATGTGATAATTATATTGTTGGATTTATTCTTGATGCTACTGAAAGTTATTATGAGAGGGGAAAACATGGTTCTAAACATTTCGATATTATTACGTTTCCTCTCTTTAAGTTCAAAGTGTTGAAATTGCTCTTGTTTTATCTTCCTATGCTACTTGCTTTGTGTTTCAATGATTTATTTTCTTACAATATCCCAATGCATAGGAAGTGGGTTAGACTTAAAAGTGTTTCATATTTTTCTCTTGATGCTCTCTTTTGCATTTCAATTCTTGTTCCTATGTGAGCATCATTAAAACTATCATGGCTGTCCAGAAAACAGATTCCTAAGCTTCACTACGAAAAATATTAAAAATCACAGAAAAGGAATTTTGACCTGAAATTTTACGACAGCAATCTTCAGTTATTATTGCAGATTTCATTATTTCAAAGTTTTCTGATTTGAGCAACTTAAGTGCCTTTAAAAATTGACTCTTTACGGGCTGTCCAGTTTTTGACAAGATTCTGTCTTTATTTTGCATTAATCTCATTAGTTGTGTTTTGTGTGGTTCTATTGATCAAAGAGCAATACACAACCATAGTAACAGTAGCTAATGTTTAGAATCAACTCATGATATGTCTTTGCTGTACCTATGTGGATTTAATTTATGGAGACACTGACCCCTCCAATCAAGTTTTATGATGAGTTTTGTGTAAAGAAAAATTTCAAGTGGAAGAGTTGAGGGTGATGAACAAAGATCAAGAGGGACAAACACTCAAGCTTGGGGATGTTACCCTGGGCTCACCCTACACATTTCGAATAAGTACAAGAATTCAAGCTTGGGGAGGTCAAGCCACCTCACTCCAACCATCTTGATACCAAGTAAGTAAGCCTAGATATATGGCTATAAAGAAAGCGCTTTACGGGAGGCAACCCGGTTATTTTATTTTTGATTTTCTTTGTGTCCTCTTGCTGTAACAAGAGACTTAGTTTTTAATTTTGTTTCTGGAATTTTTAATAAAGTGCCAAGTTTTACCCGTTTTGGTTTAAAAAAGTTGCTATTTGTATTCGGAGATTTTATTCTAGCACGAATCTGTGCACGGTATGATTTTTCATTTATATTCTGTAACTCCGAATGAGCTGAAATTTGAACTGTAATTGCAACTTTTCATCCTCTATAAGCGTGAATTGTTTCAGATTTTTTCGACATATTTAAGTAGGGTAGAAAAATGTGTTTTGCTGCTGCTGTTTTTCTGGACAGATTCTGTCCCATTTTGTTTGATGCATTCTTTGAACTTTTAACTTGAATCTTTTTTATCCAATTGAGTTTATAAGTAGGCATACAACATTAAATACTTTCACATTTTTGTTTAAGGATTTTATGCAGCAAGAAATTCGTTTGTCTATCACTACTAATGTCACCCCATAGAAAAGAAATGGGATAAACGGTGTTTTGAAGTTTTTTCACAGGAATTAGAGTAGATGCACCAAGAGCTATCCAAGGATGGTGAAGACCATAAGCTTGGGGATGCGAAGACAACCCCACTGGACCAACACACTCTCGGTTTGCACACGTCTAACTTCTGTTTTTCGATTGAAACACTTTATCGTATAAACTTGGAGCGTCTTTCATTGTTCTTTTTATTTCGGTTTGATGTTTATTTTCTTGAGACCACCACTATCATTTATATATGAGAGAGCTACTGGAAATTTGGGTTGAATTAAGTTGGATGCTATTAAAAGATTGGGAAAGGGATGTTTGAGTTGATTCAAAAAGATACATATAGTTGCATGATTCATGTGCTTTTTAATGAGTATTAATTTGCAAGTGTTTTATCAAGAGCTATCTTTTATTCATGTTTTGATGCTGAATGTTACTTTACTTTGTTTAACATGGATTGGTTAGTTCTATGAACACTTATGCATGCATTTAGACGGTCAACTTTCTCCCTCTTGCTAGCCCAAAAATTCCAACAAGTAAAAACTTGTTTTCCAACACCTTCAACCAAAGTTTTTCCAGTGAGTCCACCATATCTACCTATTAGCTTTATGCTATTCCGAGTATGTTTATCATGTTATTTTGTATTATCTAAACTTCTGAATTAAAATGCTTATGTTATTGATTGTTATGTGAAAAGTTGGTTAAAAAGCTCTCACGAACTTGATGCACACTTTACTTTATTGCACTTAATAAACATGAACCATTGTGATTAAAATTCTGAAGTTGTAAGCTTGACAAGAGTCTTGGTTGGGAGTTAGCTCATATGTGCTATCACATGGCAAGCTTTCAACGTGCTCTTATATTTAGTTGATATCATGTACTATTGTTTATGGATGCTTATCATGGTGCCAAATAAATGCGGAAACTTAGTAAGTTTAATGAGTTTGTATAAATGGCTAGAGAGACGCCTGGGCCACTAATCTAAGCCATGCATCATTCATGGTGGAAATTTACTTACATGCTATGGTGAACCTTCAGTGATGCACCCCACGATAAAAAGCTATACCAATAGTAAATAAAAAGGGTGTGGAGATTGTTCATTTTGTTTGTTTGTCTTGTCATTTTGACATGGGCTTGTTCCATGTCCTGGGACAAGAGGTACCCCAGTTGACGCTCTTGATGACGCTATTATATTACTTACAATGACCTTAACTTGAACTTGCTTTTGTGTCCCAAGTTGAGTAACACCGTGGTGTAGGTACTCGTATTCACGGGGCATGAGACATTCAACCCATACTTTGTCAAGCACATTACTCATATTTGCTTTCACTTTAAACTTTAACCATTCAAGATGGTATGATAGGAGTAATGAGAGCTTGACACCAATGAATACCACATTGCAAACATTAACTTAAGTAGAAGCATTTGGAAGTTAGATGAAACTTATTCATGTTTTACCTCTACTCATTTATATATCTTTCCAAAGTGTCCACCTTTTATATTCAGATTTATAAGAATACTCTATGACCATTATAGGATGTTTTTACTTTTCATTATGCATACATTTGGTCCATAGTACTTTCTTCTATGTTACACTTTGTGAATTATCATTGAACATCCTTACATTGAATATTTGATATCACTTCATAATCTATCTTGTATATTGCTACTCCTTTGAAGAATGAATCATTTGACTCTATGTAGCAATAGTAATCATCTTTGATATCCTTTGATAGTATTAAATTGCAAAGTCCATGTTAGTTTTATCACCTTCATACTCGAGGACGAGTATAGGTTAAGCTTGGGGATGTTGATGCATGTAAAATGCATACATGAACTTTGCATTATATTACTTATATTTCAATCATATTTGCATCATATAAGGGTTATATCATTGATTTATATTGATTTTGGGAATATTTCATTGTTTCCCCATTTTTCTGGAATTAACCCGGCACATGCAGAAAACCCTATTTTCTATATTTTGATGTTTCAGGGACCCAAACGACGTCCAAATAACCTAATAATTTACGAGCATCAGTTTTTGGAAGGAACGAAGCGTGGGAGCGAAGGAAGCGAACAAACGGAGGCCCGAGGGCCACAAGAGGGGCCCACGCGGCCAGATTCCTTGGCCGCGTGGGACCCACCATCTGGGCCCTCGTGGCTCCGTTGCCATCGATCTTTTTTCCCGAGCCTCCGTCTTGACCTAAAAAACGACTATAAAAATAGTCCCCCGATGACCTAAAAACGACTATAAAAATAGTCCCCCGATGTCGGTTTCTATAGAAGGTTTATTAAAGATTTCTCTAAAATTTCAAAACCTCTTACTAATCTTCTCCAAAAAGATGTACCTTTTGTTTTTTATGATGATTGTAAAGAAGCTTTTGAGGCTCTAAAAAAGTCTTTAACCACTGCTCCTGTTGTTCAACCTCCTGATTGGACTTTACCTTTCGAAATTATGTGTGATGCTAGTGATTTTGCTGTAGGTGCTGTTCTTGGACAGCGAGTAGATAAGAAGTTGAATGCTATTCATTATGCTAGTAAGACTCTTGATGCTGCTTAAAAGAATTATGCCACTACTGAAAAAGAGTTTTTAGCAGTAGTTTTTGCTTGTGATAAGTTTAGACCCTATATTGTTGATTCAAAAGTTATTATCCATACCGATCATGCTGCTATTAGATACCTTATGGAAAAGAAAGATGCTAAGCCTAGACTTATAAGATGGGTGCTTTTATTACAAGAGTTTGATTTGCATATTCTAGATAGGAAAGGTGCTGAAAATCCTGTCGCTGATAATTTGTCTAGATTGGAAAACATTTCTTATGATCCTGTTCCTGTTAACGATAGTTTTCCAAATGAACAATTGGCTGTGATAAAGGTAAGCTCGCGAGAAAGTCTTTGGTATGCTGACTATGCTAACTTTATTGTTGCCAAGTATTTGCCTCCAACCTTTACAGCTCAGCAAAGAAGTAAATTCTTTTATGACTTGAAGCATTATTTTTGGGATGACCCACACTTATATAAAGAAGGAGTGGATGGTATAATGCGAAGATGTGTTCCAGAATTTGAACAAAAAGAAATATTGAGAAAATGCCATGGAAGTGCTTATGGAGGACATCATGCTGGAGATAGAACTGCACAAAAGGTTTTACAATCAGGTTTTTATTGGCCTACTCTTTTTAAAGATGCAAGAAAATTTATTTTATCATGCGATGAATGTCAAAGAGTTGGTGATGCATGTAAAATACATACATGAACTTTGCATTATATTACTTATATTTCAATCATATTTGCATCATATAAGGGTTATATCATTGATTTATATTGATTTTGGGAATATTTCATTGTTTCCCTATTTTTCTGGAATTAACCATGCACATGCAGAAAACCCTATTTTCTATATTTTGATGTTTCAGGGACCCAAACGACGTCCAAATAACCTAATAATTGACGAGCATCAGTTTTTGGAAGGAACGTGTTGCCACGCAAAATTGGAGCGCGACACCACGATACCCGTCGTACTTTCGTGACGACGAACGGATGCTTTCCGAGCAAAGCAACAAAGATCCCCTCGCTTTCGTGGAGGAGAGACGACCGCTTTTCAGCGCAAAACGGCAAAGATCAACCAAACCCTAGGGCTGCTAGGATTTGGCAAAGTAGAAGAACGATAGATAAAACGATAAATAAAGAAGTAGATGTATTTTGTTGTATGTCGATTGGGGCCTTCAATCGGCCGTATACCTCATGTTATATAGAGGTAGCCTGGTCTTTGGTCTTTGGCGTACAGGGTAAGGCATGGAACTTTTCCTTGGCATGCAAGCCGAATATTATATTCCTAACTAATCTCAAATCAATCCGGCCTATCTTAATTTATTCTAGTACCAGCACGCTACCATGTAACAGAGATGGAAACCTTGATGGACTTCCTTACGTGACTGAATAGTTCACAATCCTTCAGCTTGCCATCACACCGATGCCTGCTAGGACTTGTCCTACGCATCTGCGTTTTAGCTCAGCATATATCTGAATCTGGCCATGACTTGTCCACGGTAGCCGCTGGTCCAGCAAATAACCATACAATTGTCCTGATTATATAGCTTGTTACGCCCATCCGCTGTTGCGACATCTGCACTGGACTGCAACCAAGACTGCATTTTTGAACTAAACAGCAAGGTCAAATTATATGTCAAGCTAATAATCTAAGCACAGTAATTTAAATTAATTTGGCTTATAAAATACGTAACAGCCAAATTATACCTTCAACAGAACGAAGCGTGGGAGCGAAGGAAGCGAACAAACGGAGGCCCGAGGGCCAGAAGAGGGGGGGCACGCGGCCAGATTCCTTGGCCGCGTGGGACCTACCATCTGGGCCCTCGTGGCTCCGTTGCCGTCAATCTTTTTTCCCGAGCCTCCGTCTTGACCTAAAAACGACTATAAAAATAGTCCCCCGATGGCTTTCGGAAGGGAGCACCGCAGAAACACAAAACCACAAAACAGAAGACCTGGAGCTGCAGATTGGAGGGGGAAAACTCTGGCGGGGCGCTGCCGGGGTGGTCTCCATCTTCTCCAACATCTCCACCATCATTACCATGATGAAGGGGGAGTAGTCCACCCCCTGGACTTTGGGTTTGTGGTGGTAACCTGATCCAATCTCTCTATGTATGATCATTGTTGAAGTCCATATGATGTGCCTTGCATGATTATGGAACTATCTTTGTAATTCCTATGGTGGATATTGTGGTGTAATATGATATTATGTTATGCATTTACCGTCATGTTGGGCTTTTATGGTTTGTCATACTTTGGAATACATCTATGTTACATGCAATGGATATATCAATTCTTAATGCCTTGTTTATCCGCGCTAACGGGGTGGTTGACAACCATCTCGGTGGGTAGATGAGAGCGATGTGGATGCACGTACATTAATAAATCATTGCACTAGTTCTTAGAATATGTTTTCCTTTAAGAGTTTGATGTATATGGGTAGAGAGTGGCCTAGTGACAGAAGGCATAGGCATTAAGTGACAGTAATGTCGCCCAACATTCTTTATCTGGGGGTAAAAAGGAAGAAGTATGATGTGGGAGTGACAACAAACCACGCTAGCCTTACGAGGGTGACCCTAGCAACACAAATGATTATTTTCTTTCAACTATGTGTCTTAGGACATGTAGCCGTCATAGAAGTTACCATTAAAGCATGACAATTGTGTGTACTTTTTATCTATAACATGATAATCACAATAGATGGGAGAGAGACGATTAAGTGAACCCATGTCCATTGTTCCTATAAGAGAAAACCTTTGTCTTGTTCTCTTGCATTGAAGAGGATTGGGACACTTTTACATTCTTGTTTTGTTACATTAAACTTCCATCCATTAAATCAACCATCTTGTTCTTTAAACTTGTTTAGTGCATAATCAACTAAAACTTGTGACACTTTAGTTGTAGGGAATAGATAACTTTTCCTTCTTGCTCCTGCGGATCGATACCCTACTTCCACATTGAGAGGTGCTACAGTGATCCCCTGCTCTTGGGGGTTATCAGTTGGTAATATAACTAGACGCAATGAAATGCCTATGAATTATTCTCTTGTTATTGAACCTTTTGACTATTGGGGATTTGACTTTATGGGTCCTTTTACTCCTTCTGATGGTTATACTCATATACTTGTTGTTGTTGATTATGTTACTAAATGGGTAGAAGCTATACCAACATCTAGTGCTGATGGTGAAACATCATTAAAAATGCTTAAAGATATTATTTTTCCAAGGTTTGGTGTGCCTAGATATCTCATGACTGATGGTGGTTCTCATTTTATCCATGATGCTTTTAGAAAAACCCTTGCTAAATATGATGTTAATCATAGAATTTCTTCACCTTATCATCCTCAAACAAGTGGACAAGTAGAATTATCAAATAGAGAGATTAAATCTATTTTGCAGAAGACTGTTAATAAATCTAGAAAGAATTGGGCTAGGAAGCTTAATGATGCTTTGTGGGCTTATAGAACTGCTTATAAAAATCCTATGGGTATGTCTCCTTATAAAATGGTTTACGGAAAAGCTTGCCATTTACCTCTAGAATTAGAACATAAAACTTGTTGGGCCGTAAAAGAACTTAATAGAGATTTTAAACTTGCCGGTAAAAAAGGTTACTTGACTTGAGTTCCTTAGATGAATGGAGAAGTGAAGCTTATGAAAATGCTAGACTTTTTAAAGAGAAAGTGAAACAATGGCATGATAGGAGAATCCTAAAGAGAGAGTTTAATGTTGGTGTGAAAGTTCTATTGTATAGGTCTCGTCTCAGATTTTTTGCAGGTAAATTACTTTCGAAATGGGAAGGACCTTATGTTGTTTCAGAGGTTTACCGTTCAGGTGCAATCAAAATTACTTCGCTTGATGGTGACAAATCTCAAGTGGTTAATGGTCAAAGACTCAAGCATTATATTTCTAGGGATTCTTATAACGAAGACGTTGATATTATTCAAGTAGTGACTCCAGAAGATTTTATTAAAAGTCAAATTCAGAAAACTGCAGAGTCTGTTTTCGAATAGGTAACAGTTTTGGTAAGAAAAAGTTCGCGTTTAACTTCCCAACTTATGTTTTTGTTGTTTTTATTAAATATGGAAAATTACGAGCCAAAAACGGGGAGGAAACGGTGCCCGAGGGCACCACACCACCCCACGGCGCGGGCCCACCCTTGGCCGCGCCGTGGTATGGTGAGGGCGCCTCAGAGCTCGTCTCCAGCCCGGTTTCGACCTGGACTTTCCTTTTGTTATGAAACTTTTTGCTATATAATCTCCCGGATCCCCCGAGGTCCGTATATCGTTTTCTCGTCATGTTTTCGTTTCGACCTGTTTCTGCTAGATATCGTCCTGGGATTTAGAGTCACCATGTCCTCTTCGGGGCCTTCTAAGGATAGCTTCTTCGTGAACGTCGTCAATCCGTACATCAATGAGCTGAAGATGTATCCCAAGGAGTTGCTACTGAAGGATGGAGAGGTGCAGAAAGAAGATGTCCGGGGTCCTAAAGGAGAAGGAAGCTTGGAAGCCAGGATGGAAGAATTGGAGCATGAAGTTTTTAGATACAAGAAGATGGCAGAACGTGAAGTGGACATCTATCACAGGATAGTTGCTGAACTTATTGCCGAGCACAAAAAGGAGACCGCCAAGCTTTGGGATGATATCTTCTCACTCCACGAGACCACCAACAAATTACAAGCACAACTCTATGACGTGCAAAACCAAAACTGTGAGTATGAGACCAGATTTAAACAAATAAGCTCTGCTGCCAGTTTCAGGATACTCGAAACCAAGTCGTCGTTTCGGGATGGAGAGCCTTTACCTTGGAAGCTTGATGATGGAAATTCACCATCACCACCGAAGGAGTAATTCATCATCGGTATTGGCATCCCCTCAGCTTGTTCCAAGCTTGGGGGGAGTGTCGCGGTATCATCACCATTATCTTTTACCTTTTACTTTTCAGTCGAGTCATATCATGAGTAGAGAAGTTATCATATAGGATGGTTTGCAGTGTGGAAGTATCTCTCCTTTAGTTGGTTATCTATGTATCCCTTGGTGTGAGCTGCCGTTATTGGAATATTAATGAGAAGTTTTATCATTTACTTTCTGCACACGTTATTTTAGTTTGCAAATTTCTGACATATGAATGATCTTGTTGTTAGTATTGGCATCACTTTGGGAGCATCAAGTAAATCTATTTGGTTTTGGCAAACTTAGCATTGGTCAGTAGCAACAATACTTTGAGGCTTAAGTAGAAAAAAGGGAATTGCATGTAGATACATTATCTCATTATCTTTCTTTCTTGTTGGCTCATGAGCTTAGTATTCTTAAGTTAAAATTATTTGTGCTTACAAGGAAGATTGCATGATTGTTTCTATTACATTTATATTTGTTTGTATCCCTCCACTCTTATGCTTGCTACCCAGCCTTGCTAGCCAAAAACCTGTACTGAGAGGGAATGCTTCTCGTGCATCCAAAACCTTGAGCCAAAACCCATGCCATTTGTGTCCACCATAACTACCTATATGTGGTATTTCCTTGCCACTCCAAGTAAATACTTCATGTGCTACCTTTAAACTATTCAAAAGATACTACTCCTAATTTGTGTCACTGTTTACTAGCTCATGAGGAAGTATGTGGGTTATTCTTTATTTAGCTTGTCAGACAGACTTTCACCACCAGACTAGCGGCATATACATCCGCTTATCTATTAAATTTGCAAAAAGAGCTGGCAAATGGGGTGCTCAGTCCCAATTAATTACAACTTTAACCGCTTAATTCTCTTCACATTTTTGCCCTGATTTATCAGACAAGCAATGATACCAGTGAATAACTGCATGTGTAAACAAAAGAGAAAAAGAGGGATGATCTGCCTTGCTGGTAGAAATAACGTCCTTCATGGGAGCCGCTCTTGAAAGTCTGGTTGACAAGAGAGATATTGCTTTCACCCACTACCATTCGTTGACAATTCTCATACACCACTCAAAACTTATATTTTTATTCTCTATATGATTTCAAAAACTTAAAAAGCTCTAGCACATGATTTAATCCCTGCTTCCCTCTGCGAATGGCCTTTCTTTTACTTTTATGTTGAGTCAGTAAACCTATTCCCTTCTTTCTTAAGCAAGCATTTGAGTTGTTGTGATTCAACCATCTATATATTAATATTATCAATCATGTCTGTTATCCTTCCTTGTTTTGCACAAGTCATTTATCTGAAGGAATATAACTTTGAAAGTTATCAATGACTGTAAAGAAATTGTGATAATTGAGCATGTAAGTTCTACAATATAGATCCAATATAAGGACTCTACTTGCAAGATAACTACAATCTGTTAATTGTTCTCTGACCAAGAACGAAGTTTGCAATCACCAAACTATGATTTTCTTTATGCACCTTTATTGTGATTTCCATTACTCGTTTCAAGATAAGTTATATGAGGGGAAGTTGCTGTCTAAAATGATTTGTGTATTAATACATGTTGATGCTTCTTGTCCGTATTCTTTATTATCGACGTTTCACTCCATAAACCTGTGGTCTTGTTTACTGAGTTCAGCTTTCGCTTGGGGACAAGCGAGGTCTAAGCTTGGGGGGAGTTGATACGTCCATTTTGCATCACTATTTTAAATCATAATTTACTGCTATTCATTGATATATTTCATATTTGGATGATATACTTATGTTATTTTATCTTGTTTTGCATGTTTGATGATTATTGGAGAATTAACTGCCGGAGTCAGGATTCAGTTGGAAAAGCATCGTCAAGACACCCTATTTCTGAAGATCGTCAATTCAGGGAAATTATGCTGAAGCTCCTATTTTATCAGATGCCGGAGGCAGCCAAAAGGGGAGGCAGAGATGGGCCACGAGGGGCCCACACCATAGGGCGACGCGGGTCCCCCCTGGCCGCGCCGTGGTGGGGTGTGGGGGCCCTGGCCCACCTTTGGCGCTCCCCCTTCGCGTATTTCATCCCCCAGAAACCCTAAGACGGGGAGAGCCATCGAGGAAATATTCCGCCGCCTCCACGAGGCGGAAACCACAGAGAGAGAAAAAGCTCTTCGGCAGGGAGAAATCTGCCGAGGAAATTCCTTCCCGAAGGGGGGAATCATCACCATCGTCATTGTCATCACGCCGGACTTCATCGGGATCATCATCATCATCTCCACCGCTGTCACCATCATCTCCACCGCTCCACTTCGTTCCGCTGTAACATCTAGGGTTATACTTTGTGTAGTTCATAGGGGAAACTTTCCCAGTGTTGATTACTAATTGTGGTTGATGCTATTAAGTTTTATCGGTGAATTGAAGTATATGTCCAGATTGTTATTCATCATTATATCACCTCTGATCATGATCCATATGATGTCTTGTGAGTAGTTCGTTCAGTTCTTGAGGACATGGGAGAAGTCATGATGTTAGTAGTGGAATTATGTTGAGTAATATTTAATGGTTTGATATTTAAGTTGTGGTGTTATTCTTCTAGTGGTGTCGTGTGAACGTCGACTACATGACACTTCACCTTTATGGGCCTAGGGGAATGCATTGTGTATTCGGCTACTAATTGTGGGGTTGCCGGAGTGACAGAAACCTAAACCCCCGTTAGTAAACCGGTGCATGAGGGAGTGTAGGATCTCAGAGTTTAAGGTTGTGGTTAGATTTATCTTAATTACTTCCTTGTAACGTGGATGCTTGCAAGGGGTTTAATCACAAGTATGTATTAGTTCAAGTTAGGGCAGTGCATTAGCATAGGTTCACCCACACAACACTTATCAAAACAATAAAGATTAACCAGCTGTAAGGAAGCGAAAACACTAGACGAAATTCCCGTGTGTCCTCAAGAACATTTTGCCATCATAAGTAAACCAACCGGCTTATCCTTTGCTCTAAAACGGATTGGGCCACTTGCTGCAATTATTATTACTGTCTTTTATTTACTCGTATTTTATTTATCTGCAATATCAAAAACCCCTAAAAACTTGTCTGCTAGTATTTACAGTGATTCCTTGATCAAACTACTTGTCAACACCTTCTGCTCCTCGTTGGGTTCGACACTCTTATTTATCGAAAGTACTACGATACACCCCTTATACTTGTGGGTCATCAATGACCCCATTCGCGAGGAGACTGACGAGAATTCGGTGGTCCTGGCGGGGCACGGATTGCAGCATGGCCGTACGCGCGTTCTGCCTACCAAGGTCAGGCCTGGCATGAGCTTCACGCGTATCAAAGCTACCCTCCTCCCTGCCGACATCTCCGTTATCCCGCCTCCTCGATCCACCGCCACCTCCATCGATGTAAGTTTTTGTCATTTTTATCATCTTTCTGACATTTGTTCCTGCATGGCTAAGTTGACGATATTCACTATTTTTGAAATTGTAGCCCGATTTCGAGGCGGCCTATGCTTCCGCTCATGCCGAGTATGACGACGCCTATGAAGAGTGTGAGCGGAGTCGTGATGCCTACGACTCTTACCAAGAGT
Source organism: Poa pratensis (assembly GCA_947311845.1). NCBI lineage: Eukaryota > Viridiplantae > Streptophyta > Magnoliopsida > Poales > Poaceae > Poa > Poa pratensis. The sequence goes on from CAMZMU010000039.1 coordinate 22,955,449, forward strand.
TGGTGTCAGCTGTAAGTTTCAGCCTTTATTTTTGCAAAACATGAAAAGTCCCACTTCCCCAAGTTTGAACCTCTATTTCTGCAGCGTCTGACATCTAAACTATCTTGCAGTCGGTGGTGACGTTTATGAGCACTAGAGTGCGGGTCTCCATGCCAGGAGAGCGGCCTCCTAGGCCGGGGCCCTACCCACGCTTTCCATCGAGGGAAAAATTCGCTCTCACATACTACTCATCGACCACGGTAAGTTCTTTGCCAAACCACTGGTTACCTCTTTCATTTGCCTCGCAAGTTGCTAACTCTTGCTCAAACATGTAGGGAACGGGATGTTCGGAGAGCGAACACTCTGCTTCTGCTTCTCCTGGTGACACACCGGGTTCGCATCAGATCATCCCGTTTGATCGCGATGGTGGTCCGTCGCCGGGTTCCCGTGAGATCACACCGGTACATTCCGGTGGTCCTAGCCCTGGTGTTTCACGTGGTGCTTCCCCTGCTGCTTCGCCTTCTTCTGGGACTTCTACTGCTGCGCCGGTCCATCGGTCGCCTACTCTCACCAAGGAAGATATGGGGTTCACCCCGTCGTCGTCGCCGCCCTAGATGTAGGATGATAGCCCTATGTGTGTATCTACACTTATGACATAGCACTTTATGTAGCTTGTGATATTGTTTGTTATCATTCTAATATTAGCCTATGTGTGATCTTATTGTGGTATTGCTTTTGATATTGTTTGCTGTCATTTTGCTATTATTGTGCTGTAATTTTTGCTGAAAACGAGCTGCCAGCAGCAAATTGGAAAAAAATCTGGCATCCATATGCCGACAGCAATGTCGTCGGCATAGGGGTTACCAGGTGACCAAATGGTCAGACGTATGCCGACGGCTTTGCCGTCGGCGTATGGATGCCAGAAGAGCTCCTAGATCATGACACGTGTGCATTATACGCTGACGGTTTGGCCCTCGGCGTAGGCTGTACGTCGTCAGATTCCTGGCGTGGACCCCACCAGACCTGAGCCGAAGGCTTTTGTACGCCGACGGCCCGGACTTGCTCTCAGCGTATGTATACGCCGACGGCAATTTATACGCCGACGGCCAAACGGGCTGACCCGAGGGCGTCTAACGCCGAGGGCCATACGCCGACGGCGGCCGTCGGCGTATACATACGCCGACGGTAAACAGTCCTTGTATACGCCGACGGCAAACAGTCCTGTGCCGACGGCTTTCCAGCCGTCGGCGTATCGTGGCGTTCCTGTAGTGTGCAGCTTCATTGCGTCTTGGAAAAGGAAGTAACTAACTAGTTGAAGCACCAATATTTGGTATAAGACCACGGCTTATCATTTGTCCAAACATTTTGCGTACCTCTTTCGACCGGCCCAAACAGGAATATCCATGGAACATGGTATCATATGTCACTTTATCCGGTTGAAGACCATTGTCAACCATCTGCCCAAGGACCAACTCTGCCTTGTCCATCGCTCTGGCCTTGCACAGGGCATAAATAATCGAGGTATATGTCACCACATCAGGCACAACCCCTTGCCGCATCATTTCATTGAATAGATTGCAGGCTTTGCTTACTTCGCCTTCCGTACAGAAGCCGTGAATTTTTTTAGATATAGACAGAAGCCGTGAATGACTGTGTTATATGCAATAACGTTGAGGGAGCAAGCACCTCGGTCTTTGACCACCATCTGCAGAAGGTCAAGCGCATGTTGGCTCCTGCCATCGTCACATAAGTCTGAGCTCAAGCCCGTCCTGAGAAAGCGGCCGAAGAAGGCTGGCGCTAGGGCGAGCGCGGCCAGGAGGTCGTTCAGAGAGTGCTCGGGGGCCTGGCGTAGCAATTCGTCGAACAGCCTGTGTGCGTCCACAGGGCCGAGCGTCCCGGCTCTGGCACGCTTCGTTACGGCCAAGAAATCGGCGGCGAGGGAGGAGCTGGTGCGGCGGCGGTGGAGGTGGCGGAGGAGGAGCACGGAGAGCGGCGCGGTGGAGTCGATGCAAGGCATTCGGGGATGGCTCTCGTGGACTGCCGGTGGAGTGGTGGAGGTGGAGTACAGGCGTGTTTCGTGCCGGCTGTGGAGTGGTTGCCCATCTCCGGGGATTCCTTTCTCTTTTTCGAGCTGCAGGTGTACTGTGGTACTATGCTGGTACGGACCTTGAGGACGAGTTCCTGCATTTGGCAACACGGCCCTCGAACAAGTTTGTTAGCAGAAATAAGGAAATAATTGTATTTTATTTTTTTAGATAAAAGGCAATAATGCCCAGTTTTGAATTAACAAAGCTCAGAGTTTTACAACAGCAAATTACAAGGTGTTGAGGAGAACCACTCACAAAGCAGAACAACGGGAAATTTTTTTCGTCTAGTAAAAACAATTATTGTTCTTTTATTGTGAAAAAACTAACAAACTGACAAACCAAAATGTACCACAATGTTCTCCTAGTTTTTTTATGTCGAGAGATTACAGAGTTCGTCTTCTGAAATAGATAGAGGCAGCATGATGGGGCATCCAAGACATTCTTAGAGCATCTCTCTCAGATCACGTCAAAGTTGTCAAAACCGGATATTTACATTTTCAATTGAAAAATACGCACCAAAGGAAAACGGCTCGACCCAGAATTTTTTCCAGCTCCCCGGATATTATCACCTCCATGCCCCCATACCTCCAGTTTTGAAGTCGTTATACAGATCTCAAACCGGAAGAACCGAAACGAATCAACACTCTACACCCGAGCTCAATCTCACGAGGAGGAGACTCGATTCCAGCGTCAATCATCGATTCCCGGCGAGAAGGTTTGGTTCTGACCGATTTTATGCAAAATCATGGCAATGCTCGTAGCCCCATGGAAGCACCTCCATGGCCACGCTCCCTATAGGTGCACTTCCACTTGAGGAGGCAGGTCGAGACAGAGGAGGGCAGCGCTAGGAGAGCCAGATGAGGGCCCGAGCTGAGCAGGCTCACTGTAAAGGAAAAAAAACACTTGATGATGGAAAACACATGAGGCTCACTGTAAAGGAACAAAAACACTTGATGATAGAAAACACATGAAAACACATTCTTAGCTTCTTCTCTCCACCGAACCGTGTACATTGCATTAATCATGAAATGACTATTTCAATATCGAACTTCACATTCATTGCACCTAATTTCTCAAGCATGGCGATTTCTTTGTCAGCACAATCCCTTCAAAGTCCTCAAAGAATTATATTGTATATGGAAATGCTAACTGCTATCCACTTTGGAACATCTTATGGAAAAGTACTTTCTTTGAAGCAACAGATCTCTCAGCACGGAATAACCATCTAGCACAATGTTATGTATAACAGTTGTCGGTTTAAATATTTTATGCAACATTTCTCTGAATGGAGTCAAATAGTCATCGATCTTTCCATTTCTGGAATAACCATTAACAAGTGAACAAGTGTACTATACGTAACAACATTAGGCTCAATGTCGACCGAAACCATGACATCGAGTAGTCTGAATGCTTTCTCTATATTGCCGACTATGCCGTGCCTGTCAATCAGTTAATTAGAGGTAAAACCGTGTAAATAACATCAGGCCTGTCACCTACGTGTATAACAAGTCAAAGACATCGTGTGCATCCATAAGATTACATTCTTCCCATAGACCGTTTATCCCTGAACTCAAGAACACAACCTGAGGACATGGAGTACCAACATTCATCATTTGAAAAACCAACTCCTTTGCTTACACCAAATCACCATGCATACAAAATTAGGGACTGATAAACGGCTGCTTTCAGTTGTACTCTCATAGCAAACATCTGACTATATTTGCCCATAGCATCAGTCAGCCTACCCCTTCTGCAAGCTATTAGAGTGAATAGTTGAATACATTAGGACTCACTCTATGCTCCCACATTTATGTAAATATGAGCATAGCTTCATCCATCATACCACATTCAGAATATGCATCAACCAATATGTCACGAACATGGCAAGTGGCTAATTGAAGAGATTAACCATATCAACACAGCATCATTTAGTGGCATACCCACGCAGCAGAATCGAGTACGTGAACACATCAGGTTTGTGGTGCTTGGCAGTTATGGAATCAAAAACTCCTGTAGCCTCATGGCTTCTTCCATGCTTGTAAAGGGTATAAGACCACGGCTTATCATTTGTCCAAACATTTTGTGTGCCTCTTTCGACCAGCCCAAACAGGAATATCCATGGATCATGGTGCTATATGTCACTTTATTTGGTTGAACGCCATTATCAACCATCTGCCGAAGGACCACCTCTGCCTTGTCCATTGCTCTGGCCTTGCACAACGCATAAATAATCGAGGTATACGTCGCCACATTGGGCACAACACCTTGCTGCATCATATAATGGAATAGATCGCACGCCTTGCCTACTTCGTGTTCCTTAAAGAAGCCGTGGATGACCGTGCTATATGCCACCACATCGAGTGAGCAGGCACCTTTGTCTTTGACCACCATATGAAGAAGGTCAAGCGCATGTTGGCTCCTGCCATCGTCACATAAGCCCTTCATAACAATGGAGTATGAGAAGGCATTAGGTGCACAGCCAAGTTCGGACATCCTATAAAGCAGCATGTTTACGGCCTCATCTGTCCGATTTGCGTCACAGAGGCACTTGAGGAAGGTACTGGCGGTGATCTGGGTTGTCTTCAGACCTGTCCTGAGTAGGCGGCCGAAGATGACAAGGCCTAGGTCTGGGCGATGTGTGCGACAGCAGCAGTGCATGAGGATGTTGTAGGTGTGAACGGAGAGAGGCGCTACTTGCGGGCCTTCTTCTCCTCGGTAGACACGGTTGAAGAGTGCCACGGCAAGCGCTGGGCCATCTCTGCAGGTGTCGGAGGCCGGTGCACCGGCAAGCGCGGCAAAGAAGGCGTTCAGGAAGCGGCCTGGGACGGGGTTGGACTGCCGCAGCAATTCGTCGAACAATTGGTGTGCGTCTTCTGGGCTGAGCATCCCAGCTCGGACGCGCTCCGTGGCTTTAGAAAATGTGGCGATGGGAGACCAGAATTTTGATGGTGGCGAGGTGGATGGAGTGGAGGAGAGAGAGATCCAGTGGCGCAGGGTCTTATCGCAGAATTCTGATGGCGGCGAGGTGGGGAGGCAGCGGCGGATGGTGTCGGCGACAACCTCGACTGAGCTCAAACCAGTTTTGAGAAAGCGGCCGAAGAAGGCTGGCGCTAGGTCCGGGCGACCCGCCCGGCAGCAGCATTGTACGAGGACGCGGTAGGTGTGATCTGTGAAAGGCGCCACCTGCTGACCGGCGGCTTCTTCCCGGCAGACGCGCTTGAAGAGGGAGATGGTGAGGGCGGGGCCGTCTGCGCAGGCGGCTGAGGACGGAGCGCGGGCGAGCGCGTCCAGGAGGTCGTTCAGGGAGTGTTCGGCGACCGGGGTGGCCTGGAGCAGCAATCCGTCGAACAGCCTGTGTGCGTCCACAGGGCTGAGCGCCCCGGCTCTGGCGCGCTCCGTGGCCGCGATAAAAGCGGCGATGGGGGACCAGAAGGCTGACGGCGGCGAGGTGGAGGAGCGGGGGAGATCGCAGCGGAGGCGTTGGAGGAGGAGGACGGAGAGCGGCGCGGTGGAATCGATGCGAGGCATGGCTCTCCTGGACTGCCGTTGGAGTGGTGGAGTACAGGCGTGGTTCGTGCCCGTGCCATCTCCGGGTTTTCCTTTCTTTTTTTCGAGCTGCAGGTGTACTGTGGTAGTACTATACGAGAGAATATCCGGTGGAAATCGGTGAAACCACGAAAAAATCATGTTTAAAGGTTCTAAAAATTCTTAATTAAATGGAGTACGTTGAGAAGGTAGAATTCTATAAACGTACAAATTTGAAAGTTAAAACTCCAAAAACTTTAGAAGCTATGGAAATGACAAAATCAGCAATAAATAGCAGCAAATGTTACTATTCATTCCTGAACAACTATTCATTGCTAAAATTGTCATTTTCGTAACTCCTAAACAAATTTAAGTTTCAACTTGCAAATTTGTATGTCTATAGAAATCTACCTTCTCAACGTACTGCATTTTTTTTTTTGAGAATTTCTTGGAACTTTTAAACATGATTTTTTTCGTGTTTTTTACCAGTTTCCACCGAAAATTGGTTTCCACCGGATACTTTCTCGTACTATACAGGTAAGGAACTTGGCCAAGGCCGTAGAAGGAGTTGATTAGCAGAAATAATTTGTCGAGCCAAAAAATTTGTTGTTCTTTCCGTTTAGTGTGACAAAACTAACAGATGATCACAAACAAACGGAACCTCCACCAATAAACCAAAACTAGTAGTAATTTTGCACGTGCAATGCACGTCTTAACCAATATAAATGATTTCTTTAAACGGTGTCGAAGCTTACAAAATTAATTATACCTTAAACTACATTTAAATTGTTGAACCCATAAACATTTTTAGGGGCGAGACACACATACGCTGTCACAGTAAGATCGTTTACTCATGCATTAATTGTATGGAACAATAGAATTAATATTGTACAATTTAGTTTTAACTTGATACAATAAATATATGACAAGAACAGTGAATTCTCTTGTAGATGGGCTCCGCCTACATGTAAAGGTGACATTAATTCATAGATTGCACTTACATTGAAGACAAGCAAGTGTCCACCCCTAGGGCGCCCTCTCGGGCTATTCACGTGGCGCTCATGGGGTGGTTTTCTCGTTTTTGTTTGTCGTACGTGCTCTACTCGTTTTTGTCTTGCGCTGAAAGGAGATGAAAGGAGGTCGCGTGGAGAAGCATCCGGCGGTAAAAACCCTAAGGATGACTCCAACGGGGCGACGCAAACGGACGCTCATTTGGTCTGCGTTTTGTCCGTTTGCGTCGGGGAACGGACGCGCGTCCGGCCCATGTCCGCCCCTTTCCGGCCACTGGACCCAACGGGCCGACGCATTGAGTCCGCCCGGCCAGGGTTTTTGATCATTTTCGGCCAGGGTTTTTGATCGATCACATTGCAAGCAAAATAATACATTATAACAAAACATATAGCAATCCATGTCAAGTATCTTTTCCATGTCAAGTATCGAAATTCAGTCTTGTCACTGCAATTGATAAGTAAAGGAAAAATGAATTTTCATGGCATAAGAACTAATGTAAGCAAATGAACCCACCTGGTTTGTAAGGCATGGGTGACTGAAAATCCCCATATGCATGCTTAAGAATATCAACCAGATGATAAGAATATTCTTGAGGCATATGATGGAATTGTATTCCTGTATAATGTCAAAGTTTTTTAGACTAGAAGCCTATAAGGTGAACATTCTTGTCTCCGAATGAATTTTATTATCGAATTGTACAATTCTTCATTGTGCAATAAGAAAGTACAACGCATCCGGCATGCTATACAATCTTGATATTTTTTTAGAGTAACCATTACAATCCTAATAATTATCTTGCTGTCTTGGAATTAATGTTCTGAGCAACAAAAGCATGGTACTAGTTGTTTCAGATGCTCCAGTTCGGCAGGTGGAGACTTACATGCGTTTGACATGATTATACAATGTCCCAGCTTATGTTCTTGTGTGCTGTTACCTGGATTTTCAGTTAGACACTTGTAACAAATTCACATTTTTATTTAGTATGGCTCAACTATAAAAGTCATGGACTTGTGGTTTGATCATAGTTTCTATTTATGTGGTATACTGATCACGAGAAGCAATATCTTTTCCTGTGGATAAGACTTAAGACTAAAATTGCTCAATATAATCCTTTGCTCCCTCTAATTTGGATTGTTCTCTCTTAACTGATTTCACGGGAAGTTCTGTGTTATTGATATTATTAGTCCATCTTGACCGTACTTGTAACTCCAAAAGGAGAAGGTAAGTGTAAAACACTAAAACTCTCACTTGTCGTACCATTCTACTTTACAACCTAAAATAGTGTCATTTAAAAGTAGTTTTCCTCTATGCTAGCTAGTACCCTTTTGTTTGGTGTATTTGTGCATTAAGAATGGTTTGTGTAGTCGTCCAGGTAGCACAAGGAAAGAGATTGATGAGATGAAGCACGCATAGAGATTCTGGAAGCAAGAAGGATGTAAATCTGGAACATTCTGCTATGATTGTCTGGGTATGTATCTAAATGTGCAACCTCTGCTGAAAGTCCTGCTTTGATGCATCATCATGTTTCACACGGTGATTCAACCTCTTCCTCTTGGTATGCTTCGAATGGACTAATTGGAAGGGTGGCCTGAGAGAAGAATCAGGAGCCTGCCAGCCCATGCAGACGAACTGGATTGGGTAATTTTTAAAGCAGCTCCCCTCTTCCTCCTGGTATGTCTCCCTGCCAGCTGCTGGAAGAAGACTTCCTCTGTGAGACTCATGGTCGAAGTACCAATGAGCTCCAAGTCTAAAATTTCTCTTTTCGTGAAACTACATGCGGTGCATGTGAGTGGTGATTCGGCAAAATGTTCATACATGTCTGTTCCAATGTTGCTGGCGCAGACCGGACACGCTCACCTGTATAGAATACACACCAGATGCAATATGCGCTCTCTGAAGATCAACCTTTGCAGTGTCCAATACTTTTTTCTGTATGCTTAGAAAGAATTGAAGAACCCAAAACACATGGAACATTTGTACAGGCAAATGGGAATGCAGTTACAGCTCGAGGAGGAAACATGGGTATGATATCTTCGTACGGCATGTTTGTGAAATGTTGAAGCATTGCTCCTACTGCAGATGATCAGATAGAAACGTAACCTGGGCTTCAGAGAAGGCACAAAATTCCCCTGAAATTCGTACAGAAGATGTGACGTTTCCCCCTAGTTTGGAAAAATGCATTTTCATATTTGCAGTCAACCCTTTCGAATTAGAAAATAGATATGTATTTTTTCATTTAAAAAAAATGTCGGAGTTCGAACTAGAAAGATGCAGCATACGTGGAAACCAGGTTTGACCAGGTACCACGACCGGCGTCTCCATCTTGCTCCCGTACCAAAATTTACCAAGATAGGAACGGAACCTGGGTGTAGTGTTTCAGAAGGTGCAAACTTCTCCTGAAATGTACAGAAGATGTGACCATGTTGTAGTTTCCCCGTCGTTTGGAAAATGGATTTTGGGTATTTTCATATTGGTGTTCATTCAACACTTTCGAATTTGAAAAATACATATGAAACTAAATCCTAGATGCAGAAACTAACCACAAGGAATTAAAGAAAATGGGAACTAAACGGAGCTCATCTCCAGTGTCACCCTTTTTTCTTATTGAGGGATCAATCTCAGAATAATCACCTTAATGTCGCGGTATCTGGAAATTCATAACGGGTAGCAGGTGCATATACACCCAATGCCCAAAAAACAAAATTGAAAATTTCAAAAAAATTAAAATAAAAATTTCGGACATACTTTAAGACATTTTATGTTAGCACAAAAGTTACGTGAAGAAAAACAGTTTTTGTGACCTGTGCAAAAAAGACATATCTTGACGCTCCAAAATGATTTTATACGAGATATTTTTTGTCTTTTTTTGCACAGGCCACAAAAAATGTTTTTTTTCCTCCACGACAATTTTTGTGCTAACACAAAATGTTCTAATGTGTATCCAATTTTTTTTCTATAATTTTTGATATTTTAGAAAAATATTAAAAATGTTTTACATAATAAGTGCATCTGCACCTACTACCCAAACCTACTACCCAAAACGCTGCCTCCCGAGGTATCACATTTTCATTCTCATAAATCACAGGGTTCACCGTCTGAACAAGCCGGAAGAGCGGAAAATGGAAACTGGCAGTCGAGGAGTTGGAAGCAGCTATCTAGCGTGGGGTTCCTTTGGGACCGTGAAGATAGAAATCATGAGCACCGCTCAGGTTTCGGCCCATTTTGAGCACCACATATGAAATTTTGAGCACGGTTTTGCCCCATTTTGCCATTCTGCATGTTTCGCTTGGAGTAAACTGACATCTTTGGTCTATGTGGTGCGACAAGATATGAATACATCGGAGGACATCATCGATGATCATGTCAAATTTTGAAGACGGTTTTACCCCTATTTTACTCTATTATCTATTTAAGGAATACTCCTTTTTATAACTTCTAAAACATCATTTCTGAAATGCTTCTATGCAACAAATGATTTTTTATGAAGCCAAATTATATAGTACGTACCTTTTTTTCACGGAAAGGTATTTTTCAAACTAACTAAAATCAATTCATAAAAGATTACCATCGTTTTTTTTTTTTGAACAAGGAGCGGCCCAGAAGGGCCTGGATACCATTTCATTTCTGTCGGCAGGTACATTTTACATCAGGGACCAGAAGAAAATCAGGAATTACAACCAAGCCCCTAACTTTTACATGGAACACCCTACATAGAAAATGAGAAAAGCAATTGGGTCCTCCGCCGACGACGAGGAAGAGAGAGCTCAAGCCATGGCCGCCATCCTCCGCATCTGGGACTAAACCACTTGATACCGAGGCAACGTCTAACGCCGCAGCGAGCTCTACAGAGGGCCTCCAGAAGGAGGTTGAACAGATGCCGAAATACTCCGGCGAAGTTAGCCACCAGATGGCCTCCAGGGTCGGTCGGCTGCAGACGGCCGCCGAGATTGTACACCAGCTTGCGGTATCTCTACTCCATGGCAGCCGAGTATCAACATCGCGCCCGGCAACTTCCTTCCTCTCAGCACTTCCATAGTGAGCAGAGGAAATCGCCGTTGCCTCTTCCATTTGCAAGTTCAGGCTGCCGGCCTTCCGCCACCGCAACTGTATAGCCGGTCCGCCGTCAAACTCCACACTCCCGCCACGAGTGAGCCGGAGGAGGCAGACATATAGAGGATTCGCAGCAGCAGAAAACCAAAGAACGAGCTTTATTGAAGAAGCTGCGTGGTACCTTCGCCGCCTCTGGCTCCCACCATGAGAGCTCCGCTGCTGGGAGAAACACGACCACGCAAAGCCAGACTTGGCTCGAAAAGCCCAGCTTCATAGCTTCGATGCAGTCCTTATTTTGAGGGATGTGCGGCTTCCGCAGCCTCACTTGCGCCACCACCTGCCACCAGCGATGCGCAGCTCGACGGAGAAAGCCCACGACGCCATGGATCTGGCTGCAAAGATCCAAGTACCTACCCTCCTTCTCCACATAGGGCAAAGCTTCAACTAGGAAAAAGAAGAACCTACTGCTACTATGTACAAGGGGAGCCCGTCGTCCTACGCCATCTCCACGCCAGGCGGCAGAGCCACCGGAGGGAAGGGAGGCGAGGGGTGGCAGAGAAAAGCGAGATACGACTCTCAAAACACTGTTTGAGAGCTCAAGCGGTGAGGAGGGGAAAGTCACCTGAGCTCTCTCATTACCATCGTGTGTGACGGTTTCGAGTACGGATACCGCGAGCTAGTTTCTCAAGAGAGGAAAAATAAATAAAACAATCTTAAGAGCAAACCGTTCCAGTACAACAGAGACCGAGCTGCAGACCAGGCAACCAGGGCGAATACGAATACCATGCCTCATGTCCCGCCTCTGCTCCACCACGCCGATGCCCCGCCTCCGCCTCCGGCGCCGTCTTTCCTCCGCCGCCACCTCGCCTCCCTCACGCCGCTGGTCTCCTCATGAAGCTTTTGCCGTGGCCACGGAGCGCATCCGCTCCGGGACGCTCAGCCCGGCGGACGCACACGACTTGTTCGACGAATTGCTACGGCAGGCCAACCCCGTCCCCGAGAGCTCCCTCAACAATTTCCTGGCCGCGCTCGCCCGTGCTCCGTCCTCCACCGCTCTCAGAGATGGACCTACCCTCGCAATAGCCCTCTTCAACCGCGTCTGCCGAGAAGAAGCTGGCCTGCAGATGGCGGCGCCCTCAATCTGCACCTACAACATCCTCATGGACAGCTGCTGCCGCGCGCGTCGCCCTGACCTAGGGCTTGCCTTGTTCGCCCGCATCCTCAGGATGGGCCTCAAGACAAACGAGTTCGTCGCCACCACCGTCCTCAGGTGCCTGTGCGACGCAAAACGAACAGATGAGGCTGTCAACGTCCTGCTTCATAAGATGTCCGAGCTCGGCTGTGTACCTGATGCCTTTTCATACTCAATAGTACTTAAGAGCTTATGTGATAGTAGCAGGAGCCAGCAAGCGCTCGATCTGCTCCAGATGGTGAGAAAAGAAGGAACTGGTTGCTCCCTTAATGTGGTAGCGTATAACACAGTCATCCGTGGCTTATTTAAAGAAGGGGAAGTAAGCAAGGCATGCGATCTGTTCCATGAAATGATGCGGCAAGGCTTTGTGCCTGATGTTGTGACATACAGCTCGATTATTGATGCACTGTGCAAGGCCAGAGCAATGGACAAGGCAGAGTTGTTCCTCCGGCAGATGGTTGATAACGGTGTTCGACCCAATAAAGTGACATATAATAGCATGATACATGGATATTCCACTTTGGGCCAGTGGAAAGAGGCAACAAAAATGTTCAGACAAATGACAAGGCAGGGTATTATACCAGATCATGTTACTTGGAACACGTTCATGGCCTCCCTTTGCAAGCATGGCAGAAGCAAAGAAGCTGCAGATATTTTTGAGTCCATGATAGACAAGGGCCACAAACCTGATATCTTCTCGTACTCTATTCTGCTTCATGGGTATGCTACTGAAGGATGCTTTGCTGATATGATCAATCTCTTTAATTCAATGGCAGGCAATGGTATTGTAGCCGACTGCCGTGTTTTCAACATCTTAATTAATGCATATGCTAAACATGGAATGATGGATGAAGCTATGATCATATTTACCAAAATGCGGGAACAAGGAGTGAGTCCGAATGTATGCACCTATTCAACTGTAATAGCTGCACTTTGCAGAATTGGTAGGCTGGGTGATGCTATGAGCAAACTAAATGAGATGATTGCTATGGGAGTACAACCAGACACAACTGTTTATCACACCCTAATTCAGGGTTTTTGTACACATGGTGATTTGGGGAAAGCGAAGGAGTTGGTTGCTGAAATGATGAACAAAGGTATTCCTCGTCCTAACATTGGTTTCTTCAGTTCAATAATGAACAATTTGTGCAAAGAAGGAAGGGTTGTGGATGCACACAATATTTTTGACTTGGTTATAGACATAGGTGAGAGGCCTGACGTTATTACGTTTACTTCACTAATTGACGGATATTGCTTAGTCGGCAATATGGAGAAAGCATTTGGATTACTTGATGCCATGGTATCATTTGGCATTGAGCCTAATGTTTATACATATAATACACTTATTAATGGCTATTCTAGAAATGGAAGGATCGATGATGGCGTGACTCTCTTCAGGAAAATGATGTGTAACGGAGTTAAACCTACAACTGTTACATATAACATCATATTGGATGGGTTATTTCGTTCTGAGAAGAGAACTGTTGCTGCAAAGAAAATGTTCCATGAGATGATCAAAAGTGGAACAAAAGTGAGTATTTCCACATACGCCATAATTCTTGGAGGACTTTGTAGAAATAATTGCACCGACGAAGCAATCGTCCTATTCCAGAAATTAGGTGCAATGAATGTGAAGTTCAATATTACAATATTCAATACCATGATTAATGCAATGTATAATGTTCAGAGAAGAGGAGAAGCTCAAGATTTGTTTGCTGCAATACCAGCCAATGGATTGGTACCTAATGCTTCTACCTATGGAGTAATGATAACAAATCTTCTAAAAGAAGGATCACAAGAAGAAGCTGACCATGTGTTTTCATTAATGGAGAAGAATGGTTGTGCTCCAGCTCTCGTCTGGTAAATGATATCATCAGGACGTTACTGAAAAAAGGTGAGATTGTCAAGGCCGGAAATTATTTGGCTAAAGTTGACGGAAAGAGCATCTTACTTGAAGCTTCAACTACTTCGTTGATGATGTCTCTATTTTCACAGAAAGGGGAGTATCGGGAAGACATAAAATTGCTCCCTGCAAAGTTCCATTTTTTTTCAATGGATTCGGTTGAGTAGTTGATGACACATTGCATATCAGCTTAACACTTCAAATTCCATAAGACCCTGCTGCCGGTATAAGAAATCCCATTCGCCTGCTTGTAGAAAGTAGGTCCATCATTTTTTCATCAAGTTGGTTTTGATTTGCGTCGAAATCACAAGAATGTGGAATATCTTGGAATCTTGTGATCTTCGATGGCGAGGAATGGGAGACCAAGTCATGAATTGAGTTCATTTGTTGCCCTTCTTGATCCCAATTAAGCTCAACCCCTGACCAGGTTGGTGGTGGAAAAGTATACGTCAAAACAAGGAAGGGTGGAATGATAAAACTTTCACCAAAATGTATGTTAGTATGCCAGTGGCTTGGCCCCAGTTTGGAAGCTAACCCTTGTACCTTATTATGATCTTATTGGATTATCAAATTAATTTCTCCAGTGGATATAATTTCATGCTCCACTATTTGCAACGCCACTAGACCTGGAGCAGTTTTTAATAATTTAGCTACTGTACTTAAGTTGACTAGTTTCTGGTTCGTTTGAATTTGGTGTAATATCACTTCCTTGATGTTTTATTTCGATAATTTTTTTATTGTTTTCATCTGAGATTAGAGATATTTTTTATAAAATTATCTGAGCTTATCATGTTACAGTTTTAAAGATCTCAGAGTAAACCTGGTGTTCTACTTTTCATATGAGTTTTTTTCATCTGAGATCTGAGATGTTTTTACGAAAATATCTGAGATTACCATGTTTTCGTTTTAAGGATCTGAGAGTAAACCTGGTGTGTTTCTTTTTCTTTTCGTTTTTGTTATTGTCCCTCGCTCCATCTCTTATGTGCTTGCTGTGCTCATTTAACAGGCCTGTGAAGAGAACCATTTTGGTACTTGTAGCTATGCTCGTTTGGTAAACTTTTTACACCTCCTTGGATTAAAGGAACTGGTAATTCTGTGTAGTGAATGACCTTTCCACTTTTATGTTATGCAATATTGCAATGCATGCATACTTGAAATTAGCCGTCTGGAGCAATTTTTATGCTTAGACTAGGAAAATTGCCCGTGCGATGCCACGGGGAAAAATCAACAGCGGCGCTGGGGACCATATGGTCGCGACTCTCCCAGGCGACGGCGGGCGGCGGCGACCAAGAAGGCGACGAACCAGGGCATAAGGAGGACAGGTAGACGGTCCAGCGAGAGCAGAGGCTCACCACGAATTCAATGGAGGGCTCGGCGAGGTCGGGGGTGGCCTGTTCAGCGACTACATGAAATTGGTTTGCAAGTGCAACACTATCAATTAGGACATGTGTGCCCTAAGAAAATTCTGGTGTCAGATGGTTCCATACTGGGCTAACAAGAATATCAAAGAGCACTCAAATATTTGACATTGTACATGATTATGAGTGTCAGGTGCAATCTTAAGCAGACTTACCAAGCAAATTCATATTGACAAGTTAACATCATACAGATAGAACTTGAATTGGATGGGCAAACAACTTTGAATCCATAAATCCTAAGGTTGATTAGAATATGTTCTGATGTTCTGATTGGAATACGCATCAGATGTTCGTCGACACAAATTCTGCATCAAATACTGATTCACTTTGGTTGAAGTCAGACATTCTCTTGTTTCACATATCTAGATAATACTCACATGAAGTGCAGCAAACCATTGTAACACCTTAAGAAGAATTAATTATATGTGATAATAAATTAAGTTCAGAGGTTGTTGAGAAACTATTATTTGGATGTAAGCAAATCACCGTATTTGACCTCTACTTGGTTTGTTGCCAGAATATGGTAAGGCTCCCTTTTAATTGGCTCGGAAGTTCAGTTCATTTTCTTCTATTGCGAGGAAAAAAAAGGAGTTTCATTAAACTTGGAAGATACTACATTCAGTTTTTTGAGTATTGACAAAACTTGGCTATTTCATAGGGCAACAAATTTTAATATGTACATCGGTATATTTAAGCCGGTTCTAAATACAAGCTCAGACAGAAAATATACTGTTATCAGGAAAATATGAGCCGAGAAGCAATTTATCAAAATTGGTAATATTTCAGATAACTCGTGTCTGATCCACACAACTAATTTGGCTGGCAATAGATGGCAAATCATCTGAAGATCGAACCTGGATAGTCCCGGAATCGTCTCTTACGGTCATGAAAACAAGCTTCCCAAACGCTCTTCTGGCAACGATCCTCCCAGCAATGGAAACTGCCGCCTCAGTGCAGACTTGGCCATTCTCAAGATGAGCGTAGCTCTCCTGAAGCTCCTTGGTGGTGTGAGTCCTGTCCCACTTGTACGCGTACGGCTCGTAACCCTTCTGTCTAAGCTCCTCGACCTAGCAATCAAACAATCTACTGGTTTCAAGCAGATTCGCGGCAGTGTCAACCATAAATTGGGGGTAACAGAATGAAGCGCCCAACAGTGTTGAAGTACAGGCAACGGCAAGCTGCTGCGGACGAAGAGCTAACCTTTTTTAGGCGAAGGGCGCGGATAGAGTCGCGGTCGGAGGTGGAGGATGAGGAGGCGCTGCGGCGGCGGCGGTCCTGCGGCGGCTTCGTAGCGGCGGCAGCGGCCGGGGAGCAGCAGCGGATGTGGAGACGGTGGGCTCTCCCGGCCGATGCGGTGGCGGCGGCGGCGGCGCGGGAGACCGCGAAGCCTAGGAGATTGGAGGAAGCCCTCCATACCCGCAGCGCCTCCGCATTATCCGGGGATGCGCTTGTTATCTTAGACAGGTCCCTGGATTTTCCGAGAATTGCAAATAAGTCCGTCCGAGGTACGGGACGCCGACGGCTCCTCTGCCCTGTGGACTGCGGGTTAATTGCCCTGTTTGTCAGGGGGTTTTCTGCAAGATGACCGACGTTCGGGAAAAAAAACGAACCGGTATACGACTTATCGGTGGCAGTGGTGGGTAAATATGTGATTTGGTGGGAGGATAAAATCGGGAAAAAAAATGACGTACCACAAGAAACCTTAATGATTTTATTATTAGGTATAGATTATCAAATTTGATCAAAGAAAGTGATTGATACTTCCCTTTTTGCTTAGTCTGCGTTTTCTTTCTCGTATTGTGTATATTTTTGTGCAGGACAAGACAAGTGGTAAGCATGAATTCTCCTGACGAATAGACTTGAAGATTAGCTTGAAGGCTTTTAAGATTGAGTATTCAGATATCCAAGACTGTTAGTGTACATGATCTGGACGCCAGGCTAAGCAGGAATGCCACATCACTCTGCACTTCCAGAGTCCTGATTAGCTCTAGTTAACTGCTTAAAGGCAATGTTCGTCACATCACTATCAGCTTTATGAAGTCAGATTCTTCGCAACCTCTTCTCGAGGTCCTACCTTGATGTATATAGCATGTTGTACACCAGGTGTCACTCTTATTGGACAGATAACAGTGAGAAATTTTATAACATGGCCCGCCCTTGTGCATCATACATCGTACCCTAATTCAAACGGCAAGCAAGAAGAGGGAACAAGGGTATCTTCTGACGTCATGTATTTAAACAGAACCTGCACTTGAGGGCTACAGAATGGGCTTATCTCTGGCAAACCAAAATGTAACAGAAGGTGCAATGTTCTGCTGAACTTCTGTTCAGAAGATATGAATCGGTGTCTCGAAAACAGTAACTAAGTTCGAGTTAGACGCCTTTTTTCAACTGCATTGTAAAAGGACCGCAAACTTTCTGGGTTATTTCTACGAAGTTTTTTCGGCCTCACTGTGCCGCAGTTTGGAAAATGAAGTTTTGTGCATTTCTACGTTCAGCCCTCTTGAATTCGGAAAATACATATGATTTTTTTCGTAGGTGCAGAAACTAACCCATGTACCTGCATGCTTCTTAAATTCAACTTTGGAAATAGGGGTATATAAAGATAAATAGGAAGAAGATGAACCAAAATTGGTTTTAGACCTATAAATACAACAACAAAACACATTTCCTCCAAATCTTGCCAGGCGCCATGTCTGCTCTCCGATGTGATTGATTAGGGTATGTTACACTCATCCTTTCTCAAGTTTAACTTTGATTCTGGGTCAAAGTTAAAACTTTACAAAGTTTGATTAAGCATATATAAGAATATAAAAAAATATCTACAATATCAAATGCATATAATATGAAGTTTTATTTCACGGTACTTCTAATAATGATGATTCGATATTATACATGCATGTTGATAAATTTTTATTTATTGGTCAAACTTTGTAAATTTTACTTTGACCAAAAATTATTGGAAGCCAGTAGAGTGTATTTTGAAAGAAGAGCGAGGAATCTCGATGCAAAGGAAGCAATCAATTTGTTTGCGGGGACCTTACGAGCGACGTACGTGGCCGGGACTATTTTTTTTTTGACACAGCCAAACAACCACGTATATTCACCACCGAACCACGTACAAAGTACATAGTATAAAGACAGTACAAACAGGAAAATACGTAGAGGAGAATCCAGAGCTGGCACCGAGCACCGCAGCACCGCCGGCGATGGAGACGAAGAGCGGCGACCACCACCCTTCCGCTGCCTGGGAACATTTAATCCCTTGAGAGACGCCGCCGTGCCTCTCCGCCGCGCCGCGACGGAGTTCTTGACGATGAACAGCCGGGGCAGACGTCCCCCCGGCATCCCGACGCCGCTTTGCCACGGCCGCCTTCGGATCCGCCGCAGGAGGGAGCTTCGGAGCTCGTCCAGCGCTGGTTTCCGGCCGCCAGACCCACCGCGGATCTGGGGGGAAACGGTGGACCTCGAGCGCCACGCCGGGCCTCGAGCTCCAGCAGGTCGCACGCGCAGACGCCGGGCTCCCTGGAGCACCACCGCCGGAGGAGAGCACGCCGACGCCAAAACAACCACCACCAGCACCACCTCCTCCACGGCGCCGCCGGCGGAAACACCACCCTACCCTACCGTATGTACAAGCCGGCACCGGGATCCCCCACCCTCCCGCCGCCGAAGCGGCAGGCGGAGGGGAGGAATCCCACGGCGCGGCGGCGAGCACGCGGTGGGTCGGCGGTGGGCGTCCAAAAATCGCCGCTTCGCCTCTCTCTTGAACAGTGACGGTGAGGGAGGGGAAAGGGAGTAAGTACGATTGCTTACGTGGCCGGGACTAGAAGGCAGCAACACGTGCGGCCTGGCCCATCGTCCCTACGCGTCAAACAATGGAGCTTTCTGACGTTGAAGCCAAACACAAATTGGATTTAACAATGATGGAAAACTCTGTCATCATCGGTTTGCAAACACGGTGTGTGCCCCATCCTCCATCGAAAACGATACTAAACAAATCAGGTTGCTTGACAGTGCGCCTTCAGTCACTTCCACTGGACCTGTCTCTTCTCCACCGTCTCTGGTTTTGAAGATACACAACTACTCAAGCCCACAAGGTTGAAAAATTGCAATCCCTCAATCAATTATCATCAGCCCAACAATATCATCAGCAAGCTGAGCCTGATAAATAACACGGACGCACCCCACATAACCATCATGCCAGTTTTCCACGTCAAAGTAACGGAGTTGTCGACGTGGAAAACTGGCCTGATGCACCGTTGATATAAACTGGACGTGAATTTCTTTAATTGGTATAGTAATGGCTATATGCACCACCGATACAAAAGCCGAAGGTAACGGAACTTCTATATTCTGCAAAAATGTAAATAAAGTGAGTGTAGAACTTTTACTAAATATAGTAACCGATCACAATGCTGACTTAAGAAATACTAGTTGAATGCGGCGCGTCGGCACGCCGCGCCCGTGGTGTATATTTTTTGTGAATATAACTTGTTAAGTTGTTTTGTTCAACTAATATATTTTGTGAGTAGAAATGGTGGCGTTTCTTGTACTCCCTCCGTCCCAAAATAAGTGTCTCAAATTTGCCCAAAAGTAGATGTATCTAGACATGTTTCATGTATAGATACATCCACTTTTTGACAAACTTGAGACACTTATTTTTGGACGGAGGGAGTATAATTCATTTATGTTTGCATAAATATTACAACTAATAATTTGCTGTAATGCATTAATGTTTGCGTAAATTTAGCAAACAGGGGATGGTTTTTTTTTGTGGGAATTTTGGAAATTTGTTATTTTTGGAAAATTTGGATATATTATTTGTATTTTATTTTAAGTGTAGGTTTGAAGGTTATAATGACATGATAAATGTTAAAGGAAATTGGAATTTGACAAAATTCGTCGAACGTTTGTGCGAATTTGGATCCAAAATTAAGTAGCTAGAGTCGACTAAACTCGGAACCGATCACGCGGATGGAACCTGTTCGTCGACGCGCGTATTTTTCATGTATATAATTTTTGGAAAACGCGGGGTCTTTTCTGTAAAAATCTTGACGAAGTATATAATTTTTGGGAAACGCGGGGGCTTTTCTGCAAGAAAATGCGCGGGGACTTTTCTGCAAAACAATTGGCAAAATTCGTCAAATGTTTGTGTGAATTTGGATCAAAAATTGAGTAGTTAGAGTCGACCTGTGCAAAGTTGGATCCAAAATTGGGGGGTTAGAGTCGACAAAATTCGAAACTTTTTTCGTGTATATAATTTTTTGGAAAACGCGGGGACTTTTCTGCAAAAAAATTGACAGAATTCATCAAATGTTTGTGCGAAGTTAGATCCAAAATTGAGGAGCTGGAGTCGAGAAAACTCGAAACCTACTCGTCGGCGAAAATTTGACAGAATTCGTTAAACGTTTGTGCAAAGTTGGATAAAAAATTAACGAGTCAGAGTCGACCAAGCTCGAAGCCGATCACGGGAGTGGAACCTACCCGTCGGCACGCACATATTTCATGCATGTTTTGGAAATCGCGGGGTTTTTTTTTCAAAAAAAAAGGAAGCAGAAAAAAAAGCAAAAAAAAAATTCAAAAAAAATGAAGCAAAAAAAAACCAAATGCTACAGTGTGCGCGCACTGTTCATAACTGTTCACGTGAACAGTGCGCGACGCGCTGAGAGGGCGCTAAAGTTTGCGTCCATTATATATAGTAGTGCGAATTTGGATCCAAAATTGAGTAGTTAGAGTCGACCTGTGCAAAGTTGGATCCAAAATTGGGTGGTTAGAGTCGACAAAACTCGAAACTTTTTTCGTGTATATAATTTTTTAGAAAACGCGGAGACTTTTCTGCAAAAAAATTGACAGAATTCATCAAATGTTTGTGCGAAATTAGATTCAAAATTGAGGAGCTGGAGTCGAGAAAACTCGAAACCTACTCGTCGGCGAAAATTTGACAGAATTCGTTAAACGTTTGTGCAAAGTTGGATCAAAAATTAAGGAGTCAGAGTCAACCAAGCTCGAAGTCGATCACGGGAGTGGAACCTACCCGTCGACACACACATATTTCATGCATGTTTTGGAAATCGTGGGGTTTTTTTTCAAAAAAAAAAGGAAGCAGAAAAAAAAAGCAAAAAAATGAAGAAAAAAAACAAATGCTACAGTGCGCGCGCACTGTTCATAACTGTTCATGTGAACAGTGCGCGGCGCGCTGAGAGGACGCTAAAGTTTGCGTCCATTATATATAGTAGTAAGGAGTCAGAGTCGACCAAGATCGAAGTCGATCACGGGAGTGGAACCTACCCGTCGACACACACATATTTCATGCATGTTTTGGAAATCGTGGGATTTTTTTTTCAAAAAAAAAGGAAGCAGAAAAAAAAGTAAAAAAAAAATTCAAAAAAATGAAAACAAAAAAACCAAATGCTACAGTGCGCGCACTGTTCATAACTGTTCACGTGAACAGTGCGCGGCGCGCTGAGAGGACGCTAAAGTTTGCGTCCATTATATATAGTAGTAATTGTAAGGCTTCACCAGTTCTGTTCTTACATGATTGTCATATGAACTTGCCACGAAAGATTTCACAGTTCACGGTCAGAAGGTCGGCAGGCTGAAGTGCCAAGCGTCAGGTCGGAGTTCAGGTCACACTTCTATCTTAATAACAAGTCAGGGTGGTGTCTTCCCCATGGTCTTGTTATTAAGGGAAAACAAAAATGCATCAACTCGATCAAGGCATTGACTAGATTAAAGTCATGGACCTGGTTATTGCTAACAAAATGAAAGTACTGCACGGAAAACTAAAAAGGGTAGGGACACAATCACCATATTAACCATCCAACCAAAGGTACCTTCTAAGGATACAAAAGTATCCAACTCCTAAATCCTAATCTCAAGCACATGATGTAGTATGTATCTACATTTTTTATTAAAACATTATATTCACTTAAGAAAAACCCAGGTTGAATATTCATATAGTACATTTGCAAAAAAAAATACATATAGTTTGACATGGGCACCATAAACTCCCGATGGAAATGCCTCGCACGAAGCTGTCAAGTTAGCTTTGCGCCTCGACCTCACATGTAGGCTCAACTATGTTGAGTATTTAAGCAATTGTTCGATTAAATTAATCTAAGAATAAATCATGAACATGACGTGAGCAGTGCTAATGACATACTGAAACTTGATGATAAAAGCATGTACTAAACAGACGGTAGAGAGATCTACACAAATCGCTAGTACTGCATATATGGAAATAAACAGAAGAGGCATAAACGTGTTATACCCTACAATAGGCCAGTTGGCCGTAGCAGTGGCGGATGCAGCAGCAGCGGCGGCGTTGGCAGTCTCTTGAGCGGCGGCGGCCGCAGCAGCAGCAGTGGCCTCCTCGTTGCTCATGATGATGACAAAAGCGACACGGACGTAGTTGAAGCAGATGAACGGAGGCGAGCAGTCGCGTGGAAGACGCTCCCCAAAAACTAATCGCCCCTCTCCCGTACAGGATGTTGAGAGGCGGGGTTTCGGAGGCCTGCTCTCCCGTCAGCCATGTACGCGGTAGACGGGATGGGATCACCGGTGGCAGCGACAGAGAGAGTGGAACAGTGGTGGCGGCGCGAGCAGATGTGATATGTTCTGTATCTGTTGGAGAGGAGCGATCTCTCTCATATAGGCACACACGCAGGCGGAAGACCAACGGAAACACACGCAATTAAGGGGAGAATTAAGAGACTGGAAACGGCCGTACTTAAGAGCACTCAAGACAAAACGTTTCAGCTCACATTTTTCCTGCGTGATAAAAAGATAAGATCGGCTCGGCGAGATTCCCGCAACCCGCGGCGCGCGTCGTGTCATGACGAGGCGGGCGGCGGAGGAGGAGCAGCACGCGTGTAGATCACCTCCCTTCTCTTCACAACCAACACCTCATACTAGTGGGAGAAGAGCTCACCTTATAAGTTGGTGTACATCTCTCCGAACTAGCCATGTGGGACTAAACTCTCACCACTTGCCACGACAACATGGTCCTTAGGGATTTTTTTGAAATTGTTTAATGGGCCAAAAGCCCAGCCTATATTTCAACAAACTATGTTCAAGAAAATTATACATAATTATCATGTTAAAGGGGGGCTACATTTTTAAAATAGTGCGAGCGTGGAGAATTTTCACTACGTGTAGTGCGCAATTAAGCATCACAAGCTCAAACAAACGGAAGATTCACAATGTTCAAGAGAAGACTGCCGGTTCTTGCAGCACGATCGTCGTTGTATTGTACTCCCTCCGTACCAAATTAGATGACTTTCATTTGTCCACGTGCGGATGTATCTATACTTGTAGCATGCCTAGATATATACGTATGTGGACAAATAGAAGTCATCTAATTTGAAACGGAGGGAGTACTATCAACTTAAATGCCACGACTAAAATAATGGTTGTCAACCCAATCGAGGCATTGACTTCTCTGAAGTCATGGTAGTGGGTCTTCCAAACCAACAATACGAAAGTCGTGGCGCCCGCGAACCTGAAAATAATCCAGAGTGAAGCCCCCGGTTATACCAGTACCAATATTTCTAAATTTTGGATATATCCAAGCTAGCTAACTCCCCTCTTCATTCTGCGAATTCCTTTTCTTCTTCAACCTCTGGTTCGTCTTCCTTTATTTCTTAGTAATTATAGTACTTATTAGTTTGTTGAATAAAGACCGGGAGTTTGGTTCCTCTGTCATCTGCTTAGCACCTAGCAACAGATGAGAGGCAGAGACGCAGAGTAAGATCAATGTACTGGGATGAGAGAGAGCACATGCATTGAGGCTATGGTCAAATTTGCATACGTCGTAGTGAAACTGTTTAGACCGGAGTATCCGTGAGAACCCAGCCGAGAACACATGTAAGTTATTGGCCATCAGAGCATCAAGAGGATTTCCAGTTATGTTTGGTTCTTGTATTCCATTCATTGGCAATGGAGGAACTGCCTTGTAGGTTGTGTCGGTAGTACGAAGGTTATTGCAAAGAGGCCACGATCATATTGAAGCAGTGGCATCAAAAGACTTGTGGATTTGGCATGTTTTTTTTTGCATGTCTGGTTCCACAACGACATTAATGTGCTTAACAGATTTACGCAGTTCAATGGACTTGTGATGTGGATACTCCACCATGCAACTACACCGTTAACGAACATGACTATTGAAAGTGCATGTGTTGCCCCATGCGTGGTTTTGTTAATTAATGACAATCCTTATGGACTAATGTTTGCATTGAGATATACTTGTAGATCTTGTCCATAGGAATAGGTTGGAGTTCATGTGTTGGACTCTAGAAGATTACATGATGACCAAGGTTCCATCCAAGGGTTTATATGAAGAATGGTCAAGTGAAGAGTTGAGCTTATTGCAAGCATGGCTTGGAAAAGAAGATTGAGTGAACTTCATGTTTATCTCCAAGCCATCATCTATATCAAGAGAAGAATATGAAGCACAAGTGGATTCATGAAGACGGAGGTAAGCGAGGCTCTCCATAATGGTGTATGGGGGAGCATTTGTAGAAGTCTTCATCAAGCATGTGCTAGCAAGCGCAATCAAAAAAGGTGGTCCACTTGAAGAGATCAAGATCGTCATCATCTAGCTCAAGTGGAATGCGCAAGGCAAAGGTATGATCTTGATAGGGTTTCTATTTTACCGGTCTCATGCTGTTAGTTTGGAGACCGGGTTATAGGATAGACGGCGTACTATCAAGAGGGGCTCTCAAGTGAGTAACTTGATCGCATCTTTATGGAGAGCTCAAACCTTTGCATATTTGGCATATCATCTTTCTTGGTTCTTATTTGGCTTTTATCCATGTGAGAATTTAGAGCTTGTGTTCATCTCTATACCAAGCTCTAGTTCATCAAAAACAGATTTCATTTGGATATCTAGTGGTGTTTTTGATGTTGGAGGTTTTACCGGTTCGTCTCTTGTAGAGAGGTCAAACTCTCCTCTTGTGTTATCCTCCTCACATGATGGACTATGATGTGTATATGCATGATCTTGTTGTGCTTGTGATTATCTTCGGAGCAAGCCCAAGATCATTGAAAACGGAGTCTGGATGGAAAACTTGTTGCGTTCTCGGTGTTGGAAATATTACCGGTCCTCCTCGAGATAAGGTCCACACCTCCCATGTGTGATATCTCCTCCATATTTGTGACCCTCCTCGAGGAAAGCTCTTGTCGCTACCTTTCCAACCTCGTTGGTTTCATCTCGTTTGGAGCTTCCTTGCAAAAGTTATTGCATTTCAGGAGTTGTTGTTATGTGTTGCTTTTCCTGTCCGGAGGCTCCGGCCTCAGGGGTGCTCAGGGCCGGAGTCTCCGGCCTTCCTGGTTTTGGAGCGAAGTTCCCCGCGGTCGGCGCTTGCGGTATAGCGTCCGGAGTTGGTCCGGAGTATCCCCGGAGTCTCCGCCCAGCCGGAGTCTCCGGCCCTCGTGGTCCGGAGTCTCCGGTATGAGTTTTTCTGCATCGGTTTTTTCCTGACTTTCTGCGTCCGGAGTCTCCGCCCGGGCCGGAGTCTCCGGCCTCCCAGACCGGAAACTCCGGACTAAGTGGCTGCAACGACTCTTTTTGGGGAGGGGTATCCCTCCAGCTACCTTCAGCCACTTAGCTCTTCCAAGCACGTTTTTCCCCCTCTCTCTCCTCCATTGTTGACCTTGGAAAGCTTGCCCCTCTTCCAATTCCTCCCATGATTCTTGCATATCTTTGAGAGATTTGAGAGAGGAGATCTAGATCTACATTTCCACCAATCCATCTCTCCTCTAAGTGAGGGGAACCTAGTAGATCTTGATCTTGGAGTTCTTGGTGTTTCTCCTACTTTGTTCTTCCTCTCTTCTCCCCCCATAAGCATTAGTTGCTTGTGGTGGGATTTGAGAGTGAAGGATTTGAGCACTTGTGCTCTTGCCTTTTGCATTTGGTGCATCGGTGTGCTCTCCACGAAGATTCGTGGAAGTTGAAAGCTTGTGAACTTGTTACTCTTGAGTCTTTGGACCCTAGACGACCGTGTGGTGGTTGAGACCCTTGTGTGGTCACTTGTAGCTGTTCGGGATCCCCCAATCCCGTTGTGGGTTGTGCCCCGGATCGTTGTTGAAAGGCTCCGGATTTCCGCCTCGAAGGATTCCGATAGTGGAAGGTGAACCAAACCTTTGTGGTGCGGTTCATCGGAGAAGAAGGCGAAACCTTTGTGGTTGTTGAACCATTGTGTTGGTTCACACCTCTCCAACGAGACGTACTCCCCTAAAAAGGAGGAACTCGGGAATACATCCTCGTCTCCGCGTGACTCGGTTATTTCTATACCCGAGCTCTTTACTTATGCACTTTACATTGTGATAGCCTTCGTGCTTGAAGTATTCTATGTTGCTATCACCTTGTTGCTTGTCTTGCTTAGCATAAGTTGTTGGTGCACATAGGTGAGCCTAGTTTATTTAGGTTATTGGCTTGTTAATTTAAACACATAGTTTTATTCCGCAATTATCAAGCCTAAACCGGAAAAGTTTTAATCGCCTATTCACCCCCCCTCTAGGCGACATCCTTGTCCTTTCAACTGTACCATCGGATACTATCGGTATCTATGTAAGCAATCTGGTAGGTCAAAATATAATTGAATTTGCGGCCACACAAGAATCTGTTAGGAAAGATGTTGAGGAGCATATTTGAAGTGCTCCAATCTCGTCGGGGAGCTGCAATGATGTGGGATCCAGAAACATTGTGGCGTGTAATTTTGCACATCATGATTTGTCGAGGACGAGAGAAAAGGGACAGCCCGCACGAATAATTTTAAGAAGCCCGGAGACAATGTCGGCCTCCATGTACAACATATGTTCTGAACTTTTTTCAGATGCTTCGACAACTTCGAGATCAACAAGCGCATGTCCAACTACTCAATGATCACGTGATCCATATGTGGATCTGCACTAGAAATCAGTGAATAAAAATCTGAATTTGACACTAAGAAGAAGTTGTATGTATTTTTATGTCCTCTGAATAATTTATCATCTGAACTATGTTTTTATGTTGATTTGAATAATCGCGCGTGACTTGCATGGATTTGAGGTTTCTACTATGGTGTTTGTGGTTGGAATGAATGATACACGTGTGGGGGCTGTCCGGGTTTTGTCCACAGACAGATAGGCGGTTACAGATGAAGGCGGCGATTCAGGTAGCAGCTCTAGATGAACCTATTATGGTAAAACATTTTTAATTTTTTTTTCAAAATGTCAAAAAATTATAGAAAAAATTTCGGATATACATTAGAACATTTTGTGTTAGCACAAAAAATGACGTGGAGAAAAACATTTTTTTTATATGTACAAAAAAGACAAAAAAATGTCTCGTACAAAATCATTTTGTAGCGTTCGAATTTGTCTTTTTTGCACAGGTCGCAAAAATGTTTTTTCTTCACGTAATTTTTTGTGCTAACATAAAATGTCTTTAACTATATGCGAAAATTTGATTTTGATTTTTTTGACATTTCGAATTGTTTTTTTGGGCAGTGGGTGCATATGCACCTGCTAGCCGTTATGAATTTCCGGGTTGCAGATGCTCTAAATTAAATTTATGAATTAGTGCGACTGTGCGAGCGTGAATAATTTTCACTACGCAATGCATAATTAATCATCGCAAGCTCGAACAGACGGAAGATTCACAGCATCCAAGGGAAGACTTTGCCGGTTCGTGCAGCACGATCGTCGCTGTAGTATCAACTTAATTGCCACGACAAAAAGGATCGATCGGCCGTCAACCCGACCGAGGCATTGACTTCTCTGAAGCCTTGGCCGTGTGTCTTCCGAACAAACCATGCGAAAGTCGTGGCGCGAAACTGAAAAAAAATGAAGATATTTTTGAATTCTGGATATGTCCAAGCTGGTTCGTATTCTTCTGTCTTGGTAATTATAATACAACCTCCGATCCATATTAATGGCCTCAACTTTATCTAGATACGGATGTATCTAGTTAAGTGTTTAGACTAGATGCATCCGTATCTAGACAATGTTGAAACCATTAATATGGATCGGAGGGAGTACTGTTGTTGTTATAATACTAAAGTGTGAGTTTGGTTCCTCTGCCGATTGCTTAGCACGTAGAGTAGCAGATACTCCCTCCGTTCCGAATTACTTGACTTGAGTTTGTCCAAATACGGATGTATCTAGACACTAAACAAGTATAGATACATCCGTATTTTGATAAACTCAAGTCAAATAATTTGGAACGGAGGGAGTAGATGAGAGTAAGATCGATGACAGAGGGCACATCGACGCGCACAGCACTCACTCAGGCGGCGTCGCGGTCTCGCCGGTAGCTTTCCGACCAGCTGGCTGGCTGGCGGACATGTCGACCTTGATCGATCGATCGAGCTTTTCTCCTTTCCATTTGTCCCCACAAGACTCGACCGACCCCATAGATAGAACTTCGATCTGGGACGGCAACGTCGTGAAGATGGGTCACAGCTTTAGGGCCAGATAAGATAGTAGTACTTATCTGTTGGAGGCTCTGGGGATCGTTACCTACTCATCCGTTCCCTCTTGTTTATTTTCTTCCGCCAGTTGCGGTTGGAGCTGCCGAATAAACTTGCTACGTGGAGCTTATAGATGAGGAGCCGCTTGCTTGTCGATAGCTCTAGTTGGGGCAGGCTTAAACGTGGGGTTTAGACGACAGCTGCTGCCTTGTCGGTGGGTGGTGTGGCTTCTAAGTGGCGATTCGATGTGTACTAAACTGTTGTTGACCAAACAAAAGTGTTTACAAACCACTCTTGGCCTTCATATACTTGACCAAATTTCAACAGTATTCCTATAGTTTAATGCAACTCCCACACGCCGACCCCAAGTTCATGCAAGCACGTACTTGACACACATGGGAGCAAATCCAAGTACCCCAACCGATAGACCAGTGGTTTAAAACACTATCACATTGTCGAATTGTTCGCACCAAAAAAGACGAAGAGGAGGACACGACGATATGCGAATATTCCTTCCCGGCACCAACGGGAAAATCCGCCTTTCCGCTCCCCGTTTCCGTCGGCCGTCCTAAATTTAGCCGTCTCCCCTTCCCATCCGTCGGTTCCGCGATCCGACGGCCCACATCTCGTCCAAAAGAAAAAAAGAGTAAAAAATGGCAGATAATAGCGTAAAGCCCCGGATGCTTCCAAGCTCCAACCCATACCCTCCACCCCACCAGACCACTGCCCCTCCTCGATCCCTCTGCCAGGTCGCCTCCTCCCTCCGCGCCGCGTGGGCTTGCGAGCTGGACCTCCTCTGGATTCCCGCTGCCGCCCGCGGAGTTCTCGATTCGCCGGGGACAGATCGCCCGCCGGGGTCGCCCCTCCATTGGCCGCCGCTGGATAACAAGGTGGGTTCGCTGTCTCGCTGCTGCGTTTTCTTCTTCTTCTTCTGATGATGATTTAGCCGTTGGGGGTTTCTCGGTGCGAGCGCCGACGGGAGGAAAAAGGGGCTGCGATTCTCGGCCGGATTTCTCCCCGTTTCCGTGGCGTGATTTTGGGCGGCGGAAAAAAATGGGGGTTCGGCCAGCGGCGGAGTAAAGCTGCGGTTTTGATTTTTTTTGTTGGATTTTAGCGGTGGTGTTCATCCAGGATTGGGGATTGATTGGAGTTTTTTCCCCGATTTTTTGCTCGATTTGTTCCTGTTCGTGCATTGCGTCTGCGTCTTTGTCCCTTTCCCCGTCCGATTTGCTCGGCGGAGCGGCGTTTCCTTGGATCGTTGCGGGGCTTGTTCGCTTCCGCGCCGCTGTTCCCCTCCCCATTTCTGCCTGCCTGTTTTCCAGCTGTTGGCACCGAGAAATCGAAATTAGTTTCGCAGTTTAGGCGCCGAGTTAGTTAGTGTCCAGCTTTCTGGTGCTCGGATTTGGGCGGATTTGCTGCCCCGATTTGGGGCGGAAATCAGTGGTTCCGCCGACCCCCCCTCTCTCGCGCCGGGTTGGGCGGTCTGCCTCCGTTCTCCGATGTAGAGTAGCTTGAAATGCGGGTGCGCTCTCGCCAGATTTCTTGTTTTGGGGAAAGGGTAAAAATAGCCTTCGGCGTGCGCTACCAGACGGTGGTTCCAAATCGTAGACCAAAGCAACCGAAAACAATTGGCGGATCGTGCGCAGGTTAGCCATGTCTAAAGCTAAGCCATGCGATGCTTTGTTTGGTTGCCAAGGTGCCTGTGGAAGGGGTAGAGTGGCGGCGCAATTAGCGTCTAAGCAGGACAAAGAGTTGGGAGCTTTGCGTGCCCCTCTCCTGTGACTCTGCTTACTTCGGGTATGCGTTGTTGTTTTGGTTAGTATTAGCATCATCGTTTCCTTTGGACCAGCTGTTCTTAGAATGCAAGGAAGTTTCTTCCCTCCTCTATTTCTACCTCGGTTTGGTTCTCTGTCTCCTACCATTGTTATCCTTGTGTGTTTGTTACGTACATGGAATTAGGCGCGTTGCGGGGTGCTGGTCTGTTTGGTGGTTTGGCAATTCGGGTTGAGAAAGGCTTGACTGTTGTTTCCCTTGTTTGAAATCTGTGGTAACAGCTGCCTGGAATGTGGACTTTTAACTAACTGACCTAACTGCTGGCCAAACTTATCTGTGTATGCAGGCAGGCAGTTTTTCATCAGAGGATTGTTCTTGTGGTTTAGGGAGGAGGACATCTGATCCGAGTATCGATCCCCGGTTAAGAAGGGAGCCTTAGTTTTGTCTCTTCATGCTTTATTAGAGAGGCATTGTTCTTCCAATTCTGATGGGAGCTAAGGGCATGAGCGACCGGGATACTTTGATCGATTTGGAGAGCGGGAACCACGTTGTTATTAGTGAGCATAGCTATGGAACGGATGCTAATTTTGCAGTAGGCCTAGCGAGAACAGCGTCAAATGGTGCGCTGAATGGTGTCATATGCACCAAGGATGACGGAAATCAGCAGATGGATTGCTCCCAGCCCTCCACGGAAGCTGCTGCCAAGAGTGGAGATGACAGGAAGTCCGAAGGGGAGGAGAAGCTGGGCCTCTTGGATAGTTCTGGAGGCGAGAAGGCAAAGAAGAAGCGGTCCAAGAAACCACCACGGCCACCGAGGCCACCGACACATTTGCCGTTGGACGCTTCTGACCAGAAGCTCCTCAATGAGCTGAATGAGCTTGCTTTGTTGAAGCGGGCAAGGATTGAGCGGATGAAGGCTTTGAAGAAGATGAAGAATGCCAAGCATTCCTCAAGTAGCAGTTTTTGTCCGATGATCGTCACCATTATCTTCTGCCTCGTCATTCTCTGGCAAGGTATACCAAATTAGTAGCTCAAGTAGGAACATTAATTAGCATCTCATATATGTTGTCTTTGTATGGTAGAACAAAAGTATGTTCAGAAATTAAGTAAAAAAAATCTTGGTCCTGAGACTAACCTTGTCAAATGCAAGTTTCTCGGTCATTGCAAGTTAACTTTATACACTTTACAGTTCGTCTAATGAAATCATTGGAACATAGTGGTAACCTACACAATATTGTTATTCCTTCATTAGGATTTTTAACACTCTGGCTTATTGTTATTTGACAATCAGTTTCTTGTCAAGGTTTACATTATAGTTTCTTACTGTGTACAACGTCATGTAAAATCATTCGAGTTCTTCAAAATTTATTGGTCTTTACAAAAAAACAATTGCCCTAAGATTCCTTATTTCTTACACCACAGGATTTTTCTCAAGGCAAGCGTCGGGAGTAAGCTTCCACGGATCACCTGAATCTTCGGTTAGAGCACATAGCAGTCTGATCTCAATTCGGTTCTACAAGAACCGTTCTACCATCAGACCTCAAAGTTCGACCTCTTCTGCTCCCAAGTATGTGAACTTGTTTTTTCCTTTCCAAAACAAAATGTCCTACTTGAATAAAAAATCAAGATCTGGAGCTTCATGTGACCACCTATCACATATCATGGTTGATGTGCTGCTCATATCTCTACTTCCTTCCTCCTTTGCAGCAACGTAGAGATGCGCCACCGGGGCTGGAGATCCCTAGCAAAGGGAGGAATGCTGCGGCACGAACACGAAGGCCGAGCATGAGCCCCATGCGGCACCAAGACAGCTGTCACCGTGACGCGCTGCCCCCCTACTCGCCATTTTGAAGCTCACCACGACCTGTAAATCTAAGGGGTTGTTCAATGCCCCTCGAGGCGGCTCGCTGTAAATGAACCCTCTAGTTTGTGTTCTGCGTGCGTGCGTGCGTGTTCCCCCGGGTTCCATGCTGCTAACCAGTGGACTTTCCTGTGGTCATGGCACCTGGCAAGTCTCTTGAGAGCAAGCTGTATGATGATGATTACAATAATAAGGCTTGCGAGTAATAATAGTCTAATCTAATCTGGTCCTGTGCTGAAGCAAGTGCGGTGCATTATGCTCAGTGTATATTCTTCTCGGCCGTCCTCAGCTCAGAGTGTTGACTGCTGAGTATTTAGACTGTCACTCCTCTGGCCGGTGGTGCACCCAGCTGTATGTACAGCTTGGTATTTGCGCTTGTTACGCGTACAATAATGTACTGTCAAGCAAATCAGACGCTCTGATTCGGATCCATCTTTCTTTTTGGTCTCCTCCATGTGCTTTTCTCGTGGTGAACGTCGCCTGGCATTGCTTCCCATTCCCATGTAGCCAGCGAATCTTGTCAACTGAACATTAAACGCACTCTCTTAACATAAGATGGCTTAGTACCTTGTCGCCATACCCTCTTGATGTCAAATTAGTACTAATTTGACTACATTTTTGTCATGAAAATTAACAATAAGATATTTTTTGAATGCACTTTGAGAAAATATGTAGAATTTGTGTGTCCTAACTACTCCCTCCATACCAAAAAATATGATGTTTAAGATTTTTCAATAGAGACTACATGCGGGCTCAAATGAGTGAATCTATACACTAATACGTGTCTAGATACATCTGTGTTAGAAAAATGCTAAAACGTCAAATATTTTGGTACGGAGGTAGTACTAAGTATGTATGTAACATATTAGGGATTTTTTTGTTGCAAACCACGTAAAAAACAAATCTCGTCCTATGTACACTTAAATTTTTAGGGAAAAAAATATTTGTAGAGACCTATGTAAAAAAACTAAAATGGTGCTCTAAAAATTACTTTCGACAACACCTTTTTTTCTTATGACACAAAATATGTTTTTTCTACGTTAGAGTTTTTGCACACATGTAATGACACAAAGAAGTATAGACTTGCCAAACTGTACATATATATGGATTTTAAAAATATCCATCAGTTCAAAAGAATGGTCATAGTATTTGAAAAAATATTCACAGAGTTCAAAAAAATGTGTGTAGGTTTGAAAAAACCGGATTGATAGTTCACAAAAAAATCGTAGGTTCAAAAAAGTTCTTCACGAGTTCAAAAAATGTAAGAGGTTTGAAAAAAAATGTTCATGTGTCACATAAAAGGAATAAAATGAGGAAAATATAATGGAAGAAGAAACATAAACATGAAAGGCGAAAATAAAAAAGCAAAAAGAAGTAGAAACAAAAAGAAAAGAAACATAAAAAATGAAAAAATGAAAATACGCAAATGGGCTAGCCCATACGGGGTAGCGCTGTGGACGAGTCAGCGATAGGTATCACTGTAATTGAGATGTCATGCACTTCAATTGTTACAGGATTTTAAAACACAATTTTTTTGTAAACAATGCCATTGGATGGTGCACAGGAAACAAAACACATGAACTTTGCAAGAATGAGGAGAGAGTGTAGATAGAGATATAGTGTAAGTGCAATGGACTTTGTAAAGGGCTCAATCCTATGATCCAAAGGCATTCCATACGAAATATTACTATGGATTGAAATTCTTCAAAATTCTTATGGAATTCCTTCAATCCAAATAGGCCCATAGTGGTAGTGGCTGCTTTTAGGGAAATTCATTTTGGTTGGGCCGGGCTAGGGGCTAGGGCGCTAGGCTTCAAAACCTGTCTCAGATTGACCACCTGATCCAAGTTGCGCAGCCGAGACTGCAGAAGGCGCGCTCGCGCAAACGGGGCAACTGCTCTGTTGGGACTTCGAAGCTGATTGCGCGCGATGTGTTCGAGCAAATGCCGCCTCCTCCTCAGGCGGTTCCATCGCCGCCACCTCTCCACCGCCCCGGCATATAACCACCGGAAGAGCAACCCGCAAGTTACCATCCGGTGGCCGGAGCAGTCCAAGCCCTCTCCCGGCCCCGGAGACACTGTGCGGGCCCATGAGGCCACAATCAGGAGGCTCGCGGCGGCGGGCGACGTGGACGGCGTCCAGTACGCGCTGCAGGAGATGCGGCTGCGCGGGGTGCCGTGCCCCGAGGGCGCCCTCATCGCCGCCATCTGCGCCTTCGCGCGCGCCGGCGCCGTCGACCGCGCGCTCAAGACCTTCTACCGCGCGCACGACCTGGGGTGCGCCGCGCCCACCGTGCGGGTCTACAACCACCTGCTCGACGCGCTGCTCCGGGAGAACCTCGTCGGCGCGGTGGTCCCCGTGTACGACAACATGAGGAACGCCGGCGTAGAGCCCAACGTGTACACCTACAACCTGCTCATCAAGGCGCTGTGCCAGAACGACCGGGTCGACGCCGCGCGCAAGATGCTCGATGAAATGGCTATGAAGGGGTGCCACCCGGACGAGGTGAGCCATACGACCATTGTTTCCGCGCTGTGCAAGCTGGGCAGGTTGGACGAGGCCAGGGCTGTCCTGGCCGAGACGACAACGCCCGTGTGCACCTCGTACGATGCCGTTGTTCACGCGCTCGGTGGAGAGTTCCGGATGCGGGAGGTGTTCTCGGTTATCGACGAGATGGTGAAAAGGGAATTGCAGCCAGGTCCAGTCACCTACACAAGCATAGTCCACGCATTTTGCAAGGCCGGGGAGCTGAGAATGGCTTGCGCCATTTTGGCTAGGATGGTAATCAAAGGCTGTGCTCCAAACGTTCATACGTTCACTGTGCTGATCAAAGGGTTCTTCGATGATGGAAAGGCGCATGATGCGCTTTGCGTGTGGAATTGGATGGTGGATGAAGGATGGGCGCCGTCTATGATTTCTTACAACGTTCTCATCCGTGGCCTTTGCCATACGGGTGATCTAAAGAGGGCATTATCTGTTTTCAGTGGCATGGAGCAGAACGGATGCTCTCCTTGTGTGAGGACCTACTCTGTTCTCATCGATGGATTGTCCAAAGCTGGGGACCTAGATGGTGCCATGTCAGTATGGAATGACATGACACATGCTGGTTGCAAGCCGAACGTTGTTGTCTATACGAATATCGTGGATGTGCTTTGCAAGAAGGTGATGTTTGACCAGGCAGAAAATCTCATCGACAAGATGTCATTGGAAAATTGTCCTCCTAACACATTGACATTCAACACGTTGATCAGAAGCCTGTGTGACTGCGGAAGAGTGGGGAGAGCTTTGAGTGTGCTCCGTGGGATGGCAAGATATGGATGCTCTCCTAATGGCAGGACATACAATGAGTTGCTTCATGGTTTTTTCAGGGTAGGAAACTGCGAGGACGCCCTTCAAATTTTGATCGAGATGCTAAACAATGGGATTGAGTTGAGTTTGATATCTTACAACACTACGATTAGTGGTCTGTGTCAGATGGGAAGGCGAAAAGAAGCTATGATTCTTCTGGGGAAGATGATGCTCCAACCAATTCGACCCGATGCATTCACTTTCAACGCAATAATTCATGCTTACTGCAAGGAAGGGGATGTCAGAGCTGCTGCTTGGATGTTAGGTCAAATGGATACAGTTAAGTGCCCACGCAACATAGTTGCATACACAAGTCTGATATCGGGGCTTTGCAATCAGCATAAGCTGGATGATGCCATGGTTTACTTCTTGAAGATGTTATATGAAGGTATCTATCCAAATGACGCGACATGGAATGTGTTGGTCCGTGGATTATCTACACTCGTGGGCGCCATCAGACCAGTGCACTTGATTGGTCATATTGTTGAAGATTTCAACCTTAGTCCAAGAGAACTTTTACAAACCCGGGCGCCATCAAACCAACTTAGTTGATTGAGCATATTGTTGATGATTTACAAGCATAGACTTGAAGTCCAGTGGTGTTACCATTTGAACTTGTTAGTCAAGGGCGAAGCTGTGACAAGCAGCATTCTCTCTGATAATTATTGCTATGAGGTATGCAATTTTATGATAATAGTAATGCTATTTTGATATTAGCGTTTAGATGGTTCTCGTTGTATGTATGTTACTACAAAAGTGATAATATGACTTAAATTTATGAAGTCTCGATGATTCATCAGAACTCAGTAGTACCATTCAAATGACTAGTGCATCTTCTGTTTGTTCAGTATGTAATATCCGCAATATGAATATGTTTTAGGACACCTCGTTATATAATTAGAGTCCTTCATGTACTCCCTCGTATTCTGCCTTCCCTAGTCATTTGATCCCTACATAGTGAACTTTATATGTGAAAGCAGATTTTGTGAGTATAGGCTCACATGAATGATAAACCCGTTCACGACTTTTTATGTTTTGGCACTGCAAAGTGTTAAGCTAGGCACATGTACACAAGTTTATGAAAAATAACTTTTGTGCTGTATAGTACTATAGTACACATATGATCATTGTTTTTCTCACTGTTTAGTGCATTTATTCCCAAACATGTATGTCTCTAAATTAACATTATGTAAGATCTCTGAGAAGTTTTTGTTTGTACAAACTCACAAAGGGGTCCATATGGTTCAGATTAAACTTCCCAAACACCCCTAGAATATTTTAACTACTAGGTTTACACTTTAGTCTCCCTGGTTTATAGACTAAAAAAACTCTTTTTGGTCGAAACATCCCCGGTGCCTGTGTCTGCACCGCACATGTAACTTCAGAGACAGGATACATACACCGTGCACCGATATGCATTTTATTGCTTTTATGTAATGTTCATACAAAAGTTCAATAGGAAATATACAATGGTATTTCGGTCTTTCGGCATATGATCAAACAGTGTCTTTGCTTTGTTGGCAGCCCTCTGATCCTCCAATTTTTTGTATGCTTTGTCAATCTCAGGCTGCACGTGAAGGAGAATGAATTAGAATTACCCAAAAGAAGCGAGAGATGACAATTATGGGAAAGGTAGAATGAAGACCATATGTCCATATGAGTCAGCTGTACAGTATTAGAATTCGCCATGTCAGCTTTACTATGCTATTAGTTATCTCTTCATAGATCGATAGTGATTTTGTACGAGATTTACTAATTTTTGTTGGGTTCAATCGAACCCAATGCAAATACAGCCTCCGATCCTGACAATTACTGCAAACAACAAATATCACACTTCAGCGGTTCATACCGGACGGATAAAGCGGGATGAGAATGTTAAGAGGGGTCGTGGTAGGCCAAACTTGACATGGGAGGAGTCTGTTAAGAGAGATCTGAAGGATTGGAATATCACCAAAGAACTAGCCATGGATAGGGCTGCGTGGAAGTTAGCTATCCATGTGCCAGAACCATGACCTAGTTTCGAGATCTTATGGGTTTCAACTCTAGCCTACCCCAACTTGTTTGGGAAAAAAGGCTTTGTTGTTGTTGTTGTTGTTGTTGTTGTTGTTGTAATATTTTAGCATGTAGTTTCTTCTCTTCTTCATCGTTGCAGTGACCAGGTCTCTTTCAATGTCAAAAGGTACAGGATCCAACACTATGCCTTTGATGTACTCGAAACCTCGTAGCTGATTTGTAACATGCAAAGAGGGTTACCATATATGATGTTTAGATTCGCGGTGAAGAGTAAAACATCAACGAGACTATACAGAAACTTTGAGTTCGTTTTAAATTCTAATGCAAAATGCAGTGAAAACTATGTTGACCATAATGTTAGGATAATTTGATGGGTGACATGATGAACCATCTGATATGTTCGGTGTTCAATTTGGAAGTGAATAAATGACCTTACCTTGTTCTTCTCTGCAGCAGTTGCGAGCTCTTTAAGGATATATTCTTTAAGGCTTTCCAATTTGCATATTTCATCGAAAGAACCTTTGTATCCTTTTGACGCTGCCCACTTCATGGTGTTTTCTTCATGTGGATTAACTACTGCGACTAACATTGACCTGTAGCTGTCCCCGTACACCCAGATCTACAAAAAAGTGACAGTATTACATTGAATGCAGGGCCATGCACTCTTATAAAATATGATTCACTGGAGGTTTTCCTTACATCTTCAATAATTTGAGGGAAGACATATACTTTCTCCAGATACTCAACTGCAACATACTCCCCTTGCGACAGCTTAAATATGTTCTTCTTTCGGTCAATTACCTTCAGGATTCCATCTGGGGTCATCTCTCCAATGTCTCCTGAGAACAACATTGTGTCAGTACATGCTATGTGAAACTTCATCTTGATTGTCTGTTTAAATTAAAATGTCATTCTTCACCTGTATGAAACCATCCATCAACTATGACCTCGTTTGTGAGCTCAGGATTTTTGTAGTACCCAGTGAAGACAGTGTTCCCTCGGATGAGGATTTCTCCACGAGAAGGAACACCAAGTGGATCATAACCCATCTCAGGTACTTCTTCCAATCGCAGTTCAGTGTAGGTGGCGGCGACACCAACAGTTCCAACCAGGGACATGTCATCAGGGTAACCCACTGTGCTAGGTCCCAATGTTTCTGTTAAACCTGAGCCAAGGCCACAAAATCTAACATTACTGGTTCCTTAACAAGGGATTGCTAACTAAGCCATGCATTATTGGAATTTTATATGGAGAAAGAAATTTGTGGCTTGTCATTATCTTTGTGAAATAGGAAAAATAGATGCCCACATTCTTCCTTTTGCAAACAGTAATGTGCAATAAAATTTAATAGCTTAACTCAAGAAGTTGGCTGGAAATACTCTTTTAGTTTTGCAGTAAAGTATTACGGGGTTAGGATAGAGAAAGGTAAACATGGACCCAACCTACATAAGGAACCAGCTAATTATTCAGTTCACTTATGATTATTGCTAAAACTAAATTCATTCCAGTTCCAAATAGAACTTGAACTCATGCTTGAACTAAATTGACCCTCCAAATTTGGTGGCATATCTCATCTATATTTGTTTGCCTCTACTTGTTGATGCTTTGGAGTCTTTTACTTCTGTGATGATAGCAGTTTGCAGGAGGAAATTTGAACAATGAAAAGGGTCTACATGAATTACCATATCCTTGGATAAAGTATGCACAGCTGGTCACCCTTAAGAACTCTTCTATTTCAGTACTTAATGGTGCACCACCGGAGATTAGTAGACGAAGACGACCACCAAGCCTTGCCTTGACCTGGAGCAAGCAAATGCAACAAACAAACCAGATACAGAAGTCATGACTCGTGAGTACAACCTCTACTGATCTTTCATTATTTTTCTGAAAGTAATTTATCTCTAGGGACTCTTTCTTAGTTATGAACAAACAAATACCTTGCGAAAAGCCAGCATGTCAGCAAAAGGCGAAGCAGTTTTTGTGTGTACCCTGCTTTCATGCCTGCTAATTTCCTGGATTGCAAAAGCTATGGTGAGCTGACGTGATTTATTTGCTGCAAGAAATAATTCATGATGCTAAGCAACTTACCGGTTGTACAAGGCATTAAAAATCACTCTCCTGAGGGGTCTGAGATCTGCTAAGGCCTTTAAAATACCTAAATCAATCATAAAAATTGTCTGAGTTAGCAGATATGGAGGCTCAGTTACTATCAATATTTTCATTTTACCACCTTCATAGATCTTTTCATACACTCTGGGCACCCCAACTAGCAGAGTTGGCTTTAACTCCATGAGATCGTCTCTCAAAGCATTCAAATCCTGACAAAAGAGAACATTGTGGTCGTATTAAAGAAAAATGATCACAATTCACCAGTAAATTAGAAGTAGAAGCCTAATAGGTGGATTTGCTCACTCCATGGTAATAGCCAACTGAGGCTCCTTTGTGAAAGAAATACTCTTCGATCATGCGGTCCAGAATGTGAGCAAGTGGGAGAAAAGAAAGAAACACATCTTCTGTTGACATCTGCATGCACAAAACCAGCAAATTTGCTTGGATTATGCTTAAACAGGACCATCTATTCAATCAGAATTAGGCTTATTCACATCATTATATCTGATAGAAAGGAGTAACCTTATCCTCAAACTGGTCCATGAAGAGGTCCACCCCTTTTACATACATTCCATGGCTCTCGTGGCTCAGCATAACACCTTTGGGTTGCCCGCTTGTTCCACTTGTGTACATGATGGTGCATGTATCATTTGGTTGCGGTGGACAAGGTTTAGCTGGTTTATCCTTTCCCTGAAATGCAATTCAAGAATTGATGGTTTGATCAACACATACATGACATCACAGACATTGCCACCAATCTTTGCAGTCTGAATGGTGAATGGGCATTGTTAATTCTCTTTACCCACCACTTTTAAGAAATCATTCCAGGAGTACACTTTCATCCCAATCTGCTCGGCTTCTTTGATTTGTTCGCTATTTGCTGAAGTGAATGCCACCAATGCTGCAAGCATGTTTTGGAGAATAAAAATTTCGACTATTTTATCGTTCCTAAACAACAGAGACCCTAATCACTTTACAATGCTTACCTTTTAGCCTCGTCGAAGATTTGCAATTTGGGGACAGTATCTGCAAATAAGAAATACTATCAAATCCAAATTCAGATAAGATTCTAAATGTATTAAACTCAGCTAATAAATTTGATTGTACTTCTTTTATTTTCTTGTCTTGTATGAAGACAACATCAATCTCAGCATGATCGATAATGTAGTCAACAGCTCCTGCACCTGCAATCTCAGGGAACAGTTATTAATTATGCTTGATACATAATATATTTTTTCTGATCAAAAGCCCAAATGCTGTGTTTCAAATTTTGCATTAGTTGATCTGAAATATTTTCTGACGAGGTCTATTATTTATCAGTTTCCTGCTTACCTAAAGTATCGTATAGCGGGACACATATTAGGCTGTAACCATTGCAAGCCTGCAAAGTTAATTGTGGGATTATCATTATTTTTCCTGGTCAAAGGAGATTAAGGAAATTATCATTCAGATGGGTTTCCAGTGGTTACCTGCATCGCTACCACCCACTGAGGGCAGTTTGCTCCATAAATTCCAACTGTGGAACCCTGCATAGATCAAGCATAGGAGCATGGTTGCCTCTAATTAATTTGAATTTTACAAGCGCTCTTCGAAATACAGAGATGACATGAATGGAAGGTCTATTTTATATAGGGGAGTGAAAAAGCTAGCTTAAGTTTCGTTATTACCGGTTGCACCCCCAGTTGCTGCAGTGCAGAGCCAATTTGCAGGACTTCGTCATAGACCTCCTTGTATGATTTCCATAAATAGGGCCCTGGCTAGAAGATGAAATGAAGAAGGTTCCTATCAAGAACGAACTAATGGATAATAGACATGTAGCAGATACATAAACTTCATTATTCTTGGGGTTAGTTGTACACGTGCATACCACTCCATCTTTAAATGGACGCCATCCGAGCATCCGGTTGTTTGGATACTTGCCTGCTGCTGTTCTGCAGGGGCGCAAGCAAAAGAGATCAAAACCAAGCTCTCAAAGATTCTTTTCTACCATGATATTTTGCATGCGGATGACTTTCCATTTCTGGTTAAAACGATAAATCTAGCGTTGACACATGGAATCTGAAGACTAGGTTTATCATGCATGGTGTTCTGAAAACCCTAGATGAAATCTCAAACTATCTTATGTTTTATCTTTACAGGTCCTTTATGAAGGAGCCAGCTAAGCTGAAACTCATGTACTTTTTGAAGATTAATGCTAGGAACTCGTATTGACACCGGTACGGTATGTTCTTAGTTCTGCTTTTGGCCATGTTCTATTTGGATCCAGCTACCGCCTTTTAAAAAGGTTGTAAAAGATAACTTTGAGAAAAATAATGAATAAGCAGGAAAATATCTTCAGAGTACACATTCAACTTAAACTTTCAGACCTTTTAGTTCAGCGCACAGTTTTTCCGGTAAGCAGTGAGTGCAAACAAGACATGACATGTGCATGTACTTTTTTCTGTTAGGGAAAATCACATGCCTGTCCTTGTATGATGTTCCAAAAGGTTAGTTTTGGTAAAAACAGAATGAGATTCTACTCGATACCATTTTTTTTGGCAAACACTCAGTACTATCTTGGAACAACTATACACAGGCAGAGAGTGTTTTTTCTGCTGTTGAGGAAAAAACCACTGTGGGGTAGAGTAAGGAACAACTGGATGAATTCGTCTGACATGGAGCAGACGTCTCATTTAGTTTCTTCAGTGCACACTAGCTACCAGTTCAGTCTGTCTTTGTTTATGGGTCCATGGTAAAAAAACATAGTAAGTACTGCAACAGTGGAAGCTATCTAGACGAAACTTTTTAGAGACAAATCTAGTAAAAACTTTAGGAGAAAAGGGTCGA
Organism: Poa pratensis; assembly: GCA_947311845.1. Classification (NCBI taxonomy): domain Eukaryota; kingdom Viridiplantae; phylum Streptophyta; class Magnoliopsida; order Poales; family Poaceae; genus Poa; species Poa pratensis. The sequence goes on from CAMZMU010000039.1 coordinate 22,997,998, forward strand.
AGTTGTTTCTTGTGTTTACCTGAACACATCCCATGACGTTCTCATGTCAGGCTCAAGCGGCGGGTACCCATCCTGGCCAGTATGTTCCGGAACACCGGCCCTACCGCCGGCCGGCCATCCTTCCCAGACTTCCCATCCTCCACCTGAATCGTGAACACCTGCTTCTTTGTCCCGTCCATAGATCCTCCAAAACCGTGACCCCTTGTATCAGAAACCAAAGTTAGCGCTAATTCTACCAGGAGCTCACACTCTCTCTAGCCAAAAAGAAATAGAAGACTTCACACCCTCTTGATGCACTGAATTGATGAATGCGTATACCATCGACCAAGAGGATTCAACAGAATATACTATGTCTGAACTCTGTAGTCCAAAATAAGAAAAATAGAAAACAGGAGGGGAGCAGATGGTTCCTTCTGTGCCAAGAAAAGCAGAAGTTTCTACCCAGGAATTAGCTGGACAGTGAGGAGTGTGACTGGGCGCTGTTTCAGACTTTTCTCCGTTGCAGTCAGGAAGAAGCATTGTCTCCTGTTTATTCTTTTCCGAAAGAGAAGACCTCTGAGTTTTCAAGATCTATTGTTTTCTTGGTCGCGTGTTAGAGAGAGAGAAGATCAGAGCTTGAAGAAGAGGAGCTTGAGAGAGAGAGAGAGAGAGAGTACAGAAAACAGAGCTTGCAGAAGATGAACTTGGTGAGATAGAAGAGCTTACAGAAGAAGTGAGCTTGGAGAAGGCAGAGATGAATCCTCAGGATCAGCCGGGCATGCAGTAGCTAAGCGCCGCTGCTGGTGGGAAGAGGAGTGAGCTTGAGAGAGAGAGAGAGAGAGAGAGAGAGTACAGAAAACAGAGCTTGCAGAAGATGAACTTGGAGAGATAGAAGAGCTTACAGAAGAAGTGAGCTTGGAGAAGGCAGAGATGAATCCTCAGGATCAGCCGGGCATGCAGTAGCTAAGCGCCGCTGCTGGTGGGAAGAGGAGTGAGCTTCTTTCTTCCTATATATGCCAGGTTAGGCAGGGGGCCGGACCGCCGGAGAGATGGCCGATGAAGGTTGTGTCTTGTGTGCGTGCAAGGAAAGAAGAGACGTCAAGTGGGACCCACCTGGTTAACCGGCCAAGCTAAAACCGCTTAGCTCTAAGGTTTAGCGAGAAAAACCTCGTGAAGGAACGGCTTCCAGAAATTAAGCATGTCGTGCTAAGCGCGTGATCAGTCTCACTCTAATAATCTTCTTGGTGATGTGGCGCCAAATATGCGGTTAAGGGGTTGCTGTCCCACATGATCGCCATAAAGAAGAAATAGTCATTCGGTATGTTTAGTTCATGTTTTTTTTTGTATATCTCGAGACTGTTACAGCGATTTGTTCCATACAGTAATACATCTTTTTTTTGTTTAACGGTTTAGCCGCTGTTTGCTGATCACACTGTTTATTCTCTACAGTGTCTGCACCGTGGTGTTGAGATGAATCTACTGGAGTACAACCTTAAGTCCTTTCTTTGATTCCAACGGCATGGAGGCATGGAGCGCCTCGGTTTGCGGAGGAACTTCCAAGGCTCATATAAAAAGAGTAGCTCGGACAATATAGCATCAGTCTGCAGAAATGATTGCACGTATTGTAATGTTGTGCTGTGTCGGTAGAACATTTTGGACTAAATTTAGTTTCGAAAAAAATTTATGGCTTGACAGAGTGCAACTGTCCTGTGCTGTACACACTGGACTAGATTTACAGTCTGACCGGATGTAATTGCAGTATTGATACCCTACAGTAATAGAAGATCCCAGATGCAGTGGTTCATCCATCAGCTAAACTTGGAGAGAAAACTCTCGCTCTCGTACTTGTGTTTTCTTAACGTCCAGCCGCTGTTTGATGGCTACCTTTCATTGTACGTATCAGTCCCAGGTATACAGTTTTACGGTTGTCAACCTTGATAAAAAATCCAAAATCGACCCTCCTGAAAAAAATTCTATGAATTTCCTACGATATAGTGAGGGTCGATACTTCCAAGAGGCACATCAAAATGGAAGCATTGACAGTAGTATATCATTTTTTGTGAGAAATAAATTATCTTAATCGCCGTATATATGTTATAATCAGGCATTGTATCTATACAATATTTTGGACAAATTTATAGTTTGACCCGTTGTATTTGATAAAGAAAACATTAGTGTTTATCAGTAACAGAAGATCGAGATGAAGCGGATCATCCAGCGACTAAAACTTCGGCAGAAAACTCTCATTCGTAAAAATAAAGAATAGAAATAATCGTTCGGATGAAAAACATGGAAAGTGTCATTTTTTGCGAATAACATGAAAAGTGTCTTGATCCTACACGATAAAAAATCTTAAGAAGTTTGAGTGGACATTCCAACTCCTATAAAAGTGAGCCATAAGAACCGTCGGTCCATAGAAAAAGAATCCTATCAAATTCCTACTGAAACTGTCAAAAATTGTTGTTGTACCCTCTTTGTCCACGTATAGGCCTCTTGAGTCATACCTCTCAGTCTCGTGCGCCATCACTCTCTTCCATTTGCACATGTTGGCTTTTCAAGTCACACGTGAGAGGGGTGTTGATATATATATGTCGATTGTCTACCCTTTCCGTCACTTTGGATTTTGATTGCGTTGGCTGGTGCATGAAACATGACAAGTAGCATCGACAATGCATCATTAGTCTGCATAAATAAGTCATGTTCTTGCACTTTATGTTATAAATCTTATACCGTATTTGCACATATTGTTTGCCGAATCTATAGTTTGACCGAATGTATTTGCAACATTAATGTTTATCAATAATAGAAAATCGAGACGCAGCGGCTCATCCATCAGCCAACTTGGACGGGGAGCTCTCAGTGTCAAACAGACCTTTTAGTTGGAAGGTAGCAACATTAATTTCCCTGTGCCTTTTTTAGATAATTAGTTTGCCGTTACATGTTCCTTTTAGCGAAGTTTTCTGTCACTACCATGGAAGTTTTCCGTCTGCTATCGATTGATCTCTTATCTCCGTCACTGTTGCAGGCTTACTATTATCAGTGTGACAACAGTAACGTTTTTTCTAACAATTACCATTTTTGCAGCTCAGCTTACAGTAGAAAAAATCCTGCTTTCTCCTCAACAGCTTATTACCCGTTCTGTCTTCAACAGGGGATAGCTAACCTATCTACTGCTGCAGCTGACAGAGTCCACAGTTGATGTTCCCAGCCATGCAGCAGGCACCCATTGATAACACACTTACTGGCTTACTTACCACTTAATTTTGGTAGCTACTTGGTGCTATTACTACTGTGAAATGATATTCTGCCCGGTAAAAACATGATATTTCTGGTAAGGTTAGCGTTGTAAGACTGATTACATTGCTCAAACCAAGTGGATAATGTAGAAGAATGATTATCTGTTGGAAGAAAAGTATGTTCTTGACTTCTAGTGATCCATAATAGTTGACTGGTTGACTGACAGAGGACGCGCCACCAGATACTGATACCGTCAACCAACTTGACCTGAACCCTTGACTTCCTCTTATTAGACGGCTAGGTCATAAACACTGGCTTGACTATTGCATCAACTAACCAGCTTGTATTTTCTGAGAGTGCAAAGGCTGGATGTATCTCCGCGATATTAGTATATACTCTTTATCTAGAAAGAACGTGTATTTCCGAGGAGTATGCCGAGGCCAATAGTCTTGCAGGTCTAATATGATGAGGTTATTAAAGTAAACGACTGATTAAGATTGTACAGGGAACAATGTACACAAGAACATGGATATAGCTCTGAGCCTGACAGTGCCCATGCTCATTGCTCCATAATGCATAATCCATACACGTGCACTGTCATACAATCAGATAAAAGCTAACAATGAGAGGATGTCAACTAACAGAAGTGAAGTTAGCGGCTTGGGACACCATTGATGGCGGTATGGGTTGCCTAGGGTTCTTGCATGTCCTGATTCATAGGTCGTATAGTTCAGCATGAATGGCATGTCGATGCATGTGAGGTCATTCATTTGCATTGGCCCGTCACGTACTGGGATACTCACGTATTGGGAAATTTGGATCTGGTCGGAGAGAGGGTGGGAGGAGGAAGAAGAACATAGAGGGATGTACGCTGCTTACTCAGTCCTTGCAGATGGGTCCGCTGGTCAGCGCTGCTGTCAAAAGGTTTTAGACAGAAATTAGTTCGATTTGTAAGTTGTAACGCCACACGCCACAACAGGTCGAATTTAGAAAAAATTGTCCAGAATGTACTGACCTGTGAAACTAGCCTCAGTTGAGCTAGTTTCATGTAATTTACTCTTAGCTTGACTATTGCATCAACTAGTGGCCGTTTTGCTATATTACCTCCGTTTTTAAAGTAAGGCGTATATTTTTTTTCAAAAGTCAAACAATGTACAAAATCATTAACATTTATAATATCAAATCAATACTAGTATTTTAGTTGTTGATCATTTTTTCTATAAACTTGATGAAACTTTACATTGTTTGACTTTGTAAAAATATATGCCTTATTATAAACGTAGGTAGTATGTTAGAATTTAGAACCAACGTGTATTTACGGAGAGGGGTATGACAAGGCCTATAGTCTTACAGGTCTACGCGTGGAAAATATGTAAGAAAAAAATCTAATATGATGAGGTAAGTAAACGACTGAGATTGTATAATAAGCAATGTACTCCATCCGTTTCACAATATAAAATGTTTCATATATGCTCCATGCTCCAGGTCCTAGCTCGGCGAGAATGGCACGTCGATATATGCATGTGTCATCATTTATTTGGCCCGTCGTGGTACGTGCCCGGATATATCATACTCCCTCCGTCCCATAATAAGTGTCTCAAAGTTGTTCAAAAGTGAATGTATCTATACTTGTTTTATGTCTAGATACATCCACTTTTTGACAAATCTAAGACAGTTATTTTAGGACGGAGGGAGTACATAGGATGTGGTGATCAGATTCCATTGAATCCGGTATTGAATTAAGGACCAAAACATGAGATGTAGTGTGTGGAACTTAATTGGGGCTCAGATCGACCCACGCACAGTTCCTTTAGGCCTCCTTTGATTTGAAGGGTTGGAAAATCAAATAGGAAGTCCAGACCAGCCGGATCCTTTGGACACAAGATTGCACCGAAGGAATTTGTAAATGAGGGGCGGAATCCTATAGAAATTCTAAGGAAATCCTTCAAATCAAAGGAGGCCTTATACCGGTCGGTAGTTACAGTGCAAGTATGCAAGCAAACTGAACGGTTCTTTGAGATGTTATCCTAAGGGCACCTCCAACGGGCTGGCGCAAACGGACCAGCCCAGTCCTTTTTTGTCCGAACGGACATGGGAGATGCTCCAACGGGCTGGCGCAAAGAGACATGTGTCCGCGCGGACACGTGGTTTCGCCCCAAACGCGGACCAATTTTGGTCCAACTTTGGGGAGACGCGGACACAGCGTGTGTCCTCCCGAGTCCGCTCCTGGCCCACCTGGCCTACCTGGCAGCGAGTGTGGCCGCTTCGGCCACTCGCTGGGTCCTTTTTAATGGGGACTGACCATATCCAGTCCCCATCCCCACTTCAGTCCCCACTTCCCCACTTCCAAACCCTAGCCACCGACCTCGGCCTGCCCGTCGCCGGTGACCATGAAGCGGCCGAGCTGGTTCAAGCCTGGCCGCAACGACAAGGAGGCCTCCAGCTCCCGCGCGCCGACCTCCGACGCCGCCCGCCGTGCCGACACCCGACGTGCGGAGCTCCGTGCGGCCCGCAATGCCCGCCGTCGTGCCTCCCGAGCATGCGTCTCCACCGACGTGGCGCAGATCTACTGGGAGGTGGCGGCGCCCCTTCCGTGGGATGACGTGCACCTACCGGACGGCTGGCATTTGAGCCGCCGCCGCGTTCCGGTGCCGCGGATCCCTCGCGCCGGCAGGGCGCGTACGGAGGAGATGCTCCGCCGCCGGAGCTTCCCCCCGGCCGACCTCGTCAACGACCCAGCGTACGCGATAAACTCGCCGTTGTGGGACCGTTGGTCCGAGGTCGAGCACGACGGTCGGCCTTCGCGGCCGAGGCGCCGGAGGGGTACCAGCCGGTGGAGGACGAGCCCGCCGTCGAAGATGGCTCCGACGGCTCCTCCTCCGACTTCGATTGTAGCGAGGACGACGGCGCCATTAAGATGGAGGAAGCCGAGGAGGCCGTGCCGCCCAACTGGGCGGCCTACCGCGGCGCCCAGCCTGCGCCGCCCGTCGACGACGAAGCCGCCCTCCAGGCCGGCATCGACGCCTCCAACCTGGAGGAGCTGGCCCAATGGCCAGATATCGCGGCTGCGCTCCGACAATCGGCGGAGGAGGCCGCAGAGCGGGCCCGCCAGCAGGAGGAGGCGGCGGCGCTGGAACGCGCGCGCTGGCAGGTGCCGTGGTCACCGTGGCCACAGCACGGCGCGGGCCAGGCGTGGGCGCCTGCACCCGCGTGGCCGCAGGACCCTGAGGCGCCACAGACGCCTCCGCCTGCAGGGCCGCCGGCGCACCTCTACGCCGCGCCGCCGTACATCATCCTCTCGGATGACGACGAGTAGGAGGCCACGGCGAGGCCCTGGCCACAGCGGTGCCAGGTCTGACATTCCCCCAAACCCAGTAGCACTAGGGTTTTATTTTTCTTTTTTTGTTTATATTTTGTGTCACTGGCCCGTGGGGCCCTGCTACCTATGTTATATAATTTAAGTAATTTTTCTTTTTTCTTTTTTTTGTTATATTGTTTTGCGCCAGCCCGTTGGGGGCACCCAAACCCCAAACGGACATAGGCCCAAAATATGTCCGCGGTCCGCCCCGAACGGACCAAATCGGACACATTTTGGTGTCCGTTTGCACCAGCCTGTTGGAGGTGCCTAAATGGGTCAAAGGCGCATAAAATCCAACAAATTTAGTTCAATACTTGAACTTGGACAGTACGGCTTATGTTTTCGAATGAATTGTACGCTGTATACAATAAAAAAAAGTGTACGCTGTAGTGCTGTACTACTACACCGTGATGATCGATGCCTCCACGCTGTAGGATCGAGCAGGCGAGCAGCTGGTCTGATCCAAGCAGGTTCACGTGATGCTGAAGCATACACTGTGCTCCTACGGTCGATGTAAGATCCCAGACTGTTCCCTGCCCACACACCCGGTAACAGACAGCACCATTTATGCCGCATGCATGCAGACCCATCTCATTCATGGTGTTCAATGGAGTAGGTGTCCCATTGGCAAGAGAGGAATTCAATGGAGGAGCTAGGCAAAGAGGAAAGGTGGTGCAGTTAGTTGGAGTTAATTCTGACCCACAGTCCCATCCACAACAAGGGCAAGCAAGACGACTGTATTTCTCTCTCTTTCTATCAGATCAGGAAGTGGAATTGTAGAGGTAGAAAAGTTCATACTCAATATTCCAGTCATTGAGACGCGCCTGTGGCGCAGTGGCTTTGCATGCAGTGGCATGCGGCCCGCTCGCGAGTTCGACTCCCAGGGAGGAGCGAATTTCCCGAGCGTCTCACGGGGTTTTTTTAAGCCAGGCACTGGCTGTTCCCAGGTTTTCTACTGCCTCACGTCTATGTACCACAGGCGAGATCGACGTGCCCGTCGGTCACCGAAGCACTGGTCTTCGGCCAAGTCTCTCAGGACGTAGTTCTGGGTTATATGATGTAGGTCTTGTTTAGACACATAGGTGGAGTGTGTGTGCGTGTTTTCTACTGCCTCACGTCTATGTACCACAGGCGAGGTCGACGTGCCCGTCGGTCATCGAAGCACTGGTCTTCGGCCAAGTCTCTCAGGACGTAGTTCTGGGTTATAGGATGTAGGTCTTGTTTAGACACATAGGTGGAGTGTGTGTGCGTGTGTGTGGTGTGCGTATGGTGTGTGTCCTGTGTGTCCGAACAGATACTACAACTGTAATCACAGAGAGGCCTCAAAAAAAAAAAAAAAAAATTCCAGTCATTTGGATGTTACTCACATAAGGACACCAGGCTCCAACTTCTTGGGTGACCAATTTGGCAAGCATCGTTCCGACACGGCAAATAACAATAACTGAACTTGTTTTTATATTCTCTTTGATGATAGAAAATGTCCTGCTATTGACTTTGAACCATCAAACTCAAGTTGATTTCGCCGTGTTGACTTTATGAAAACAGGAAAAATACTAGTAGTATCATATTTGTACGAGTCAACTTATCAATATCTCCGGGCCAGGCACATCATGAGCTATTTATTTTTAGCATACAATATTGCGATGGATTTCATGTAGTAGTATGGATCAACAGTTCCTTGTGACGATCTGCAGAATAAATAAGAGACCGATTCCGCCCACCGGATTTGAACCCTGCCAGAGGAATAAGAGCTATTGAATTCGACCATGCACTGTTTTCTTCGTCATCTTCCATTGCACTTGGAGAAGGTTAATGGCAGTTTACTTAAAATTTCTAAAAGCCATGCATGATCCGATCTCGTGACCTTTACATGAGCATCATCACGTATACATGGATTTATTTTTAGAAGAACGTACGCCAACATGACGCCGGAGTTTATATTTAATACTCATCGTATACAACTACTACAACATGTTCATGACCAACTGACCATTGATGAAGATTTTTATGACAACGACACGATATGGACATACGGTGCATCTAGGATAAGAGACCAAAATTTTACATGACATGTTTGATTCATCTGTGTCACCGACGCAGGTTGACCAACAGTTGTATTATGACGTTCTTTCTTAACAGTCGCCCACGGGTTAAAAAGCATTAATGATTATTATTTATGGGAATATCTAAAACATTTTATAATTTGGAACGGAGAGAGTAAAATTTTGCAGATAATGCATGGAACATGTATTTTTATATTCACTTTGATAATATTACCTCCGTTCCTAAATGTAAGCCTTTTGCTTACATTTAGGAACGGAGGTAGTAGAAAATACTTATTCTACTATTGACTTTGACCTGTCAAACTCATTGTATGTACTGACTATAGGAGACTACTATTTCGCCTTGTTGAATTTATGAAAACATGAAATACTACTAGTATCATATTTGTACGAGTCAAGTTGTCAGTAAATTCCAGGACACGCGAGCTATTTATTTTTAGCACACAATATTGTGATGGCTTTTATGTAGCATGTATCAACAGTTCCTTGATGATCTGCAAAATACTAAATAAGAGATCAGTTCCGCCCACCGGATTTGAACCCAGCTGCCAGAGGAATAAGAGCTCTTAAATTCGACCATGCACTGTTTATTCATCATCTTCAGTTGCGTGATGGAAATATATGTTTGTTCTATGGATATGGAGAAGGTGAATAGCAGTTTGCGTAAAACTTCTCGACGGCATGCATGTGATTCAATCTCGTGACCTCTGTACACGAGCGTCATCACGTATACAAGGATTATTACTTTACTAACTATATCAAAGACAAGCACTTTAGCGAGCTGTGAGCGCTCGTGCTACTGCAGATGAACAGTGTTGAACAGTACCCGTGGCATTTTTGCGAAAAAGCCCCTGCATTCTTTGTAAATTAGGAATCGATCCCTCCGTATATATAGCCAAGCGGTAACCCTAGAACCTCATTCCCCTCATTTTCCCCACATGTTCTAGGGTTAGCCGCCGCTCCTCGTGCCGCCCCCGTGGCCGCGCCGCCGGCTCTTGCGCCGTCCGCGCCCGGCACCGCCCGTCCTCCTCCGCCCCGGCGCCTCCCTGCTTCGCCCCGAGCGCGCCCTCCTCCGGCCGCTCCGCCCTCGGCCCATGCCGCCCGTCCCGGTGCCGCCCGAGCCAGGCCGTGTGTCGTGGGCTCTAGCTGAACGGGTCGATCTATTTTGTTGGTGAGGAAAAATTCCCTTGCCTGGATCGTTTTCTCCTATCCATCCAGTTTGCTGGCCGCAGATCCGGTTATGTTGCTGTCGTGCCTCTTTTTTTGGCCCGATGCATCTTCTCCTTGCAGCTAGCAGCAGAACGGGAAAACACAACGAGATAAGCAACCACAGATTGTAGCTTCTATTGCAGCAATTTCTTCCTATCGATCTCTTTACATTTTTTTCGTACCATCATGTTCTACTACGAGTAAAGGAAAATATTTGTGTACAAAAGTTGTATTTGAAGGTACTAATTAGGAATCATTTTGAATTTCAGCATTAGTCACTGTTCTATCTCTATATGAAGGGAGGTCATGCGGTTTAATGCAACTGTAGATGAACAGTGTTGAACAGTACCCATGGCATTTTTGCGAAAAAGCCCCTGCATTCTTCGTAAATTAGGAATCGGTCCCTCCGTATAAATAGCCAAGCGGTAACCCTAGAACCTCATTCCCCTCATTTTCCCCACATGTTCTAGGGTTAGCCATCGCTCCTAACGCCGCCCCCGTGGCCGCGCCGCCGGCTCTTGCGCCGTCCACGCCCGGCGCCGCCCGTCCTCCTCCGCCCCGACGCCTCCCTGCTCCGCCCCGAGCGCGCCCCTCCTCCGGCCGCTCCGCCCTCGGCCCATGCCGCCCGTCCCGGTGCCGCCCGAGCTGGGCCACGTGTCGTGGGCTCTAGCTGAACGGGTCGATCTATTTTGTTGGTGAGGAAAAATTCCCTTGCCTGGATCGTTTTCTCCTGTCCATCCAGTTTGCTGGCCGCAGATCCGGTTCTGTTGCTGTCGTGCCTCTTTTTTTGGCCCGATGCATCTTCTCCTTGCAGCTAGCAGCAGAACGGGAAAACACAACGAGATAAGCAACCACAGATTGTAGCTTCTATTGCAGCAATTTCTTCCGATCGATCTCTTTACATTTTTTTTCGTACCATCATGTTCTACTACGAGTAAAGGAAAATATTTGTGTACAAAAGTTGTATTTGAAGGTACTAATTAGGAATCATTTTGAATTTCAGCACTAGTCACTGTTCTATCTCTATATGAAGGGAGGTCATGCGGTTTAAAGGCAGCCATAGTCTTTGATTCGGTTGTTTCCTTATATGAAGGTAATACATTTTTCCCCTTGAAGGCACAGGCTGTTTGTTATCTTAAGCTTTTGCTGATGGTAATATCATATGATGCATGAGGGAGGTAGACACAGTACGTGCTTGATGAGTCTCAGAAAAACAAAAGCCACTGTCTTTCATTTAGCTAGCCTAGGCTTGGCAGCACCTTTTCCCTCATTGCTAGATAGAGAGGGAGTCCTGAGAATGTCGCCGATGGTGCTTATTATTTATTACATGATTAGAATATAGTATTTCCAGTATTTTCTCCGCTATGTCGAGCTGTTAGTTTAAATAATACGAAATATGATTTATTGTTTTTTACTTTGCTATTGTTTCTGCCTGTCTCAAGGATAAAAGATAGCACATTCACTCTGATATTATTTTTATGATTGACCATCCAGGGTTTTAGAAACAGAGCTCAATGCCATACCTTTCTGGAGCTGTGCCTGAAGATGTAAGATGCAAAAAATGTGTTGAGCTGGATGGTACTATATGATGGGATATGTGTGTAAAGCGAACGTTCTAACCCTGATGCAGAATTGTGAGAGTTCTGTGCTAACATATATACAGATGGTTTGAAATGTGATCCAAACAATCATGTTGTAATTGGTGGACTTAAAGGTAGCTTCCATCCCGTTGTTTGCCTTCTTAATATTATTACATGAGGTGAGCTTTCTTTTTGTTGGCCTAGATGTGTGACATGCATCCATACTGCTTGATTTCAACTTAATTTGTATCTTCTTATGACTGCCTAGAATGAGGCATCATCTTGATAACCCTTTGAATACAGAAAAGGAGTAGAGCATGGCATACTGATACGTCAACTAAATTGCAAAAAAAAAAAACTTACCTGTTATTGAACTCAGCAAAAAAAATTATGGTCGATCGAGTTATTGTATGAGTCTTTCATGATAACTCATTAGCAAACCAGTCATCTTTTAATGCTTTGAGAAAAGGTATGAAATGAACTTATCTCCAAGTTAATTAGAGTTGTTGCATTAGACTTTATCAATTGCCCCATTTTTTTGGGTGCGGGTGTGTAACAACAGTTTGTTACAGCTCAACCTATCAAGTTTCTGCAGCAATATGCAACTGTTAATTGTGACACCATGATGAATCGTTAACATATTGACTTCACAGTGATATGAGAGTGGTCTTTCTCTAGGCTAACTGCTATCAATTTGTATTAGTTTTTCACATGTCCTTCCTTCCATTCTGCAAAACAGGCTTAGTCATGGTGCAGTTAGTTTCTCATGTTTGCCAACTATATGCCTTGCCATCTCCTGCTTGCCCCCCAACGACGGAACCATCTAAGGTACCAGCATGCATATTTTTTGATACAGTTCACACATTTTATCCACGCATTTTACGTATTTTAATGCAAATTATAATGAATATTGTCAGGTCGATGACTCTCTTCAGAGAAGATGCATCATATCCAACCTTTACTGATCTCCATATGCTGACCAGGCTGAGAACACTAATGCTACAAGATTGCTCCTTCACTAGCCAGCAGTCAACCTCCTCTGAACCTATGTCACAACCTATGGAAGTTACTTAATCTCTCTTTCTGTAGTATAAGTACCATCTGATGTTCCATGTCCACAAGTTGGCTACAACATTGATCAAGCCAGTCTGAACATGATGCTTTCTTGCTGTAATATAGGTAGCATCTGATGTTCCATGCCCACAACTTGGTTATAATATTGACTAAGCCTGTGTCAACATGATGCTTTTTGTCGCGAAATAGCTTAATTAATCTTGTTGTAATATGAATATTATGTAATGCTCTATGAGCACAACCTGGCTATAATATTAGTAGGATTAGTCTGAATATGATCCTTTCCGCTACCCTGTCTTTTTTCTGCAGACATGTTCACTGGGCCGACTAATTACTGCTTATATAAATACTTACTGTACAGAACAACCGAGCTTTGTGTCATTCTCTGTAAACCTTCCCATACAACTACTTCATCTGCTATGTCTTTCATCCACCATAATACTCTTATCTGTAACAAATCATCAGAGGCAGGGTTTTTCATATTTACAATCGACCACACATACACGTAATTACTTACCTACGGACAACCCACATACATACAAAAATACACGATCATCCCACTAGTAGGAAAAGGCCTTTTAGTGGCGCACCAAAAACACTTTTTGTGGCGCATGGTGGGTGTGCCACTAAATCCTCGCCAATTTTTTTTTATTTCTGTGGCGCACGGCCCCATGCGCCACAGAAAGTGCAATATTCTGTGGCGCACCCTGAAGCATGCGCCACAGAAATATTTCTGTGGCGCACCCACTACCGTGCGCCACAGAATTTTTTTTGAATTTAAAAAAAAGGGCGGCCAGATCTAGATTTCGAAATTTCGTCGGAATTTGGCCGGAGCTCGTCGGAGGCCGTGGTGCCCGTGGCCATGGTCGTAGGTGGCTTGGTCGGTGGAGGATGGGGGTCACCGGAGGTGGTGGAGGAGGGGGTCACCGGAGGTGGTGGAGGAGGAGAAGGTCACCGGAGGTGGTGGAGGAGGGTCGCCGGAGTTGGTGGTGGAGGAGGAGGAGGAGAAGCTCGCCGGAGGTGGTGGAGTAGGAGGAGGAGAAGCTCGCCGGAGGTGGTGGAGGAGGAGGAGGTCGCCGGAGTTGGTGGAGGAGGAGGTCGCCGGAGTTGGTGGTGGAGGAGGAGGATGAGAAGCTCGCCGGAGGTGGTGAAGGAGGAGGAGAAGATCGCCGAAGGTGGTGGAGGAGGAGGAGGTCGCCGGAGTTGAGTTGAAGTAGAGGTAGAGGTAGAGGAGAGAAGGTGAGAGGAGAAGTGGAGAAGAAGGGAGAGGAGAGGTGGAGGAGAAGTGAAAGGAGAGAAGAAGAGAAGGAGAAAGGAGAGGAAGAAGAGAAGGGCGCGCGCCGGCGGGATTCGAACCAACAATTTTGTGGCGCACCAGCCACCGTGCGCCACCGAATTTTTTTCCAAATTTTTTTATTTTTTTGATTTTGTAGAAAAAATTCTTCTGTTTGAAATAACTTTTTACTCTTTTTGGAATTTTCTGAATCTGAGAAAAGTTCACCGGGTAAACCCGGGTGAAATCGAGCTCCTTTTTTCTCACGATTTTTTGGTATATTAAACGCATTTTTTCGACATCGTATGCAAAAGTTATGGCCGTTCAAACTTTTTTTTTCTGTTTTTTGCAAAAAAGGTCAAAATTCATATTTCAAAATTTCTATACCAAGTAGACACTAAAACCTAACTATATCTCAAAAGATTTTATTTATTAAAGCTTTTATCATTTTCTTTTCTTGTTTGCAAAACTGAAAAGGCGATCCACGGGCTTTCTGTGGCGCACATGGCAAGGTGCGCCACAGAACGTCACATTTCTGTGGCGCACACTCCCCATGCGCCACAGAAAGTCACATTATGTGGCGCACATGGTAAGGTGCGCCACAGAAATGTGACTTTCTGTGGCGCACATGGCCTGGTGCGCCACAATTTTTTTTTTGTGGCGCGTGGCTACTTGGTGCGCCACAAAAAGGGATCCACAGAAAGACAGTTTCCTACTAGTGTCCACCTGATATGATATACAGTACCGTCAACAACGTACACTGCCAGTTAAAACAATCGACAACAACGTACACTGCTAATAAAAACATTCAAAAGAGGTCACGCCGCGTGAAATTCCACTAGTTCATTTTTAGAAGAACGTACGGCAACATGATGCTGGAGTTCATATATCATTATCGGAAAAAACTAGAAGATGTTCATGACCAATTGACCATTGATGAAGATTTCTATGACGACGATACCATATGGTGCATCCAGGATAAGAGACCAAAACTTACATGACATATTTGGTGCATTTATGTCGCCGACGAAGGTTGACCAACAGTTGTATTACACCGTAGCAGTCCGCCCAAAGGGAAGTCTGTTATCCACAACCTAACCTTAAACGAGGGAGAAGTTAACGCTTGATCTTCAACCCAAGACAATGGAAGGGAGCTAAAGCCTTCTTAGATCATCTCCACCGGGGGGGCCTCCAAATCGGTGTCCGGTACCCCCCAATTGGGGGTGCCTGACACATATCCGCCCAATTGGGGGTGCTGCCCACAGCGACGCACCCAAAACAAGCACTCCAATTTTTTTAAAACATTCGTTCATTTAACAATTCCGGCGAAATTTAAACGAGATTTAACAAACTTACAATTTGAAATCTAAACGAGATTTAACAAACCAAACCTAAACTACGCCGTTACCGGCTACACGCTACAACGTCTAGCCAACCACTACAGGCGCCGATGTCGATGAAGATGCCGCTTCCACGGCATAGCGCCGGCGAAGAAGATGCGAACCAGCGCCGGAATCATCAAGAGACTTGCATGACTCGATGATCCGGCGCCGGAAGTTTCATACGCTATTGCCGTCGGCTACGGCCTTTAGAAACGTAGCCTCGGCCGTGGCTGAGGCTTCTGGTTTCAAAGCCGGTGTGTGGGGGGATTTGATCTACCGGCGGCCCGCCTGATGGGAAACCTCGCCGGCTTCAGCTGGCGCCCCCTTCTCCGGTGCCGGCGACGCTGCTGCCCAAGATGCGCCTGCCGTTTCTAAGGGTAGATCGGGCAGCTCGGGGTCGTCGACGACGGCGGCGTCGTCGTCGTCCGATGCAGACAACTCCGGCGTTGGCTCCCGCACGCCGGTTGGGAGGAAGTCGCCGGCATGGCGCGCCTCGTACTCCGCGTCCACCACGGCGTGCCAGTAGGGCGCGCAGATGGAGTACTTGGGGTCGAGCTTCTGCTCGTACGACATCTCCTGCCACTTCCGCATGATGAAGTTGACGCGCTCCTGCCCGCTGAGCCACGGCACCACCGGCACGTTGACGGCGTTCCTCGTCCACCCTTCGGGTAGGGTGGCGTCGTTCTCCACCGGCACGCTGTGGCGGCTGCACAACTGCGCGGTCTCCAGCGACACCACGTACGGAGGCGCGTAGGCTGCGTCCTCGCGCCGCCGCTCGCGTTGATACGCCTTGGCCATCTCCGCCTCCTCGTTGCGGCGGCGGCGTTCCTCTATCTGCTCGTGGCGTTGCTGGCCGCGGTGCTCGTTGCAGCGGCGAGCACGTTCCGCCGAGAGGAAGTCGCGATGACGCCGAAGCTCGCGCTCCTCCGGCGTCTCGCGGCTGCCCGCCATGCTTGGCGGCCGATCTACTGGTGGGAGTTGGGAGAGGAGAGAAGGCGTGGTTTGCTGTGGTGTGGGAAGAGAAGGGCCGCGACGCGCCGCGTTTTAAAGGCGGCCGGAGGAGCGGGTTGGGTGGGCATTAATGCCTAGCCACCGGTTCGCCTGGCCACGCATTGACGTCGACGACGCGTGTGCAGGGCGCCGCTGTTGGCAGCCGCATCGACGTCGACGCGTGGACGGCGCTCGAGGCGTCGCTTCCGCCTGCGCCATGGGAATGGGCGCGGCGTTATTGCGACGCGTGCTGACACGCGTGCCGCCGTCTCGTCGCCTCGCCATTAATCGGGCGGAACGGCCTCTGCAGAGCCCTAATTAGCACGGGCGCCGGCTGTGTGTGTATGACGGGCGGGCCATCCCTGTCGGAGGCCATGTCTGCCCCATGTCCGACACCCGTCCGGACCCCCATTGGGACTTTGAGGGGGTCATTTGGAGGTCCCGGTGGAGATGCTCTTATCAGTTGTTCTCGTTTCTAGTTTTTCCTGGACAAGTTTGTTGTCCTGTTTTTCGTTTCTATTTTGGCTAGGGCCTCTCTAGCCTGTAACTCAGACTTTGTTTGCTCCTCCCTTAATTGATTTGGCAGAACAACTGCCGTTTTACCTTAAAAAAAAGCCTTGTTTCATTTTTCAAATTCCTTTATGTGGAACGATAGCTCAAAACAGCATTCCGTATAAACGTAAGACACTTTTAGAAGGTTTGGACCTCGCGCGAAAAGGTATGTGACATTGTTACTCATGTTTCGCCTCATCTTGTTTTAGTTTAGGTGGGATTTGGATCTGTTAGACGATTTGGGAACAATGTTTGGCACACACCATGGCTGACTTACAAGGTTACGAACCAGAAACACATGCAAGCAACAAGATGGTTGCCTCAGCATCTTGTCAGTGCCATTGCATCGTGTCACTGTCTTTGCATAGCCGCAATTGAATGTCAAAGCATTTCTGCTTGTGCTAGGATTAGTACCAGCAGGATAAGGCTCAGCTACTGCTGCGACTGTGGTAGATGCAATAGATGCGTGCAACAACTGTACTGCATGGTCCTCTGGAAATTAAGCGCTGCCGGCCAAGCTATAGCCCGGCCCGTTCTGTTTGAGCTGGTACACTGCTTCCTTTTCAGTCTTCCGTGGTTTTAATTACTGTGGTTTACTACCGAATATATATTTTAGTGTGTTGCAATGTGGCACTTTGTGAAATTTCATATGTCAGCTATTGGAGCAAGCTGCCTCAGTCAATACAGGGTAGGGCATTTTGGGTTCCAAGAAAAATTGGATACTACGAACTACTGAATCCGACAGGAACTGAAAACATAGGAAAAGAAAAGGTAACTCAATAAAAAAGTTCACTAAGTTGGCCTGATGGAAAATTTTCTTTCAGAACTGGATGCAAACTTGACTACAGAAAAAACAACTTGGTTTCAGAATATACAAAGTAAACAAGCTCAATGGGAAACAATACAATGTACACCATAATCCTGAGTTTTCTGAAAACTAAAGAGGTGCAACATACGTGCAAGCAATGCACTCCATGGAACAATAATATGGAACGAGAGGAGAGGAGAAGTACTACTTCGTAGATGTATAGCGATTTGATGGACGGCATGGACCAGTGATAAGAGTAAATAGGGTGGATATACGTCCAACGGCCGCACTAATATTGCCGTAGTACGATCAGTCTTACTCTTGAGCAGTCGCATCGCTCGCAGGAGTAATTAATGTTGCACAACCTCTGCCGGCTGGCCGGTCCCGAGGATGTGCAGCGTTAGTCGAAAGAGACGAAGTCGCGAACAACACACGTACAGAAAAGTAGATGACATAGGGTGTAGGTAAGGATCTCTTTTATTTCTCTGTTTCTGTAACCAGTACGTACAATATTGTCTTGCTTATATAGGGGGAAAGGATAGAAGGATAAGAACCCACTTAACGTAAAACGTGGGGATAACCTAGGCCATTACGTGGGGTGGAAGACACCACCGAAGTGGGCTTCCACGACCCCCACGGCCCAAGTTTCCCAACACTCCCCCTTGGGTTTTATCTGTATATCCATGACTCAAAACTCCGAAAAAGCCAATGGGAAAAATCTGGAGAAACGCACATGGTATACTTTTGCTATGTTGCACGAATTGCCCCATTAAAAACCTTATGTGAAAAACTTCATAAAAACTCACTAAAGGGAAAAAGAGTACAACTCACTTAACTTTTCAGTCAAGTACTCAATCATCGAGATCGAGATTTCAGCGATGAGTTTGTGAAGATTCTCCCTCTGAACCTTGCATCTCTCTAAGTCTCATCATACCCATTCCACGAACACATCTCTCGAAAGAAGATGTTGGTAATGATTTAGTGAACAAATCATCAAGATTTTCACATGACTTAGTATGCAAGATTCTTAGTTCGTTCAACTTTTGCAATTCATGTGCATGGAAGAATTTGGGGTCGATATGCTTTGTGAGATTGCTCTTCACATAACCCGTCTGCACTTGTGCAACACAAGCGGCATTATCTTCATAGATGATAGTTGGGGTTTGGACGGTGTTCAGCCCACATGTCAGTTGGATGTGGCCGATCATCCGTCGAAGCCATGCACACTCTCGTGATGCTTCATACAATGCTATGATTTCTGAGTGGTTCGTCGAAGTTGTTACTAAAGTTTGCTTAGACGATTTCCAGGTAATTGCTGTTCCACCACAAAGGAAAACATATCCAGTCTGAGATTTCGCAGTATGTGGGTCTGACAAGTAACCAGTATCAGCATATCCTACAAGCGTAAGATCTTGATTCCTCCGGAAAAACAAGCCAAGATCTTTGGTCCCTTGGAGGTACCGGAAGACGTCTTTGATGCCTTTCCAATGTCTATTGGTAGGCTCAGAACTGTACCTAGCAAGCAAATTGATGGCGAACGCAATGTCCGTCCGTGTACAATTCGCGAGGTACATGAGTGCGCCAACTGCACTCAAGTAGGGGAATTCTGGTCCCAGAACTTCCTCCCCCTCTTCCTTAGGCCTGAACGGGTCCTTGTCCCGCTGTAGTGATCTCCCGATCACCGGGGTCTTAGAAGAATATGCCTTATCAAATCCAAATCTTTCTAACACCTTTTGGGTGTATGCAGACTGGTCCATTAAGATCTCAGCAGGAGAATGCTCAAGTTGTAGACCTAGGCAGAACTTGGTTTTGCCTAAGTCCTTCATCTCGAATTCCGACATCAGGTAGGAACTCGCTTCCTCAATATCCTCAGGTGTACCGATTAGGTTCAAATCATCCATATACACCGAGATAATACAGAAACCATCTTGTGATCTCCGTATAAAAACACTTGGGCAAGCTTCATTACTCGTGTAGCCCTTCTGATGAAGCAAATCGCTTAAACGATTATACTACATTCTACCTGACTGTTTGAGTCCATACAATGACTTCTCAAGCTGAACACTATATAAACTTCTATTTGCTCTATGTTGGTTCGAAACACGGATACCTTCGGGTACCTTCATGTATATGTTCGAATCCAAGTTACCATAAAGGTAAGCGGTGACAACATCCATAAGTTTCATTTTCAAGTCCAAGTTTACTGCCATTGAGATCAAGTATCTAAAGGTAATTCGATCCATGACTAGGGAGTAACTTTCCTCAATATCGACATCTAGTCGTTGAGTGAATCCATGAGCGATGAGCCTTGCTTTGTACCGATCCACCTCATGTGTGAGGTAACTGTCTCCTGCCAATCTTTCCAATCCGACCTTTTTTTACAATCAGCGAGATTGTTAGGCCTAGGGTCGGGATCTATGATTGAGGCAATTCTATAGCAAAGTTAATGTCGACAATCGCCATTGCTTGGTTCCTTGCCTCTCCATTTACATAATTTATGGCCATTTTGTCATGGGGCGCATCTGGCGCTACCTCTTGCTCTACCGTATTTCCCGTACAGAAGCGAGGTCCTTTAGCATTTCCGCACCGATGTGTGTACTCACATCTCTGCTGGATGTTCCCTCAATAAGGACGTTCAAGTCTGGAATCCCGTGCACAGGACTTTCCGTACTGGAGCCAGGTCTTCACTGGCTCCGCTTTTTCTTACTAGGGATTTGGTGACTATCTGTGATAAATATCTCTTATCCTTCTTCCTCAGGCGTCCCCGAGTACTTAGGAGTTGAGAACCTGGATTTCGCGTCCTTTTAGGCCTTGGACGGGAGCGGGTGCAACCATTAGTTAACTTCGGTATCAACCCTTTCCGGTGCATTGCGTGCAGGCACATGCGACTTTGTCACAATCTTTAGGTCACTGAAATGATCAGGCAGTTGATTCGCTAAAGAATGCAAATCTATTATCTTTTGGACTTCTCTATTAGACTCAGCAGTGCGTGGGTCATGAGCGTGGATCCCGTGGCTTGCCACGTCATTTCTCGACTTTCATCATCAAGGGATTGATTATCTCCCCCTAAAGTCGGGAAAAGATCCTCGTCAAAAATGCAATCCGCGAAACGGGCCGTATGGACACAGGCTCATAACCACCGTATATCCTCGACTTAGGGAGCGGTCCAATCGCTGATCGCTAAGGGGGTGGTATTGGTACATATACCTGGCAACCGAACCTACGAAGGTGGGAAATTTTCGGTGCCGACCCTTGCGCAAGCTGCATAGGAGAGTGGATGTTGTAGGCAGATGATTGAAAATTGATGAGATTGGCCGCGTGAAACACTGCGTGACCCCAACATGTAGTTGGTAAATTACAACCTTGAAGGAGCGGTCTGACAATGAATTTAATTCTTTTAATCAGTGCCTCCGCAAGTCCATTTTGTTTGTGGACGTGCGGTACAGAATGCTCAATTTTGATTCCCATTGCCATGCAATAATCATCGAACGCCTTTGAAGTAAATTCATCGGCGTTGTCCATTCGAATGGACTTTGTACGATAGTCAGTAAATTTATTCCTCATTTGTATGATCTAAGAGATCAACTTTGCAAAAGCATGGTTCCTTGTTGACAGCGGTCAAACATTGGACCATTTAGAGGAAGCATCGATGAGCACCATGAAGTACCTAAACGGCCCCGAGGGGCTGAATAGGACCGCATATATCCCCTTGGATATGTTCCAAGAACGCGGGGATTTCATCCTTCACCTTTAGGAGGGATGGTCTAATGATTAATTTCCCCGTAGCGTATGCGGAGCACACGAAATCATCAGGATTCGGGAAATTTTTACATTAACACTATGACCATTCGAGTTGTTAATTATATTTCTCATCATTCTAAGACCGGGATGGCCTAACCTATCATGCCAGAGGCTGAAAAGTTCAGTGCATCGAAAGGTAGTGTACACAGGCAGTGCTACAAAACTCGTGTAGCATAGCCCTGTGTCCAATGGAGGAAAATCTTCCAAGAACATGTTTACCATTTTCATCGCGCTCGGTGATTAGGAGGTATTCCACCATTCACAACACCAGTCTCGGCTAGAGACTATTAGCGTGAAAACCATTGAAACTTAAGAGGGTACGAGTGACTTGGGTACAACAATGCATCGTTAATGATCAAAGTTGTTCCCATAGGTAGTATGATAGTGGCTCTTCCGGAGCCAACTATACGGATTGCAGCCAGCAATTTTCACAACACTACCTCGAGATTTATTAGACTCGAAATACACAATCTCTCTCAAGATGGTATTTGTGTATCGTTTTCCACAAGACATGTTTACTCCATTGGGGTGCCACACGTGTTCTAAAATATAGCGTTAATTAATATAAATGAAGCGAGGAAGATGCTACATTAATCAATAAACGCACAAATATTTTAGAACATAACACAATCTTCTCTATTAAATGATGGAATAAATGAATGAAAACAAATTCATCCAATCGCCGATGAACGAAAAAATGTTGGTGAAACAAATATTATTGCTCTCATAGAGCTTACAACCAAATCGAAATAATTTATCAAATTTATTGCCATAAAGGAATCATGAAATAAATGAAGGGAATTTAGGTTGATTCCGCAAAGTATCCATCCACCTCAGCCCTAATTTCGAGTTCACTCATCTTCTCTTCATTAGCGAGCATCACCGCAGCAGAGTCGATGTCCAGCTGTGGAGCTGGAGGGGGCTCGGTGTGCTCAACCTCCATGGACAGGATGGCGTTCGGGGGAACCGCCACATGTGCCTCCACAGGCGCCTCGCTCTGCGCCACCACGGGAGCGGCGGTGGGCGTGGGGATCATCACGGGCCCCGCTGCGGGTGCCGGTGGTGCCTCCACCTGGACAAGGTGCGTCTCGCGTGCCTTCTTGGCCTTGTACGCGTCCACGACGTGCTTAGGGGCTCGACACTTCCTTGAGAAATGGGTCTTAGAGCCGCAACGGAAGCAATCCTGGGGCCTGGCCTCCCCCTGACCCGCCTAATGTTGCTTGGCCGGGTGGGGAGGGTGAGGTCCCTTCTTGCCTTTCTTGCCACGCTTCTTGAACATGGACTGGCGTACCTTGTAGGCGCCGGCATAAACTTCCTGACTTGGACCCCCTCCGAAAGGATGCGAGTTGAAGTTCTTTTTGGGAACCTCATCCTGCGCCTCAGCCACCTGAAGGGCGTCAATAAGCAAAGAATACTGCGTGTTCTCCTGGAGGTAGTTCCGCGCACTCTGGAGAGCTGATGGATGAAACGTGGAGAGAGTCTTCTCAATCTTCTGACTCTCCGTGATTTTGGTACCACAGAGATCAAGTTGAGTACAGATCAGGTGTAAAGCTGAGTTGTAGTCTCCCACCGTCTTGAAGTCCGCAAACCTCAGACGCATCCAATCCGCCTCCACCCGTGGCTTAATGGTGTACTTCAGCCTAGCGAACCGTGCCTCGAGGGCGGTCCACAGGGCTGAATCACTCCGTTCTGCCATGTACTCGTGTTTCAGCGTAGTACACATATGAGGGCGGAGGAAATGCAGTGCTTGGGCGTTTTCCGCCGGAGTGGTGGTGCTGGGGGCCGTTGCGGTCCCCGCATCCAATGCTCCCTTAATCTTCCGGCGCTCAAGGACGAGTACCACGTCCGAGGCCAGGTCAAGTAGTTCAGCCCGTTCTGAGCCAATTCCTCAAACTCCCGGTTCCTGATTCCGGCCATCTGCGATTTATGCAAAAAATATATTAGATTACAGCAGGTAATCGATTGCATAAAGCGATGTTGATACAAAAATTTCAATAAGATGGCGTTCCAAAATTTAAAAGACATGCGAAAATGCTTTACTAAGTATTAAAACAATTAATTACTGTAGTAAAACATGATATAAAAGCATGTACGTAGAGATATTATGGTAAGCACGTTCGAAACGTGAAAAGTGTCCCTAAAAATGACTTTCCGTAGCTATTTTCTGCCCAGATATACAATTTCAGCAAAAAACAGACTATTTCAGGGTCTTACAGATAAATTATTCTGCAGGAATAAAATATACAAAAAAAATGGAAAAGTGCAGGTGCTAAATGTAAAAACGCACGCGTAGATCCGTGATGACTCAAGATGGCAGTATTCCCCATGGGGGCGGGTACCCGCGGGGATATACCCGCTAAGAACCGGGTACGGGGAGCGAATTCCCCCCGTGGGGCTAGCGGGGTGGGTACCCGGTATGCTGGCGGGGGCGGGGATGGGGGCAAAATCCCCCGTGGATACTCCATGGATACCCGGGACCCCACATGTCAGTCAAACAATCTGAAAAGAATAATGAAAAAGGTGTAACATGCTAGCCGGCTGAGCCAGGCCCAGTCCAGCCCACCACGGGCATGACCTAGCCCAGCCCAGCACAACCTCAAGTCCTCAACTAGACAACCCAGCCGCCACCCAATCTCCTCCACATCGCGCCGCCAGCGTCTCCCTTCTGGTCGCCCTTCCCGACTCCGACTTCGCAGGCTCGCGCGGCTCCTCGGTCCGACGACGGCAGCGCCTCCTCGTGGTCGACCCCGCCGCTGGGCTCCATCTGCAGCTCCGTCCCCGCCAGCTCCCCTCTCCATCGAGCGCCTCCTTCCTCAGCTCGCCTCGCCCTGCCGCTTCGACCACGTCGTCGACCGCGCTTGGCTCCCGCGCAAGCGCCGCCTCACCGACGCACCACGCCTCTCCGTCGCCTCGACTACCTCCCTTCTCTGCTCTGGCCCCTCGACGTCAGCGTGAAGGTCCCCGTGGAGTCCCCGACGGGGGCGGGTACCCGTGGTTGCCAGGTACGGGGGACGTATCTCCCCCGATAGTCTAACGGGGACTGGCGGGGACGGGGACTAGCGGGGATCGGGGCGGGACGGTGGAGTCATCCCCGGCCATCCCCGTCCCCGTTGCCACCTTGAGTGATGACTCACAAGTATAGGGGATCGCAACGGTCTTCGAGAGAAGTAAAACCCAAATTTATTGATTCGACACAAGGGGAGCCAAAGAATATTATAAGACTTGACAGATGAATTGTCAGTTCAGCTGCACCTGGAAATAGACTTGCTCGACACAGTTTATCAGTAGCAATAGTTTTATGATAGTAGCAGTAGTGAAATAATAGCAGCAGTGAAATAAAGGCAGCAGTAGTAATTGAAGTAGACAGCAGGATTAAAATACTGTAGGCATAGGGATGGATGAACGGGCGTCGCATGGATGGGATAGTTCATGAAATAGTCATACATAGGGCAATTGCAGGTAGATAATAATAAAGCATCCAAGTAATAATTAATCATAGGCATGTGTTCCGTATTTAGTCGTACGCTCGCAATGAGAAACTTGCACAACATCTATTGTCCTACCAGCCCGTTTGCAGCGGGGCCTAAAGGGAATCTACTGGTAATTAAGGTGCTCCTTTTAATAAAGCACCGGAGCAAAGCATTAACACTCCGTGAACACATGTGATCCTCAAGTCGCAGCCATCCCCTCCGGTTATCCCAATTTCTGTCACTTTGGGCCTCGGGTTCCGGACAATGACGTGTGTATACAAATTGTAGATATGATCCAAAACAATAATTATTCTCATGATACAATAACATGTTCAGATCTGAAATCATGGCACTCGGGCCCTAAGTGTCAAGCATTAAGTATAACAAGTTGCAACAATGACATAAAGTACTAATAATGGATACTAGGCACCATGCCCTAACAATTTTACATCTATTACATGAACGATCTCATCCAATACCTACCATCCCCTTCAGCCTACAGCGGGGAATTACTCACACATGGATGGGGGAAGCATGGTTGGTCGATGGAGAGGCGGCGGTGATGATGATGGCAATGATCTCCTCCAATTCCCCGTCCCGGCAGGGTGCCAGAACGGAGTTTCTGATCCCCGAACTAGGCTTTTCGGTGGCGGCGGAGCTCTGGAGTGTTTTTGGAAAACCGTCGATCCCCTCGTGTTTTTAGGTTAAGAGGACTAAGTAGTCCAAAGGGGAGCGTCGGGGGCCACGCGAGGCGGCCACACCAGGCCTCGGCGCGGACCCACCTCTGCCGTGTCGAGGGTGCGTGTGGGGCCCCCGTGCGCCGTCTCCGCTTCATCTTCTAGCTCCGTGGTCTTCTGGGAAAATAGAATTTCTCTAATTTTTCGGGAATTTTCCCGAAACTTTGACTTTCTGCACAAAAAGAAGACACCAGGGCAATTCTGCTGAAAACAGCGTTAGTCCGTGTTAGTTGCATTCAAATCACACAAATTAGAGATAAAACAAAAGGAAAAGTGGATACGTTTTGGACGTATCAACTCCCCCCAAGCTTAGTGATACGTCTCAAACGTATCTATAATTTATGATGTTCCATGTTGATATTATACCAATTGTTACATGTTTTATATACACTTCATAGCATTTTATGCATTTTCTGGGACTAGCCTATTAACAAGATGCCACAGTGCTAGTTCTTGTTTTCAGCTGTTTTTGTATTCCAGAAAAGCTAGTCTAGAAATATTCTCGGAATTGGACGAAACTTGGACAGAACCTCCTATTTTTCCAACACGTACACGGAGTCCAAAGGAGATACGGAGGGGAGCCACGAGGCAGCCACACCATGGGGCCGCGCGGCCCCCCTGCCGCGCCGTGGGGTGGTGGGGCCCCACGGGCATCTTCAGCTGCCGCCCTTTCGCCTATTTATTCATCCCGACGCGAAAACCCTAAATACCCGAGCCATTATACACGCAAAGTTCCAGAGATGCCGCCGCCGTCAACCCTAGCTCGGGAGGGTTCAGAAGCTCTTCCGGTACTCTGCCGGAGAGGGGAATCATCATCGGAGGGCTCTACATCACCATGCCTGCCTCCGTAGTGATGCGTGAGTAGTTCATCCTTGGACTACGGGTCCATAGCAGTAGCTAAATGGTTGTCTCTCCACTTTATTCTATCATGTTTAGATCTTGTGAGCTGCCTATCATAATCAATATCATCTTATTGTAATGCTACATGATGTGTTTTGCTGGGATCCGATGAATATTGTATACTATGTTAAGTTTATTATCAATCTATGTTATATGTTATTTATGATCTTGCATGCTTTCCGTTACAAGTAGATGCTTTGGCCAAGTAGATGCTTGTAACTCCAAGAGTGGTATTTATGCTAGAGAAAACTTCTAAGATTGTGGATGTGCTGTTGCCACTAGGGATAAAATAACCGATGCTTAGCTTAAGGGTGCGCCGTTAGGTCTAATGCATTTGTTTACATTACGCACATTACTTAATGCGATTATTCGTTGCTTGCAACTTAATACCAACGGGGAACTCGGATGACAACCTGAAGGTGGATTATTAGTCACAGACGTTGTTGGATAATGGTCTATGTATTTTGTCGTAATGCCCACATGAATATCATAGTAATCATCATGTCATATATATGCATTGTCATGCGCTCAATATTTTGTCAATTGCCCAGCTGTAATTTGTTCACCCAGCATGTTAGTTCTCTTTTATGGAGAGACACCACTAGTGAACTGTGGACCCCGGTCCATTCTTTTACACTGATAATACAACCAACTGCAAACATTGTTCCTTTCCATTCTCTGCAATTTACTACTGTTTTCCACACCATACGTTTAATCCTTTGTTTTCAGCAAGCCGGTGAGATTGACAACCTCACTGTTTCGTTGGGCAAAGTAGTTTGATTGTGTTGTGTGCAGATTCCACGTTGGTGATCGAGTAAACGGCGCCACCAACAATCTTCAGAAGTGATTTCTTGCTCCTACTGGTCGATTAAACCTTGGTTTCATACTGAGGGAAACTGCTGTTACACTGCTTCATACCTTCCTCTTGGGGTCTCCCAACGAACGTGTGATCCACGTCATCAATCAAGCTTTTTCTGGCGTTGTTGTCGGGAGGAAGAGGATTTCTGCAAGGGGAGTTTCACGCTTTAAATCTCTTTACTTTGTGTTTTGTCTTGCTTAGTTTATTTTATTTTATCTTTTTTGCTTTTAAATATCAAAAACACAAAAAAATTAGATTCCTGCATTTAGTTTATTTCGGTTTGTTATTATGTCTAGTGTTTACTTGCTATCAATGGCTTCTTTCTTTGGTACAAATATTATTGGCACGGTGGGTTCACGGAGGAATAACAAAATTATTATAAGGAATACCGCTGTCTCAAAAAGGGATACACTTATGGGGACAAATAAATACATTGAATGGTTATGCTAGAAACTTGTGCTCTACATATGATGAATCCTGGTGCTTTAATGAACCTTTTTGTTGTAGAAGGCATAAACACCTCCCATTCCAATGTGATTATAATGAAAATGAAACCTTGGCTGCTTATGCTAAAGGAA
This sequence comes from Poa pratensis, assembly GCA_947311845.1. Classification (NCBI taxonomy): domain Eukaryota; kingdom Viridiplantae; phylum Streptophyta; class Magnoliopsida; order Poales; family Poaceae; genus Poa; species Poa pratensis. The sequence goes on from CAMZMU010000039.1 coordinate 23,025,848, forward strand.
ACTATGACTTGGATAATCTTGAGCAAATTGAAGATTTTTTGTTTTTATGGGAGCTTATGAAATTGCTGCTTTGCTTAAAAATAGAGATGAAGCACCTTATAAATCTGATTTTTTTATACTTGGATATTGTCTTGAGTATTATAATAATAATCCTTATATTACTGAATTTCTTGAGAAAACTTATTCTCGAGAACAACTTGTTACCTTTCAGGAACCTGTGGAAGAAGAAACTGCTGAAGCTGAAAGCTCATTGGATGAAAAAGAGGAAGAGTGGATTAACCCATGCCTACCTTCTAATGAGAGTAACTCTTTATATCTTACACTATTTGATTGCCTCCATGCTTACCAAAGGAGGATGAATGTTATGTTTCTATGGATTCTCTTGAAATATTCCCTATGAATGAAACTTGTGGAAATGATTATGCTACTGTTATTTATGATAATCCATGCTATTTTGATAAGTCTTATGATAATCCTCATTTATTCCTAATTTCGAAATGCATGGTAATGAGAAAGTTTTCTTAGAAAATGTTTATGATAAAGCTCTAGATGATGGTCCTATGTTGCTTGATAATATTAATTGTACTACTACTGAAAATGGGATTGGAGAGGTATTGACTTTAGCTAAATGGAGTCCCATACCTTTTGAGAGTGATCAATCATCTTGTTTTAATATTGTTAAAAGTGGGTTTAGAGATGTCATGACTTTAATTAATTTTGATCCCACTATTTTTTAGCTTGATAAAAATTATGTGTTTGTAGATCATGAAAAGCATGCTTTATGTGATAGTTATATTGTTGAGTTTGTTCATGATGCTACTGAAAGTTATTATGAGAGAGGAAAATATGGTTGTAAAAGTTTTCAAGTCACTAAAACACCTCTTTTATGTTGAAAGTTTTGAAGTTGCATTTGTTTCATCTTCTATGCTAGTTGCTTTATGCTTCAATAATTTATTTTATTACAAGATTCCTTTGCATAGGAAGTGGGTTAGACTTAAATATGTTTGATATTTACCTTTGATGCTCTCTTTTGTAAGAGAGCATCATTAAAATCTTCTAGCCTAGCTAAAAGGCGTTAATGAAAAGCGCTTATGGGAGACAACCCATTATTTTATTTCTGCAATTTTTCTTTTCTTTTTGAGTCAAGGAGTTGTTTACTTCTGTAACAATTCCTTTGTATCTTTATTTTATCGCATTGTTGTGCCAAGTATTGCCTCTAATAGGAAGATGATGCTAGATTTGGATTTCTGCGCAGGAACAGATTTCTGCTGTTCACCGTTTTACTTCTGTAAAATCACAGAAAAATTATTTAAATCTGCAAATTTTTGTGCGTGATCCTCAGATATGTACGCATCTTTCGTTAGTTTGCGTTTTTCGATCTGAGCAACGTAAGTGCCTCGAAAAAATTCGTCTTTACAGACTGTTCTGTTTAGACAGATTCTGTCTTTTATTTTTCGCATTCTCTCTTTTACTAGTGTTGAGTGGAATTCTTTTTTAGGGTGAAGAGCTTCACATAACATCAGTGGCAGTAGTTAATGTTAAAAGTAACGGTCATGTTTGTGTCCTTATAGAACATGTGAGTTTTTGATTGTGCACTAACCCTCTAATGAGAATTACTTGAGTTTGGTGTGGCGGAAGTTTTCAAGGGTCAAGAGAGAAGGATGATATAATGTGATCAAGAAGAGTGAAGAGCTTAAGCTTGGGGATGCTCCCATGGATCACCCCAGCATATTTCAAGAAGACTCAAGCGTCTAAGCTTGGGGATGCCCAAGGCATCCCCTTCTTCATCAGCAACTTATCAGGTCATCTCTAGTGAAACTATATTTTAATTCTTTCACATCATATGTGCTTTACTTGGAGCGTGTGTGCTTTTATTTTTCTTATGGTCAACTTGATTGGACCCTAGCATTCTTGATTGGGAGAGAGACACGCTCCGCTTTTTCATATGAATACTCCTATTCTTCACTTATACTTGTTGAGTATTCTTATCTAGCTATTGCTATGCTTTTAGCTCCTGTTTTGCATGCATCTCTTATTCAGAGCTGTTAGTTCTTTTAAAGAAAGTACTCTCTTGCTTCACTTATAATTGTTTGGAGAGTTTATGTTGAAATAAATTGATTGGTGTTTGGTTGGAACAGAAAATGTTGCATGTGGTAGATGGTATAATGGAAAAAGCTTACATATTCTTGTAGATCACTGTATTGGATAATTTGATACTTGTCAATTGTTTTGAGTTATCAAGTAGTTCATGTTTAAGCTTTTGTATCATGTAGTTAAAACCTATTAATGAAGAACTACCGTAAAGCTCGTTGAAATTTGGTTTGCATGATTGGTATCTCTAAGGTCTAGATATTTTCTAGTAAAAGGGTTTGGTTAACAAGGAAGACAGTGTAGAGTCTTATAATGCTTGCAATATGTTTTCATATAAGTCTTGCTGTGTCGGTTGATATCCTGTGTTTGCTTCAAATAACCTTGCTAGCCTAAACTCTGTACTGAGAGGGAATGCTTCTCGTGCATCCAAAACCTTGAGCCAAAATCCATGCCATCTGTGTCCACCATAACTACCTATATGTGGTATTTCCTTGCCATTCCAAGTAAATTTTTCATGTGCTACCTTTAAACTATTCAAAATTATTACTCCTATTTTGTGTCAATGTTTACCAAGCTCATGAGGACGGGGTGGATGTCTTTATGTCAACTGTCAAACAGACTTTACCACCGGACTAGCGGCATATACATCCGCTTATCCATTAATTTTGCAAAAAGAGCTGGCAAATGGGGTGCCCAGTCCCAATTAATTACAACTTTAACCGCTTAATTCTCTTCACATTTTTGCCCTGATTTATCAGTCAAGCAATGACAAACAGTGAAATATCTGCATGTGTAAACAAAAGAGAAAGAGGGATGATCTGCCTTGCTGGTAGAAATAACGTCCTTCATGGGAGCCGCTCTTAAAAGTCTGGTTGGCAGGGGTCATATTGTACTTTCCATTTTCTGATTCGTTGACAATTAACAAACACCTCTCAAAACTTATTTTTACTCTCTATGATTTCAAAAACTTAAAAAGCTCTAGCACATGATTTAATCCCTGCTTCCCTCTGCGAAGGGCCTTTCTTTTACTTTTATGTTGAGTCAGTTTTCCTACTTCTTTCTATCTTAGAAGCAAACACTAGTGTCAACTTTGGTGCAACAATTTTTATATGCTTGTATATTGCACTTATTATATTGCTTTGTGTTGACAAATATCCATGAGATATATATGTTGAAAGTTGAAAGCAATTGCTGAAGCTTAAATCTTCCTTTGTGTTGGTTAAATACCTTTTACTTAGAATCTATTGCTTTATGAGTTAACTCTTATGCAAAACTCTTTGATGCTTGTCTCGAAAGTACTATTCATGAAAAGTTTTTGCTTATATGATTCAGTTGTTTGCTCATTATCTACTTGCTAGCAAACTATAGACCATTGACCTGGATCACTTCATTCATAACATGTGCTTTACAATACTATTTGATCAAGATTATGATTGTAGCATGTCACCTCAGAAATTATTTTGTTTTTATCGTTTTACCTACTCGAGGACGAGTAGAACTAAGCTTGGGGATGCTTGATACGTCTCAAACGTATCTATAATTTCTGATGTTCCATGTTGATATTATACCAATTGTTACATGTTTTATATACACTTCATAGCATTTTTATGCATTTTCTGGGACTAACCTATTAACAAGATGCCACAGTGCCAGTTCCTGTTTTCTGCTGTTTTTGTATTCCAGAAAAGCTAGTCTGGAAATATTCTCGGAATTGGACGAAACTTGGACAGAACCTCCTATTTTTCCAACACGACACGGAGTCCAAAGAGAGACGGAGGGGAGCCACGTGGCAGCCACACCATGGGGCCGCGCGGGCCCCCCTGCCGCGCCGTGGGGTGGTGTGGGCCCCACGCTCCCAGCCGCCGCCCTTTCGCCTATTTATTCTCCCGACGCGAAAACCCTAAATACCCGAGCCATTATCCACGAAAAGTTCCAGAGACGCCGCCGCCGTCAACCCTAGCTCGGGAGGGTTCAGAAGCTCTTCCCGGCACCCTGCCGGAGAGGGGAATCATCACCGGAGGGCTCTACATCACCATGCCTGCCTCCGGAGTGATGCGTGAGTAGTTCATCCTTGGACTACGGGTCCATAGCAGTAGCTAGATGGTTGTCTCTCCACTTTATGCTATCATGTTTAGATCTTGTGAGCTGCCTATCATGATCAAGATCATCTTATTGTAATGCTACATGTTGTGTTTGCTGGGATCCGATGAATATTGAATACTATGTCAAGTTGATTATCAATCTATCTTATATGTTATTTATGATCTTGCATGCTTTCCGTTACTAGTAGATGCTTTGGCCAAGTAGATGCTTGTAACTCCAAGAGTGAGTATTTATGCTAGATAGTGGGTTCATGCCTCCGGTAATCTGGGAGAGTGACAATAACTTCTAAGATTGTGGATGTGCTGTTGCCACTAGGGATAAAATAACCGATGCTTAGCTTAAGGGTGCGCCGTTAGGTCTAATGCATTTGTTTACATTACGCACATTACTTAATGCGATTATCCGTTGCTTGCAACTTAATACCAACGGGGAACTCGGATGACAACCTGGGTGGATTATTAGTCATAGACGCTGTTGGTATTATTGTCGTAATGCCCACATGAATATCATAGTAATCATCATGTCATATATATGCATTGTCATGCGCTCAATATTTTGTCAATTGCCCAGCTGTAATTTGTTCACCCAGCATGTTAGTTATCTTTTATGGAGAGACATCACTAGTGAACTGTGGACCTGGTCCATTCTTTTACACTGATAATACAACCTGCAAACATTGTTCCTTTTCATTCTCTGCAATTTACTACTGTTTTCCACACCATACGTTTAATCATTTGTTTTCAGCAAGCCGGTGAGATTGACAACCTCACTGTTTCGTTGGCAAAACTAGTTTGATTGTGTTGTGTGCAGATTCCACGTTGGTGATTGAGTAAACGGCGCCACCAACAACCTTCAGAAGTGATTTCTTGCTCCTACTGGTCGATTAAACCTAGGTTTCATACTGAGGGAAACTGCTACACTGCTTCATACCTTCCTCTTGGGGTCTCCCAACGGACGTGTGATCCACGTCATCAATCACTTAGCTTATTGCTTGTCCTCAAGCAATTCAGTTAACAACTGAGTGCGATAAAAGAAACTTTTACGAACACATTTGCTTCATCTGATGTATACATACTTACTATATGATCAAACTTAGACAATTCATAATAGGAACTATGCAAAGAATGATACTTAGTAGCTATGCAAATCATGAAAAGATACCAACATACTAAGAATAAATAACATAACATACATTTATCCGCATGAATTGCAATGTTCGTAATAAGATATGACAAAATGGTATCTCGCTTGCCTTTATTTGTAGAGCAAAACATAAATGTCAAGGCACCTCTGAAGTTCAAGTGAAGACTAGATATAAAGATATCAAAGATAAGAGCATCATAGTTATACCTCAATTAACCGTATTCTGGGACAAACACATTACACTAAGAATGACAGTTATGCTCTCGAGGAAATGCTCAAAGAAAGGATGGTTACTCAACATAAAAATAAAAGATTGGCCCTTCGCAGAGGGAAGCAGGGATTTAACATGTGCTAGAGCTTTTATTTTAAAACAGAAGTAAAAATGTTTTGGGAGGTGGTTGTTCCTGTCAACGAATCAGTAATAGAGTTCTTGTTATCTTCCATACTAAACAAGTTGAGAGCGGTTCCGAGTTATTGATATTAGGCATTTATAGCATGCACTTTTATATAGCATGACACTCCTCCCAACCTTTGCTTTCACAAACCATGGCTAACCGAATCCTTGGGTGCCTGCCAACAATCACATACCATGGAGGAGTGCCTATTTTATTTTACCTTTTAGATGTTATAATGGTCTAACCAGCTCTTTGCAAAATTAATGACGAGCAAATGAAGCATGCAAGTCGGGAACTTAATTTAGTATGGAAGATAACAAACCCAACTACTACGTCCTCATGAGCTAATAACAGTGTCACAAAATGATAAGTATTTTGAAGGTTTTAAAGGTAGCACCTGAAAATTTACTTGGAATTGTTCGAAATACCATGCATAGGAATTTATAGTGGACTCTTTGGGATAACTTGGTTTTTAGGGATTTGGATGCACGAGCAGCATTCCCGCTCAGTACAAGTGAAGGCTAGCAATAGACTGGGAAGCGACAACCAAGAGAGCAATAACTGTCATAATCATACTTGCGACAGAATAAAACTAACGGAGGCATAAAAATGATACTAAAACTCTGAGGCAAAATAGATCATCAAAGCTTAACTGACTTTTGTTTTTCAGTCAAAAACATTCGTGAGCATGTGCCAAGTCGATTCAAGTAAATCATTCAGAGGAGGATAACACCCTGCCATACCGTTTTACGAATAGAACAATGCATGCAAATATCTATATGACATATTATTCAATATTAGCAAATTGGTACTGATCATAAGAAGACATGAACTACTAAGCAATCATTAAATAACATAACCACTACCATGATAGCTAAGCATGTTCATATGAGTAGGTATATTTACAAAAATGAAAAACAAATAGAGTTCATACCAGCCTTTTACCACATCCGGATTGTCGTATATCATCATCATTGCTTTTCACTTGTGTGGCTTGAATGATATGAAATGATAACCAAGCCCCAAGTGGAGTCACGGAAATTTTAGAACTCTGAAACAACTATACAAAACAGAAGAAGAACAACAAATATTTTTGGGTTTTCGATTTTAGAGCATGCATGGAAAGAAACAAACAAGTAAAGCAAAATCTTTTTGGATTTTTGAATATTGAACCGAAATTAAAAAGATAAAGTAAACTAGTGCTACAAGTACAAACGAAGAAAGAAAGAGAAATAAAGGAAATATTTTTGGTCTTTTGGGGTTTTGTGAAAGTAAAACAAATACAAGAAACAACTGTGAAAAAGAAAGAAACAAACTGAAACATGGATATACAAAGTATCGACATGATATGAATATGATAAAATGAGTGAGCTGTCGGTGGATCGGCGTACCTCCTTTGCCTAAGTGGGAGATCAATCATCCCCATGGCTGCCTGCTAGGCGCGCCCTCAGTGTACGACGAAGAGGGTTCCTCGTCCGGGTACGAGCTTGAGGATGCACCACCGTGGTACACGGTGTAATCCTCAGGGGGTGCCACGAAGGTCTCCTGTCGGTGCTCGGGGTAGTGTTGTAAATGGAATTCCGGTGCACCAAGGTACTTAACAAACTAGGCTGCGGTAACCGGACCTCCCGCTCAGGTCCATTAGAAAAAACAACTCTATACAGCAAATATCCATTGTATGAACTAGTAGTAACAAAATATGAACTTTCATAGCAGCAAGATCAAGTCTTTCCGGAACCATCAACTCATCAGTGGGATCAACAGAATAACCAAGATCAGCTAAAACACGATTAGCATTAATCCCTCCAAAGATGGGACCTTTGGTGGAGAGGCGGCGAGCAATCAAAGCACCAAGGTTGTAGGTTTTATCATTTTTAAGTGCAGCAACAAGAAAAGCTCGATGATAATTAGAAATATTACTAGTGTTCTCTCTAGCAAGCACACTTGAGGCAAGATAATGTGTGAAGTACCTGATGGCTGGAAATTGAATGTTCCTTATCTTACCTCGCTGCGCTGTATGGTGGTCATCATAGCTCAGCTCATGGTAAAGATCCAACAGCTCACGCGGCTGTGCCTTGATCTTCCTCGCTGTCCCGGATGGAGCAATACCTATGACCCTACAAAATCTTTTCAGCTCCATGGTGCATGCACGATTATAAATCTTAAACTCAACAGTTGGGTTAAAGGTAGCATTATTAAACTTAAAACTCTCAACAAAAATCTTGGTGAGTCTAGCATATTGTGCTCTCTCATCCTTCATGAATTCCGTCAAACCAACTCTGTCAATTAATCTCATGAAATCATCATGAATCCCTGCATCTCTCATAAAGTTAGAACATGGAAAAATGGATGGATGTGCAACACCATCATCCTCCTCATCGCCAATCCTTGGTGCTAAAAGATGCTCATTATATGATGGCCTAAATGGAGCTTTTGCTCTTGAGGCCCTTGTTTCCCTTGAGGAGGGTGGAGTTTGTCTCTCAAAGATTTCTCCATAGGTATGTTTGTCCATCTTCCTTTTCGGAGAGCAATTGATCCAAATATCAGCAGCAAAGATGGGCTGAGCAAGGAGATCGAAAATCGCGAGCAAGAACAGCAAGAACTCAAGTTTTGAACAACAGTGGAGTGTGTGGTCGGGAGAGAGAAAGGAGTGGGAGGTGACTGAGTAAGTGGAGGGCCAGGTGGGCCCCACACCATGCCAGGGCGCGGGCAAGCCCCTGTCGCGCCGGGGGGCGTGTGGTGGCCTGGTGGGTCCCCCTGGTCATCCTCAGGTACTCCCACGTTCCATTTTAAAAACTAGGATTTGTAGATTTTTTTTCAGAATTTTTTGAAAACTTTTATTTCTGACATTTTCTGGGTGTTTTAAATAATGAAAACTAGGTAAAAACAAAATTATGTAAAGACTAAACATCACTAAAACTTTGCAATTACAGTAGCAAAACAGTAGGTAAAACAAGGAGGGAAAGAAAAATGTTGTTTAACAGTTTTATGCACTTAAAACATATTTGTTAACAAGGTTGATCAAGTCTTGCCACCAAATATATTTTATATGACATAAGAGAATTAAACCACATGAAACAATCATTTTACCTTAAATTGTATAGCTATAGATCCAATCATAATATTTTGAAATCCTTCATGAGGGTCATATATAGGGCAATCAATACTTCCCACTTTGATAGTTCTAAAATTAGCAATTGTATTCACTCCAAATAACTTGTCCAGCTTCTTGGGAAAATAAACAGTATGCTCTTTGTCATTAACATTGAAAGTTACTTTTCCTTTGTTGCAATCAATAACAGCCCCTGCAGTGTTAAGAAAAGGTCTCCCAAGAATAATAGACATATTATCATCTTCAGGCATTTCAAGCACAACAAAATCAGTTAAAATTAAGCAATTATTAGCCACTTGAACAGGAACATCTTCACATATACCAACAGGAACAGCAGTAGATTTATCGGCCATTTGTAAAGATATATCAGTTGGTATCAATTTATCCAAATAAAGCCTCTTGTAAAGAGAAAAAGGCATGACACTTACTCCTGCCCCTAAATCACATAGAGCAGTTCTAACATAATTATTTTTGATAGAGCAAGGAATAGTTGGTATACCCGGATCTCCAAGCTTCTTTGGAACCTTACCATTGAAAGAATAATTAGCAAGCATAGTAGAAATTTCTTCATTAGGAATCTTTCTTTTGTTAGAGACAATATCCTTCATATATTTCGAATAAGGAGGTAACTTAATAGCATCAGTCAGAGGAATTTGCAAAAACAAAGGTTTCATCCAATCGCAAAATTTATTATAATGCTCCTCTTCCTTAGATTTGTGTTTCTTATTAGGAAAAGGCATTTGCTTTTGCACCCAAGGTTCTCTTTCATTACCATGTTTCTTAGCAATAAAATCTTCTTTAGTGTACTTTTTGTTTTTAGAATGCTTTTCAGGTTCCTCTTCACTTTCCTCTTTATCAGAGGCATCGTTCTTATCCTTATCATTGTTATGTTCATTACCACTTTCAGTTTCAGCATCAGAGATAGATATACTATTGGGATCATTAACATGTTCATTTTCTTTAATGGGTTCAGGAGATTCTTCAACATGTTTATGTTTCTTCTTCTTCTTTTTCTTAGAAGGAGTACTAGTTTCGTTAGCTAGTTGAGAATCTTGCTCAATTCTTTTAGGATGTCCTTCAGGATACAAAGGATCCTGAGTGGAAGCACCACCTCTAGTTGCTATACCAAAAGCATGTTTATCATTATTTCTAGAAGCATTAACTAGCAAATCCTTTTGCACCTTAGTCAATTGTTCTATTTGAGTTTGAACCATATGAAAATGCTTAATAAGTATTTTAACATCATTAGCAGTTCTTTCCAAAACATCATGCAAATTACTGATAACATGAGAATTTTCTAACAGGCTATTTTGTATTTCATATTGAAATTATCTTGCTTAACGATAAAATTATCAAATTCATCTAAGCATTGATCAGGAGGTTTAGAATAAGGGATATCCTATCATCAAAGTGTTGGAGAGAGTGTACCTCGACCGTGGATGGGTGAGGAATTGGCTTACACAATTCTTCTATAGGTGGCAGATTTTTCACATCTTCAGATTTAATACCTTTCTCCTTAAGAGATTTCTTGGCTTCTCTCATTTCTTCATCATTTAGTTCAAGAATTCCTCTTTTCCTTGGTGTGGGTACCGGAGTTGGTTCAGGCATGGTCCAATCATCATGATTTTGACTTATTTTAGCCATTAATTCCTCGGCTTCATCTGGAGTTCTTTTCCTGAAAACACAGCCAGCACAACTATCCAGGTATGTCCTAGATTCAACAGTTAGTCCATTATAGAATATATCAAGAAGTTCATTTTTAGCTAGTTGATGTCCAGGCCGAGCTCTAATTAAAGAGCAAAACCTTGCCCAAGATTCAGGCATTTTCTCTTCTTTTAATTGTTTAAAGTTAAAGATTTTCTGTAAAGCAGCATGTTGAGCACTAGCAGGAAAATATTTCTGAAAGAAGACATTAACCAACCCCATAGGACTCTCAATAGATCCAGGAGATAAATTATTAAACCAAGTTTTAGCTTCATCTTTCAATGAGAAAGGAAAATTTTAGTAACGAAGTAACTGCGTTTCTTAATATCATCAGAAAAAAGCTACTTAGAGTAGAAAGAGTATTCATATGATCTACAACACTTTCATTTTCAGTACCTCGAAAGGGTTCTTTCTCAGCAATAGATATAAGCGACAAGTCCACAGAGAAATCATAATCTTTATCTTGTATATTTATGGGAGATGTAGCAAACTTAGCATCAGGAGAAAGTTTATAATTAACAGCACGTCTTTGAAGAAGATTTTTAATAGCATTAACATCTTTAGAAGAATCACAATTTATGTATTCTTCAATAAATTCATCATCAAGTTCAACATAAGTTTCCTCGAGATCATCACTAGGATGTTCTCTCGACCCAGGTGTATAAGCAGGTGTAATAGGAGTTTCATCAGGTGTTTCAGCATTTTCAATTTGTCTAGATTTAGCAATTGTAGCATCTAGAAAAGGACCTAGTGAACCACTTTCATCAAGCACAGTAGAAGCATCATCAAATTCATCAGAAATATTTTCAGATTCAGCAGAAGTAGCAGTACGTGAAGCATGTATATGTGGTGGTGTAACAAGTTTACTCATAACAGACGGTGAATCAAGAGCAAAAGAGGTGCTCAGAGTTGTACCTCTCCTTGTAGTGGATGGCAATATAGGGACCTTCTCATCACGAGGTTTACCCATGATGAATAAATTGCAGCGAACAATATCACTTTCAGGTGAGCTTATAAATAAAGCTATGCTCCCCGGCAACGGCGCCAGAAAATAGTCTTGATGACCCACAAGTATAGGGGATCGCAACAGTCTTCGAGGGAAGTAAAACCCAAATTTATTGATTCGACACAAGGGGAGCCAAAGAATATTTATAAGCCTTGACAGATGAATTGTCAGTTCAGCTGCACCTGGAAATAGACTTGCTCGACACAGTTTATCAGTAGCAACAGTTTTATGATAGTAGCAGTAGTGAAATAATAGCAGCAGTGAAATAAAGGCAGCAGTAGTAATTGAAGTAGACAGCAGGATTAAAATACTGTAGGCATAGGGATGGATGAACGGGCGTTGCATGGATGGGATAGTTCATGAAATAGTCATACATAGGGCAATTGCAGGTAGATAATAATAAAGCATCCAAGTAATAATTAATCATAGGCATGTGTTCCGTATTTAGTCGTACGTGCTCGCAATGAGAAACTTGCACAACATCTATTGTCCTACCAGCCCGTTTGCAGCGGGGCCTCAAGGGAATCTACTGGTAATTAAGGTGCTCCTTTTAATAAAGCACCGGAGCAAAGCATTAACACTCCGTGAACACATGTGATCCTCAAGTCGCAGCCATCCCCTCCGGTTATCCCAATTTCTGTCACTTTGGGGCCTCGGGTTCCGGACAATGACGTGTGTATACAACTTGTAGATATGATCCAAAACAATAATTATTCTCATGATACAATAACATGTTCAGATCTGAAATCATGGCACTCGGGCCCTAAGTGTCAAGCATTAAGTATAACAAGTTGCAACAATGACATAAAGTACTAATAATGGATACTAGGCACCATGCCCTAACAATCTTACATCTATTACATGAACGATCTCATCCAATCCCTACCATCCCCTTCAGCCTACAGCGGGGAATTACTCACACATGGATGGGGGAAGCATGGTTGGTCGATGGAGAGGCGGCGGTGATGATGATGGCGATGATCTTCTCCAATTCCCCGTCCCGGCAGGGTGCCAGAACGGAGTTTCTGATCCCCGAACTAGGGTTTTCGGTGGCGGCGGAGCTCTGGAGTGTTTTTGGAAAAAGCGTCGATCCCCGTCGCGTTTTTAGGTCAGGAGGAATAAGTAGTCCAAAGGGGAGCGTCGGGGGCCACGCGAGGCGGTCACACCAGGCCTCGGCGCGGCCCCACCTCTGCCGCGCCGAGGGTGTGTGTGGGGTCCCCGTGCGCCATCTCCGCTTCGTCTTCTGGCTCCGTGGGTCTTCTGGGAAAATAGAATTTCTGTAATTTTTCGGGAATTTTCCCGAAACTTTGACTTTCTGCACAAAAACAAGACACCAGGGCAATTCTGCTGAAAACAGCGTTAGTCCGTGTTAGTTGCATTCAAATCACACAAATTAGAGCTAAAACAACAGCAAAAGTGTTCGGAAAAGTGGATACGTTTTGGACGTATCAATCCGCATTCGGTCCGGTCCGCATCGGTAGCAGGCCGAAATTGGGCCAGAAAACAGGCCGAAATCCATCAACCACACAGCCTGCCTAGTTTTTTTAGGCAAGAGCGTAATGGGCCGAATTCGGCCCAATCGCGTCCGACCCATCGCATCGCGTCCCAACTAACCTAGCTCCTCGGCGAGTGGCGGCGGCGCTGCAGCAGCCGCGCCGGCGGCCAGCAGGGCCGCGCGGCAGCGTGCGTGCGGGCGGCGGCCGCCGTTGGAGGCGGGCCGTGTGGGGGCAGTGTGGGGCGCGGGTACGGCCGGCGAGGCAAGCTCGGCCGGCGTGGACACGATCGGTGCGGCAAGGCGGCGGCGGCCAGCGTGGCCGGACGGCGAGGCGGCGGCTAGCGGGGCAGTCGCGGCGGCGGCGGCCAGCAGGGCCGCGCGCACGCGGGGCGCGGCGAGAGCACGGGTCGCGCGGTGGCTGGGGCATGAGCACGCCGCGGAGCTCGGCCATGGCGTGGGAACGCGACCATGCACGGCGACTCACGGCCAGCAGGGCTCGCGGCGGTCGGCGGCGCCCTCGGGCGTGTTTGCGTGGCCAGCATGGCCTGCGACCTCGCACGGAGGTCAGCGACGTCGACGCCGGCGATGAACGCCACGAAAACCTTCTCACGCGGAAGAGCGATGACGGCGCCACGTAGTGCGAGGCTCGGTGTGTTGCGTGGCGGTTTGCCGACCTATGCAACACACGACGAGCGGCTCTACGGCAGTCAACTGACGACGTCTTTTACGCCGACAAGGAAAACACTTTGGATGTCAATTTTCATCGTCCGTTCATCTGGAATTGAGACGCGGCTGTGCGACACGCCGGTACCGTGATCATCAGGATCACGTCCGTACCGACTCCCTACGGTGTCATCATCAAATCCCCCGTGAATTCGAGAGTATCGACATTGGTCGGCGACGTATTCGTCAGCTCGACTCTCGGGAGGAAAATCGACACCGTCGGTAACATCTAAAAATTACGGTAGACGCAAAAACGGAAAGGAAATTGCGATACGAATCCATTTTTGCGATCAGATTGTGGTTATACCTTCGCGATCGGTGCAGGGAGCCTGCGTGAGGTAGGCTCGACGGCGGCTCGGCGGAGAGCTATGTGCTGATAACGTGTTGCACAACCTCTGCCGGCTAGCCGGTCCCGAGGGTGTGCAGCGTTAGTCGAAGGAGACGAAGTCGCGAACAACACACATACAGAAAAGTAGATGACACAGGGTGTAGGCAAGGATCTCTTTTATTTCTCTGTTTCTGTAACCAGTACGTACAATATTGGCTTGATTATATAGGGGGAAAAAGAAGGATAAGAACCCACTTAACGTAAAACGTGGCGATAATCTAGGCCATTACATGGGGTGGAAGACACCACCGAAGTGGGCTTCCACGACCCCCACGGCCCAAGTTTCCCAACACTCCCCCTTGGGTTTTATGTCACATCCCAAATTTTGGAACTAAGAAAAACTTAGTTTTACCAGACCCAAAATTCTGAACCAACAAAAACTTTTTGAAATACTTCACTAATGATTGTGTTTTCCTTCCCACTGCTATGTTTGAACAGGGGTGACTTGTTGTTTAATTTGTTTGACTAGTAAATATAGGACCCAACCAATATAAAAAATATTTAACTTGGTGATCATGTCATGACAAGAAAAATATTCCATGTATCTTTTCCATTCTTATTTTGGCCAACTCCATTTCAATGACACTTGGGTTATCAGCAACCAAAACTAATACCAGTATTTGAGAAAGCAAAAGTATTTCCAAAATTTACTTGTTTATAAACTAAGGAGAACTACATACTATCTCCTGCCTATATTTCAACATTAATATTTTTGCAAGTATTTTTAGCTCTTATTTTAAAAACCTCTATTTTGACATGACCTTTAGGTAATTTGCTTGTTGTAGGAATTTGAATTCAAATATAATATTCAACTGATTGAATTCATAAAGTGATTCAAATTAAAACATTGAAGGAGCTAAAATAACAATTATGTAAATGATTTAATAAAAGAATTAATAACTCAAATCTTACAATAAATATTACAACCTATTGAATTCTTGCAAAGACAAACAAATCTTCTTATTAAACATAAATTACAACATCTTTACAATTCTACCACAAGAAACTGAATTTCAAAAAGGAAAATTACAATTGTTTCCTAAACTAAAATTGTCTTGTATTTCTTTTCCTCCTTTTGATCTGTATACCAATATTGTTTTCCTGCAAAACAAATGAAAAGCAAAGATAGAACTAAACAAAGGGGATTAGGGTTAGATTATCCTCAGTTAGGCAGTGTGATGCACTGCTAAACACATCATCGGATTTAAGACAAGGAACTTAGTGTAGTATCTGTTCTTAATCATCATATTTAGCCTCAGTACAACATCCCAGGCTATAAAATCCACATGGCCAGTAAAAAGAAATGAAAACAAATATGAAGATAAGCTCAACCCATCAATGCCAGTTCTCTGAACTGAGCCAGCAAAGGAGCCCACAGCACACACAGTCCTGGTAGCCATCATCACACTGCAATAGGCATGTGAATAACAAGGGCAAAGGGAGTTGTAGGACACAAGCCACACAGCCCTGTTTCACCCACCACCATTCACTACACATGCACAGCTACTTCACTCCCAGGAGGAGGATAAAAGCAAGGGACAGCAGTAGCAAGCAAGGAGCAAGCTCATTTCACTCAGCTCAAGTTCATCACCCACACAGCCCACAGTTCATCACTAAACCACCAATCCCTCCACTTTTCACCACTGGATTCTTGCCTAAAGCAAGAGCAAGATGGATAGAAGCACCAGGCCAAGTAGGAGCTGGGAGGAGAAGGCCAGGAGCTGGAAGGAAGCAGCTGGAGCAGGAGGAGCAGATCCACAAGAACTACAAGCAACAGATCCACAAGAACTACAAGCAGCAGATCCACAAGAACTACAAGCAACAGCCCCAACATCACCACACTTGAGCATAGGTTGATATTCTATCTCTAGCCAAATGATCTGCTAGATGCACATGGTGTGGTGGAGTGTTCCCTCAGCTAAGCATAGAAATGCTATGCTAAGATCATCACAGGGAGTTAAGTCAAGCAAAGCATCTGTTCTTATTAAATCAAAAGCCTCAGCCTATGCATCATGGGCAAGGGGCATAAATCCATCAAATTGGGCAAAGGCATACAAGCTTTATTTGCTTGAGTTCATCAATTGTGAAGCACAAATCCAGTGGGTGTGCTGGGCACAAAACCCACAAAGGGGAGAGGCACCACAAGCACAAACATGCACTAATAACACCACTGGGTAGTATAAATAATTTTTCCTAGGCTAAAATAATTAGAATGCTTCTGTGTAACTCGAAGGAGGCATCACAGCAAGCAAAGCTAAATTATTTAGCTCAAGCAAATGAGATATACTAGCACAGGGCATTATTAGAGCATTTCATGAAAGGAACAAAATTATCAGAGTAGCACACACTTGCTACACTGCTTGGGCAGATAAGTGGGTATAGCAAAAGACATCACAAGCAAGTATCACCATAGCAAGAGCCACTAGCTAAATCTTCTCCAGCATTTTGCACAGGGACATTTGGGAATCATCCAGAGGATATCACAGGAGCTGCAAGGCAGCAAAACACCTAGCAATAAGGAAACCTAAAATCACCACTAGCAGCTCACATCACAGAGCAAGGCACGAAGGCCTGGAGGGGAAAGAAGAAGAAGAAGAGAGGAGAGAGGAGAGGAGCTCACCATCGCCCATGGCCGTAACTCCACGGCGGCGGGGCAGTGCCCGCGTGGCCGATGAAGGAGGACCACGGGAGGAGAGCACCCATCATCACCACCACCAAGGCGGCACAGAGAGTGATGCTCTGCACCTACCATGGGAGCTCGAGGAAGCTAGAAGGCGAGGGAGAGCACGGCGGAGCGGCGTCGTCCCCGAACCCTAACCCTCGGCTTTGAGTTGCGCACGGCCGCATCAGGCGAGGAGGAGTAAATCGCCGGGGTAGGAATGGAGAGGACTGCGAGGCGCGTCGTTTGCGCCCAAGCACGGCGGCGGAGGTTGCCACGCTTGGCCGGAATCAAGGGGCGACGGCGGCGGCGATTCTGAATCGCGTCGGGCTCGGGAGTGAGATGGAGAGAGAGAGAAGCGAGTGAGAGAGTGTGGCCGGTCGGGTTGACCACCGACCCGAGCCAGGTTTGGACTGGGTTCAACCCAGTTGACCCAGGGGCAAAAGGGTCAATTAACCTTTCCAAAGAATTTAATTCAAAGAAAATGGTTTATTCAATATAACTAGAAATTCAGTGCAGAAAAAAAAAATATTCCTAGTAATCTTAAGAACTCGAGGAAATTGTTTTGTATTATAAATTACTTTATCTTGATTTAAAATATAAGATATACCTTTATATCTATAAATTTATTTTAAATAAGAATTTAAGTTGAAAATTCAAACAAAATTCAAATAAATTAAGAAATAAATATATTCTTAATTTCCTCATAGAATAAAATAAAATTGTGTTACATAAATGATTCCTCCTATTATTTAATAAATCAAAATTTAAGTTTAGTTAGTTAAATACTTTCTTCAACCCTCAAATATTCTAAAAAGGGAATTTAAATAAGATAAAATTATTAAAATTCTCATTAATGAAAAATACAAATAACATATATCAAAATGAACAGAAAATTAAAATATATCTGTTTGTATAAAGCAAACACCTGTTTGACTAAAATTGAATCACCCTAACATTGAAACAACACTTTACTTATTAATTTAAATATTGGTTAATTCAATTAAATCGAACCCAATTGGTTTGCCTTGTGTGACTACCGTAGTTATTTGTAGAGTTTAATATTGTAAGGTGGTGATGTTTGATTGAGTAGTTTAGTGATTGCTTGTGTTGGTTTGTTTATCGATTAGACGAGAACGTTGCTGGAATTATCGAGGAGGGGGAATTTGTTGAACCTGAAGATCAAGACCAAGGTCACTTTGCCGAGCAAGGCAAGCTATTCTCTGAGCTTGCACTACCAACATATGCATCTACTTTTATAACATGTTTTACTCTCAAAGCAAGATTTATAAAACTCATTTCAAAAGTATATGGATATTATTTTGCCACCCTATGTAGTAGTTTATATAAAACTTTAGGATGGGAAAACAATGTTGTTTATTCAAAACTCCTTTGAAATGTCTTGTGAGTTTATGGAATGCCGAGATGTCGGTGTTGTGTTGGAAAAGTGGAAAAGTGGTGATGTTTATGAAAAATGCACAGTGTGTCCTTGTACTTACGTCAACCATCCAATACCCTGTGCGACCACCTCCACCACATATGGGAAAAGGGCGTAGTCATATAATTTGCTCATATTAGTATGGGACTCCTCAACAACGAGGATGACCTCGTTCCATGAGGGGATGGTCATGGCGACCTACCCCCTGACCTGGGTCCTGGCATCTGAGAATGGGGGATTGAAGGGTTCGCTCGCCGGGCAGAACTACGAGTCCTCACACTTAGGTTTCCCGACGGGGAATCTGGACTGGGTGTTGATGGAAAGGATGATAATTTCGTAGCGGTAGGATCCTATACTAGCATGAGCAAAGGACAGGCTATGGTCGGCGGCTTACTTCGCATACACCCTGTATGGCGAGACGTGGCGGACACGATGAGCTGCCGGATGGATGTGGGATAAAAGCGTGCTACCTCTGCAGAGGGTTAAAACTATTCGAATAGCCGAGTCCTCGGATATGGACAGCTGGGAGACCCTACTTTGACCATGTGCAAGTTTTGCAAAGTTTTGAGTTTTGAAAATAAAATGGAGATGTGTTGTATCTGCAACTCTACCGACGGGCTGGTATGAGGTTGCGGGAGAATGATTTGACCATGACGGGCTATGGTCGAGAAGTGAAGAGTTTTGTGATTTGAAAGTGGAAAAATGTTTTAGGCAACTATACCGAAGGGCTGGTATAAGGTTGTTGGAAAAATGAAAAAGAGGAGTTTTGGAGAAATTAACCAAATGGTGATATTTTCGGGAAAAAGTTTTAAAAGAGACTTCTTACAAAAACAGATTTATGGGAAAGATTCTGAAAGCCTTCATTTCTTTTTCAATAAAGATATAGAGATTTCAAAACAAAGTTTTACTAAACAAAAGTCTATCCTTCTCTTTTCAACAAGGGTATAGAGTTTTCAAAGCAGAAAAAGTTTTGTTTAAACAATAAAAAGAGTAGTGCATGCTCATTTCGGGGGTAGTTTGCGAGTACATTCAAATGTACTCATATTGGTTTCGTCCCTGGCTATTGTCTTAGCCAGATTTTGAAGAAGAACTGTTCGAAGAAGAAGACTTCAATAACGTCAATGCGAACTAGGGCGCTTCCCAGTCAGCTGCCTGTAGGGTTGGCTAGTGACTTGGGCTCCACGTTGATTTGGTGATTTCCGCTGCAAGTACCTGTTGAAGTTATGGCTTCAATCAAGTAAGTCAATTTATTCGGTATTTATGGGTGTTCTGTGATACCAATTCGAGTTATGTGCAACAACAGACTGATCATGGGTTTGTTGCAGGAAACATAACGGGTATCTCGGATACCTAATCCGGGGTCCCCACAGACTTGGTATCAGAGCCAGGTTGACTGTAACAGACCTTAGTTAGCATGGACGTTAGTTAGGAAAGAAATATTTTGTTAAAAATATATTGTTACCAAAAACATATTTTTATCTAAGGAAGTCCAAAAATAACTTCCACTCTTCTCACCTTCTCAAATATTTCCGAGACTCATCCCTCTATTTAAGATTTTCCAAGGATTTCTCTAATCCCTCTTACCCGTTCAAAATACTTGACGATGAACCCAAGTGAGACCTAACTAGCTAGCACCCACAAGAAGAAGTTTCCATCCCAAATACTCGACATTTAACATCAAGGCGATTGATCTGCAAATGCCAAGATCATCGATGTCCACAAGGCAAGAGACCTTCGAAGATCTCCGCTCAACATCAATAATTCTACTCAAGTTGCAAACCCGACAATCTCAATTTTTCCTGCTGAAGCCTAAGGTGACAAAGTGAAGACTTCACCAACTATGTTTAACCAAGGCCCATAGGAAAAACATATGATAGGAACCTCGGTTGTACTACCCGTCTACCACGAGTATTAGATGTCCGTTGGTACTAAAGGTACCTTGTGTGTTGTTTGTTGGTGTGCTCTACTCTGGTTGTGTGTTGTTGTTGGTGAGTCCTCTGTTTGGGTGTTGTTTTTCTTGTGCGTTCACAATCACGCCTTGTCGGCAGCACAAAGTAACCTCAAAATCCTCTTCTTACCAAAGCTTCGTGAAGCTCAAGAACCAAGGAAGTCGACAATGAAGTTCCTCCTTTACTCAGCTGAAGAAGGACAAAGGTGAAGACAAATAACCAACAGAGTACCCAGAAGAATCAAACGCCGGAAACACCTGCTATGGACAACATCAACCACCAAGCAACCTCAGACGCAACCAGAAGTGTCCAGGTGCAATTAGAAGTTTTAATCTCCTTCTTCTAGCTAGAAACCGGAGAGAGTCGAGTACATAGGCTCGACGCATCCTGAAAACAATGCGTCCTCATCTGTGACCCTCGTAAGGAGAAAATATCTGGAAGTGATATCTGCACCAACCCCAAGCACCAAGGCGCGACACCCAAGACGAAGAATGTCAAGCTACCCAAGAAGGACGATGCCTCCAAGTCAACCCCAGATGCAACCCTCAGCATGACCGTTCAAAAAACCTTTTTTTTAAGGGGGGAAGACCGGCAATGGGTATACAAGACTCAGCACAGAAGTTTATCGACAAAGAAAGCCTCACAACATCAATTTGTCAAGATCTCACATGGCGATAGCGCTGAAGAAGCAACGGCCTCGGAAGTATAGTCAGCCCAAAACCCGTGCCCTCGTACTCCCCTGTTACCACCGGGCAAATCTCGAGGACGAGATTTATTTTTAAGGGGGGAAGAGCTGTCACATCCCAAATTTTGGAACTAAGAAAAACTTAGTTTTACCAGACCCAAAATTCTGAACCAACAAAAACTTTTTGAAATACTTCACTAATGATTGTGTTTTCCTTCCCACTGCTATGTTTGAACAGGGGTGACTTGTTGTTTAATTTGTTTGACTAGTAAATATAAGACCCAACCAATATAAAAATATATTTAACTTGGTGATCATGTCATGACAAGAAAAATATTCCATGTATCTTTTCCATTCTTATTTTGGCCAACTCCATTTCAATGACACTTGGGTTATCAGCAACCAAAACTAATACCAGTATTTGAGAAAGCAAAAGTATTTCCAAAATTTACTTGTTTATAAACTAAGGAGAACTACATACTATCTCCTGCCTATATTTCAACATTAATATTTTTGCAAGTATTTTTAGCTCTTATTTTAAAAACCTCTATTTTGACATGACCTTTAGGTAATTTGCTTGTTGTAGGAATTTGAATTCAAATATAATATTCAACTGATTGAATTCATAAAGTGATTCAAATTAAAACATTGAAGGAGCTAAAATAACAATTATGTAAATGATTTAATAAAAGAATTAATAACTCAAATCTTACAATAAATATTACAACCTATTGAATTCTTGCAAAGACAAACAAATCTTCTTATTAAACATAAATTACAACATCTTTACAATTCTACCACAAGAAACTGAATTTCAAAAAGGAAAATTACAATTGTTTCCTAAACTAAAATTGTCTTGTATTTCTTTTCCTCCTTTTGATCTGTATACCAATATTGTTTTCCTGCAAAACAAATGAAAAGCAAAGATAGAACTAAACAAAGGGGATTAGGGTTAGATTATCCTCAGTTAGGCAGTGTGATGCACTGCTAAACACATCATCGGATTTAAGACAAGGAACTTAGTGTAGTATCTGTTCTTAATCATCATATTTAGCCTCAGTACAACATCCCAGGCTATAAAATCCACATGGCCAGTAAAAAGAAATGAAACAAATATGAAGATAAGCTCAACCCATCAATGCCAGTTCTCTGAACTGAGCCAGCAAAGGAGCCCACAGCACACACAGTCCTGGTAGCCATCATCACACTGCAATAGGCATGTGAATAACAAGGGCAAAGGGAGTTGTAGGACACAAGCCACACAGCCCTGTTTCACCCACCACCATTCACTACACATGCACAGCTACTTCACTCCCAGGAGGAGGATAAAAGCAAGGGACAGCAGTAGCAAGCAAGGAGCAAGCTCATTTCACTCAGCTCAAGTTCATCACCCACACAGCCCACAGTTCATCACTAAACCACCAATCCCTCCACTTTTCACCACTGGATTCTTGCCTAAAGCAAGAGCAAGATGGATAGAAGCACCAGGCCAAGTAGGAGCTGGGAGGAGAAGGCCAGGAGCTGGAAGGAAGCAGCTGGAGCAGGAGGAGCAGATCCACAAGAACTACAAGCAACAGATCCACAAGAACTACAAGCAGCAGATCCACAAGAACTACAAGCAACAGCCCCAACATCACCACACTTGAGCATAGGTTGATATTCTATCTCTAGCCAAATGATCTGCTAGATGCACATGGTGTGGTGGAGTGTTCCCTCAGCTAAGCATAGAAATGCTATGCTAAGATCATCACAGGGAGTTAAGTCAAGCAAAGCATCTGTTCTTATTAAATCAAAAGCCTCAGCCTATGCATCATGGGCAAGGGGCATAAATCCATCAAATTGGGCAAAGGCATACAAGCTTTATTTGCTTGAGTTCATCAATTGTGAAGCACAAATCCAGTGGGTGTGCTGGGCACAAAACCCACAAAGGGGAGAGGCACCACAAGCACAAACATGCACTAATAACACCACTGGGTAGTATAAATAATTTTTCCTAGGCTAAAATAATTAGAATGCTTCTGTGTAACTCGAAGGAGGCATCACAGCAAGCAAAGCTAAATTATTTAGCTCAAGCAAATGAGATATACTAGCACAGGGCATTATTAGAGCATTTCATGAAAGGAACAAAATTATCAGAGTAGCACACACTTGCTACACTGCTTGGGCAGATAAGTGGGTATAGCAAAAGACATCACAAGCAAGTATCACCATAGCAAGAGCCACTAGCTAAATCTTCTCCAGCATTTTGCACAGGGACATTTGGGAATCATCCAGAGGATATCACAGGAGCTGCAAGGCAGCAAAACACCTAGCAATAAGGAAACCTAAAATCACCACTAGCAGCTCACATCACAGAGCAAGGCACGAAGGCCTGGAGGGGGAAAGAAGAAGAAGAAGAGAGGAGAGAGGAGAGGAGCTCACCATCGCCCATGGCCGTAACTCCACGGCGGCGGGGCAGTGCCCGCGTGGCCGATGAAGGAGGACCACGGGAGGAGAGCACCCATCATCACCACCACCAAGGCGGCACAGAGAGTGATGCTCTGCACCTACCATGGGAGCTCGAGGAAGCTAGAAGGCGAGGGAGAGCACGGCGGAGCGGCGTCGTCCCCGAACCCTAACCCTCGGCTTTGAGTTGCGCACGGCCGCATCAGGCGAGGAGGAGTAAATCGCCGGGGTAGGAATGGAGAGGACTGCGAGGCGCGTCGTTTGCGCCCAAGCACGGCGGCGGAGGTTGCCACGCTTGGCCGGAATCAAGGGGCGACGGCGGCGGCGATTCTGAATCGCGTCGGGCTCGGGAGTGAGATGGAGAGAGAGAGAAGCGAGTGAGAGAGTGTGGCCGGTCGGGTTGACCACCGACCCGAGCCAGGTTTGGACTGGGTTCAACCCAGTTGACCCAGGGGCAAAAGGGTCAATTAACCTTTCCAAAGAATTTAATTCAAAGAAAATGGTTTATTCAATATAACTAGAAATTCAGTGCAGAAAAAAAAATATATTCCTAGTAATCTTAAGAACTCGAGGAAATTGTTTTGTATTATAAATTACTTTATCTTGATTTAAAATATAAGATATACCTTTATATCTATAAATTTATTTTAAATAAGAATTTAAGTTGAAAATTCAAACAAAATTCAAATAAATTAAGAAATAAATATATTCTTAATTTCCTCATAGAATAAAATAAAATTGTGTTACATAAATGATTCCTCCTATTATTTAATAAATCAAAATTTAAGTTTAGTTAGTTAAATACTTTCTTCAACCCTCAAATATTCTAAAAAGGGAATTTAAATAAGATAAAATTATTAAAATTCTCATTAATGAAAAATACAAATAACATATATCAAAATGAACAGAAAATTAAAATATATCTGTTTGTATAAAGCAAACACCTGTTTGACTAAAATTGAATCACCCTAACATTGAAACAACACTTTACTTATTAATTTAAATATTGGTTAATTCAATTAAATCGAACCCAATTGGTTTGCCTTGTGTGACTACCGTAGTTATTTGTAGAGTTTAATATTGTAAGGTGGTGATGTTTGATTGAGTAGTTTAGTGATTGCTTGTGTTGGTTTGTTTATCGATTAGACGAGAACGTTGTTGGAATTATCGAGGAGGGGGAATTTGTTGAACCTGAAGATCAAGACCAAGGTCACTTTGCCGAGCAAGGCAAGCTATTCTCTGAGCTTGCACTACCAACATATGCATCTACTTTTATAACATGTTTTACTCTCAAAGCAAGATTTATAAAACTCATTTCAAAAGTATATGGATATTATTTTGCCACCCTATGTAGTAGTTTATATAAAACTTTAGGATGGGAAAACAATGTTGTTTATTCAAAACTCCTTTGAAATGTCTTGTGAGTTTATGGAATGCCGAGATGTCGGTGTTGTGTTGGAAAAGTGGAAAAGTGGTGATGTTTATGAAAAATGCACAGTGTGTCCTTGTACTTACGTCAACCATCCAATACCCTGTGCGACCACCTCCACCACATATGGGAAAAGGGCGTAGTCATATAATTTGCTCATATTAGTATGGGACTCCTCAACAACGAGGATGACCTCGTTCCATGAGGGGATGGTCATGGCGACCTACCCCCTGACCTGGGTCCTGGCATCTGAGAATGGGGGATTGAAGGGTTCGCTCGCCGGGCAGAACTACGAGTCCTCACACTTAGGTTTCCCGACGGGGAATCTGGACTGGGTGTTGATGGAAAGGATGATAATTTCGTAGCGGTAGGATCCTATACTAGCATGAGCAAAGGACAGGCTATGGTCGGCGGCTTACTTCGCATACACCCTGTATGGCGAGACGTGGCGGACACGATGAGCTGCCGGATGGATGTGGGATAAAAGCGTGCTACCTCTGCAGAGGGTTAAAACTATTCGAATAGCCGAGTCCTCGGATATGGACAGCTGGGAGACCCTACTTTGACCATGTGCAAGTTTTGCAAAGTTTTGAGTTTTGAAAATAAAATGGAGATGTGTTGTATCTGCAACTCTACCGACGGGCTGGTATGAGGTTGCGGGAGAATGATTTGACCATGACGGGCTATGGTCGAGAAGTGAAGAGTTTTGTGATTTGAAAGTGGAAAAATGTTTTAGGCAACTATACCGAAGGGCTGGTATAAGGTTGTTGGAAAAATGAAAAAGAGGAGTTTTGGAGAAATTAACCAAATGGTGATATTTTCGGGAAAAAGTTTTAAAAGAGACTTCTTACAAAAACAGATTTATGGGAAAGATTCTGAAAGCCTTCATTTCTTTTTCAATAAAGATATAGAGATTTCAAAACAAAGTTTTACTAAACAAAAGTCTATCCTTCTCTTTTCAACAAGGGTATAGAGTTTTCAAAGCAGAAAAAGTTTTGTTTAAACAATAAAAAGAGTAGTGCATGCTCATTTCGGGGGTAGTTTGCGAGTACATTCAAATGTACTCATATTGGTTTCGTCCCTGGCTATTGTCTTAGCCAGATTTTGAAGAAGAACTGTTCGAAGAAGAAGACTTCAATAACGTCAATGCGAACTAGGGCGCTTCCCAGTCAGCTGCCTGTAGGGTTGGCTAGTGACTTGGGCTCCACGTTGATTTGGTGATTTCCGCTGCAAGTACCTGTTGAAGTTATGGCTTCAATCAAGTAAGTCAATTTATTCGGTATTTATGGGTGTTCTGTGATACCAATTCGAGTTATGTGCAACAACAGACTGATCATGGGTTTGTTGCAGGAAACATAACGGGTATCTCGGATACCTAATCCGGGGTCCCCACATTTTATCTATATATCCATGACTCAAAACTCCGAAAAACCCAATGAGAAAAATCTGGAGAAACGCACATGGTATACTTTTGCTATGTTGCACGAATTGCCCCATTAAAAACCTTATGTGAGAAACTTCATAAAAACTCACTAAAGGGAAAAAGAGTACAACTCACTTAACTTTTCAGTCAAGTACTCAATCATCGAGATCGAGATTTCAGCGATGAGTTTGTGAAGATTCTCCCTCTGAACCTTGCATCTCTCTAAGTCTCATCATACTCATTCCACGAACACATCTCTCGAAAGAAGATGCTGGTTGGTGTCTTTGTTGTAACGGTTTTCGCCCGGTTTTCCATAATTAACCGGGCACCTCTCTTCTTAATAAATGGAATGGGCAAAGCTTTTGCCCGGCGGTTCAAAAAAAAAGCACCAGGTGTGAAGCCAATGCATATATAAGAATTTGCTTCTATTGTGGCTTAGTTGATGAAATTCCTGGTCACCCGTCATGATTTGATGATTCCCTGAGATTGTGTCTGATCACATGAAAAATTATCGATATGCATGGATGTGTCATGTGTGGAATGAATGACAGTCGGTAGAGAAAGACAGAGCCACTTGAGAAAGATTGCTACGAGATAAGGAATGCTATTTGGATGAGCCGTTCTGTTCAGCCACACTTGCCACATACACGCACGACACAAGCACACACAGATAATGCAATTCGCATGATTGCATCCAATAAACCTGTCTTAGTTCTAGGCTCTTCCTAGCCTGGTACAAAGCTGGAGAGTGGGTAATGCATTGTCACCATCAGACAAGAGAAGAGATGATTGCTTATCCGTGGCAAGGTAATCAATCGGCCATGTTCGCTCCTTGTGCCACAATGAATTCGTGAATTCAAGGGCGTACTGAAGATTAGTGGTCCAAAAGCTAATCAGAGGTGCAATTAAATTTGGGGGGGGGGGGGGCATAGTACCAGTTTAGCAAGGACGAACCACTGCCGGTTACACTGGTTCGAAAGCTTACATCGTTCCATGGAACTGGAAACTAGTTCCCATTCAGATCACATGGAACGAACCACGGCAAACACACCCCGAATTTCAAAAGCAGGAAGGTCATCGTCTACAAATAGTTAAGTCTAGCATTACTGTCGTTCTGATCAACTGCTGTCGGAGTTGCAATCACAGGAAGGCCATCTACCGATTTGCGGACCTTTCTATGGACGCAAGACACCTTCAGTTCAGTAACCATGATAATTAGTGAAGCCATTCTTGTAGGAATTACTCCAGGCTTCTGTACAACAAAAAAATGCTCTCGTCTCTTCAGACTTCACATCTCCAATGCCTGCCAGGGTTTGTAAAGCGGTCAATCAAAAGTTGCATTCCAAAGAAACCTCTAACTGATAGCAACAAATGGTGATAACTGGTCCTAAGGACAGGAGGAGCATACAGCTATACTAGCAGTTATAAGTAAATTATTACTTGTGACTATTTCAGTTCCAACTGTGATCATAGATGCAGAGGAAATGGATAGGAGGTAGAGAGTACCGGGGAAGTCCGCATCCACCTTCCACCCAGCCAATCACAGTGAAACCTTAGCTGCTCAAGCCCGATCTCATTCTGTTCATTGTAAGCCTTGAAGTAAACCATGAACCTCTGGTCACTAATAACCTCAGATATCATGCCAACCCACCATCCGTCGTTGGTGAAGGCGTCCACTTCATCGAGCAACTTGAAACCATTGGTGACAGGGATAACTGGAGGAGGGGGCCTGATGTGCTCCTCTCCTATGACTTCGGTCAAGGGCGTGGTTTCATCGTCGGCCTTCAGTGTGTCGTACTCCACTAGAAACTTGTGGCCAACAGATTTGATAATAGTTCCCTGGAACCAAGCTCCACAAAAACCTTCGTCGTTGCTGGTGACTTCCACCCTGCTGCCTTGTGTAAACTTTGCTTGCGGCAATTTCTGAAAGATAGCCAAAGGGCATAGAAAAGGTGACATTTGTTAGCTACGTTAGCAGTTTAACGTGTTTCAAACATGTAGTACAACAACTACAAATAAAAAAATCATCGGTGTGAATTTGCAACTCAATCTTACAATTTTCAGGATTCAACGGTAAGCATAGATTTATTCTAACTTTGACAAACGTGAGAAGAGCTGCCTGCGACATCTCCCGATTAATTTGGTTTAGTAGATGATAGAGCTTTGATTCTGCCTGAACTAAATAGTTCGCAAGTCCCTTGAATTTTTCTCATTTACAAATCATGCAAGTTGATTGTTCAAGTGATTGTCTGAGTGATGTAACTGCCATGGATGTGGCTCATAAAATATTTGAATTTTTGGGGATTTGTACCACTCACCAATGAGACCCGAGAAACATAATTATACATATGAATAATTTCTTGAAAAAGGATACACATGCAATAACGTTATAAAGAGGCTGTGCATGAATGAAACTCAAGCTTCATCTGGTAACTGGTAAAACACAGGCACAAAAAGAAAACAGAATACAATAAACTTTCCAGCGTCAATGCCCTATGCAGAACATGAAAATAAACAGAGAAATTGTAAGGAGCCTTAAAACAGGCATATTATAAGTTCCTATATTCAGTTCTCCTAACCACAAAAAGTGTGATGCATCTTTAGCAATGTCGAATATGGAGCCGATTCTTCCTCAATAACAGAGAAGGTTTCATTCTCTTTACTGTTGTTTTCAACATGTTCCTATCTGTGTATCTGCAAGAGGATGGTGTGAAACTGGTAGGCTGACTCCTGGTAAAAGAGGCCAAAGATGCATGGTTTATCCCTTGATCGAGAAAAAATAACAAGATGAGGGAATAGACTCTAGCACAAATTGTACACATTTTGATGAGTGCTAAAGAGAAACAAGAGCAAAAAAAAGTGAACTGCATATTGCACCACTGGAGCAGATATTGCGACCGCAGGAAATAAAAGGTTAGGGACTAAAAACTACTTCGTCCAAGCCCATACGTTGGGCGTATTAGGTTTCGTTAAAGACAGCACTTTGAACAGGAATTACTCCATAATATGTGATTTATAAAACAAAATAAAATTATCAGTATGTACTATTGAAAACAAAGCTAGTGATACCAATTTTATGGCATATAGACAACATATTAAGAAAGTAATTCATTGTCAAGAATTGACTAAGGGAAGCTTTATACACGATAAATACGGTGTACTATTGAAAACGAAGCTAGTGATACCAATTTTATGGCATATAGACAACATATTAAGAAAGTAATTCTTTGTCAAGAATTGACTGAAGGAAACTTTATACACGATAAGGAATGCAGGTTCAAGAACGCTCATTTTTACACATATTTATGGATTATAGCATTAAGAAGATAAGCATATAAAGCAACCCAGAAAGAATCCACATGAAGTGCAAAACTTCACGTTCTAGAAACATTTCAAAGAAATGTAGCTAAGATTATGTACACACCTGAGCAACTTGCTTCCATTGACCATCGATCCAGTCACATCTAAGCCTCAGTGCCTTCTGGTCCAACTGAACCTCCTTTCCTGAATTTGCTAGCTTACATGCATACATTAATTTGGGATGGATCTCAGTAATCCGGCCTGGCCACCAGCCATCACCTTGGAAGCCTTCAACATCATCATTGACGCAGAAACTAATAGCTGACCCACGTGGTGGGCAAGGTCTGATGTGCTTCACATCAACAATCTCCTTGCACAGTTCATTACCATCGCCCTTCCCAAAAGTCACTAGGAGGTTATTCTTCCAGATAGTCTTTGCAACAACTGCAGGGAACCAAGCAACAACAGAATCATCTTCCAACATGGAAATTTCTACTTGTGCTCCTTTAGTATATGGCATTCTCATCAATGACTCCTGCCAGGCAAAGAGCAGTGTTTTAGCAATCAATGAATAAACGAAGGTGACAAAACTACACAAGTAAAAACATACCTTGAAAATAAGCAACACTAATCTAAACTACCATGATCTACACAAATGAGAGCAAAATATGGATGCTGAAGTCAATAATTCCAACTTTAGCAATGAAAGAAAGAATAACAAATATAGTGAAGAAACTGACAACACTATAGGAAACACTAATCTAAACTGCTATGATCGCACAACTGGTCGCAAAATATAGAAGCTGAAGTCTATATTCCACAAAGAACGAATCCAAAAATTTGTGCATGTTCTACTATCACCGCTGATGCTATGCATGCACCTAAGACGCGGCTAGAAAATAAATCACAAGCTATATCTCAACATATGTAATATCCAGAGGAAAACAGAAACTAGTAAAGCATTAAAAATTCAGTAAAAAGCATTTAAGAAATCATGGATCTTTCAGGGCTGGTACTTCCACAACAATCTTGGCACGACAACTTCTATCTAGGCTGAGGAACTATAATAAAAACATGTGAAGCTCAAGAGAAGTAAGATGAGCAGCAATATCGACTTTCAAGGGAAGCTGTAGATGTACAACAACTAGCCTTACTTTGTTTCAGTATGAACACATTGTGACAACTATAAGCCACCATTTGCCAACTAACAGATCGCAAACCCTATAGCAGCCCAGAGGAATCCATTCAACAAATCGGTTCTAATGGACATCTTTCAGGCAGTGGGCCAGAAGCACTAGATCCATACAATCGCACTCCATCAGACACTAGTATACTATACATTCTTTCATCGGATGGACAGAAACTACACTGAACAACAATGCAAAAGCAACAGCACTCATATCCAATTTGCGTTACTAATGCAACAATCTAACGCATTGCAAACTTGCAAGGTCAACGTCTTCTGAATTCTAACCCGAACCAACGATACAGATGTGCTCCCAGATTCCTTAACCCTAGCCACCAAATCACATGGAGATAGATTGGTACTGCATTTCACCACAGTGCACAGAGAAACATCAATCGGATTTAAACCCTGCAAAGATGTTCATCTTCTAACCCTAACCATGAAAGAAAAGGAGCTCCGCCAATTTGAATGGAGATAGAATGGTATATAAAGACGACATTTTGCAGGATGTGTTGGAACTCTCACCATGTCCTCCGGGGAGCGCCATTCGCCGGCGACCCACTCGAGGTGGGGTCGGACGTCCGCGGCGTCGAACTCCGCCACCTCCCTCGTCTCCGGGAAGCAGACCTTGACCCTCCCGTCCGCGCGGTACCCGCCGAGGAGTGCGACGCCGAGCCACCACGCGCCGTCTCGGAGCGCGTCCACGGCGGCGTGCTCCGCGGGGGGCGAGGGCTGCGCCGGCGACGGCGGGGGCGGCCGCGGGCGGACCTGCGACGCGGGCACGGCCTCCGGGAGCGGGCGGCCGGAGGCCCCGGAGACGGCGAGGGCGTCGTACTCGACCGCGTAGCTGCGGAGGTCGGGGTCGAAGCGCGCGACGACGGCGGGGAGGCGGGCCCCGCTGTAGCCTTGCTCGTCGAGGAGCACCTCCACCGCTTGGCCGATGGGGAACACCTCGGCGGGCTCCGCCGGATCCGGGGCCCGCGAGGGTGCCGGCGGCGGCTGGCGGCGGAGTCGCGGCGAGCGCATTGGGTCGCGGCGGTGGTGGTAGGCTGGGCGCTAGTGTGACTGTGGAGATTGGGAGTAGAGAGAGGGACTACAAGAGCAGGCGGCGAACAAGACAACCGTGTGTCTATTCGACATAAGGGCACCTCCAACGGTCTGGCGCATACGGACCAGCCCAGTCCGATTTTGTCCCAACGGACAAAAGAGGGGCTCCAACGGGCTGACGCATCCGGACTGGTGTCCGACCGGACACCGAATTTCGACCCAAACGCGGCCCAACTTTGGGGCGGCTTTGGGGCGGGACGGACAGCCTCTCGGTCCTCCTCTTTGTCCTCCCTGTCCGCGTCGGGCCCAAGGGCCAGCCACACAGTCCCTCCCCTCCCACCTTCCCATCTCCTTTTGGCCCCGCG
Source organism: Poa pratensis (assembly GCA_947311845.1). Lineage (NCBI taxonomy): Eukaryota > Viridiplantae > Streptophyta > Magnoliopsida > Poales > Poaceae > Poa > Poa pratensis. The sequence continues at coordinate 23,057,934 of CAMZMU010000039.1, forward strand.
ACCGCCGCCGCCGCCCTGAACCTGCCCTTCGGCCACCGAGCTATTCTCGGCCGCGACGTCGTCTAGCCTTCCCCGTGGCCGGATCTCGTCGCCGGCCGCATTCTCCATCTTCTTCCGCCTCAGCCGCCCTCGAGCCGTGCTGAAGCCGTGGCCGTCCTCGCCCTCGTCTCCAACATCGGCCGCATTCTCCATCTTCTTCCGCCCCGGCCGCCCTCGAGCCGTGCTGAAGCCGCGGCCATCCTCGCCCTCGTCTCCAACACCGGCCGCCCTCGTCCTCTGCCCCGGACTCCACCGCGAACTCCACCGCCCCGAAGGTGTTCGACCAAAGGTATGAACACCGGCCGCCATCGTTCTTTGCATTTGAAGGAATGCAAATGATGTAGCATTTTCTTACAATTTTATTCATGTAGATGGATAGCAATGATGAGTTCTTCTACCACACCTTCATCGATACATCGGATGAATCTTCCGACGATGACAGCGATATCATGGTGGCCGCGGCCACTCTCATCCACAACTTCAACCAGAATGCAGTGCCCCGGCATGTTGGGTCAGTCGTTGGGCGAGCAGATGCTTGCATATGGAGTGGCATGGAAGGGGTGAGGACATATGATGACTACTTTGAGGCCAAGCCAGATGCCACAGGTCAGTATGGTTTCTCTTCATATCAGAAGTGCACTACAGCTGTCCGGATGCTTGCATATGGAGTGGCTGGCGATCTTGTTGATGAGTATCTGCGCATGAGCGAGAGCACTTGCCTGGAATCGATGTATCGTTTCTGCCAAGCTGTGGTTCAGGTGTTTGGCGACGAGTACTTGAGGGCACCCAACCTTGCAGACACTGCCCGTCTTCTGAAGATGAATGAGAGCAGGGGCTTTCCTGGGATGCTTGGATGCATAGATTGTATGCATTGGGAGTGGAAGAATTGTCCCTTTGCTTGGCAGGGACAATACCAGGGTCATGTCGGCGAGTGCACGGTCATACTCGAGGCAGTGGCATCCCAGGATCTGTGGATTTGGCACTCATTCTTTGGTATGGCCGGCTCCAACAATGATATCAATGTGTTACATCGGTCCACGGTATTCGACCGGGTTGTCGAGGGAGAGGCTCCAATTGTCCACTATGAGGTGAATGGGCATGAATACAACAAGCCCTATTACCTAGCTGATGGCATCTACCCTTCGTGGCCAGTTTTTGTGAAGACCATCCGGAAGCCTAACTCCGAGAAGACCAAGAAGTTTGCTCAACACCAAGAAGCCTGCCGGAAGGATGTGGAGCGAGCATTTGGTGTGCTCCAATCTCGTTTTGCCATTGTGCGGCATCCTGCTAGAACATGGAGCAAGGAGCTGATGTGGGAGGTCATGACAGCGTGTGTAATCATGCACAACATGATAGTGGAGGATGAGCGGGATGACGCGAGGCTATTCGATCAAGGATGGGAATTTCAGGGTGAGTTGATTGAGCCGATCCCAGGGGCAGCGTCGTTCCAGCAGTACATTCATGTGCTTGACGAGATGCAGGACAAGGAAACACACATCCAGCTCCAGAATGATATGGTGGAGCATGTGTGGGCTCACTTCGGAAACCATCCAGCTCCAACTCTAGAATAATTTCATTGAATGAACTATTTATTTCAGTCCATGAACTTTTTATTGTAATAAATTTGATACTATTTGCTATCGAACTATGTTTGTGTGCTATTGATTAATTTGTGAATTGTAAAAAATGGGCTCACTCGGGGGGCCATTTTGCGCCAGGCCGTTGGGGGCACCTCCACCCCAAACGGACAAATGCCCAAAATGTGTCCACGGTCCGCCCCAAAGGGACAAAACCGGACCAATTTCGGTGTCCGTTTGCTCCACCCCGTTGGAGGTGCCCTAAGTTGTACACCAAAAATAAGCATGTGGAAATGTCAACAAAAAAATACGCATGTCGATGTGTGGCTCACTTAGGCATCTCCAACCGAGGCCCACTTACGGACATGCCCAGTCTTTGACTTTTATTCTTCTTCATTTTTTATGCTATTTTTTCCTGTTTCTATTTTCTTTTCTTTTATTAAATAAATATTTTTTCAAAATAATGATATTGGTTTCAAATTTTAATATTTTTATCAATCTGAACATTTTTTAATATGAACAATTTTGGTAAACGGTTCAGATTAGAAAAATGTTTTTTAAATGGTTCCGATATAATAAATGTTTATTTTTAAAATGGATCAGATTTTAAGAATATTCATTTTGAAATTGGTTCCATTTATAAAAAATTTATAATGGTTTCCATTTTTAAAAATGGTTCCTGATTTAAAAATGTTCATTTTAAAAATGGTTCCGATTTAAAAAATGGTTCCGAGTTATGAAAATGGATCCGATTTTTAAAAATGGTTTCAATTATTATAGAAATCATTTAAAAATGGTTCAGATTTAAAAATGTTTTAGATTTTTTAATATTGCTAAGTTTTATATATGTTCATTTTTTATATGATCATCCAATTAGTGAGCGACATGTTCATTATCATATTGTTTGAAATTCATAATGCCACTTCTCAATGATATAATTTTAGCAGGAGAGTAATATTTTCCAATAAAAGCATCTTTGCATTTAGTCCATGAATCAATGCTATTTCTAGGCAAAGATAATAATCATTCCTTAGCTTTTCCTCTCAAGGAGAAAGGGAATAATTTCAGTTTTATAATGTCACCTTCTACCTCTTTATACTTTTGCATGTCACAAAGTTCAAAAAATTTATTTAGGTGGGAGGCGGCATCATCAGTACTAGCACCAGAAAATTGCTCCTTCATAACAAGATTTAACAGCACAGGTTTTATTTCATAAAACTCTGCCTTTGAAGCAGGTGGAGCAATAGGTGTGCATATAAAACCATTATTGTTTGTGCTAGTAAAGTCACACAACTTGGTGTTTTCAAGAGAACTCATTTTAGCAAAAATAAAAACAGAACTACTAACAAAACCGAAATAAACTAAGTGCTGAAATTTATTTTTTTTCGTGGTTTTTGATTTTTAGTGCAGACAAGATAAAATAAAAATAAAACAAGCAAGACAAAAACAAAGTAATGAGATTGGTGGCGTGTAACTCCCTTGCTGTAGCTTCCAACTCCCCAGCAATGGCGCCAGAAAATGTGCTTGATGACGTGAAAACACACGTTCGTTGGGAGACTCCAAGAGGAAGGTATGAAGTAGTGCAGCAGCAATTTTCCCTTGAATCTACCAAGGTTATCGAACCAGTAGGACGTAGAAGAGCTTCAACACGGTGTCAACAACAGCGCCGTTAAAATGTTGTTGACGCTGACCTACACAACACAATCGAAGTACTTTGCCCCAACGAAACAGGAAGGTTGTCAATCTCCCTGGCTTGCTGAATACAAAGGATTAAACGTATGGTGTGGAGAATAAATATAAATGCAAAAAGGAACAGCGAACAAGTGATTGTAGAACGTGGTGGAAACGGTGGTTTTATCAGTGTAAAAGAATGGACCGGGGTCCACAGTTCACTAGTGGTGTATCTCCTTAAAAGATAGTATGCATGTTGGGTAAACAAATTATAGCTGGGCAATTGACAAATGGAAAGAGCATGACAATGCATATTATGACAAGATGTTTAATGTAGTATTTATTGGGCATTACAACATTTTACATAGACCGCTTACCAGCTGTATCTATGACTAATAATCCACTCCTGAGATAACATCTGATAACGTATCTATAATATTTGATGTTCCATGCTGTTATTATACCAATTGCTACATGTTTTATTTACACTTCATAGCATTTTTATGCATTTTCTGGGACTAACCTATTAACAAGATGTCGAAGTGCCAGTTCCTGTTTTCTACAGTTTTTCTCCTTCAGAAAGGCTAGTCGCAAAATATTCTCGGAATTGGACGAAAATCAACGTGTGCAAATATTTCATCGGAAGACTCCAGAAGCCAGAAGGGGAGACAGAGTGGGGCCACGAGGCAGCCACGCCACCCCTAGGGGCGGTCAGAGGTGGGCCCACGCCCAGCCCTAGCGTGGCCGCCTCGGGTGCCCTCCGACGCCGCCCTTTCGCCTACATATTCCCGATGTCCCGAAAACCCTAAAAACACCGATCATATTCCACGAAAAGTTCCGTCACCGCCGCCGTCGTCAACCCTAGATCGGGAGGGTTCTGAAGCTCTTCCCGGCACCCTGCCGGAGGGGAGATCCTCACCGGAGGCCTCTACACCGCCATGCCTGCCTTCGGAGTGATGCGTGAGTAGTTCATCCTTGGACTACGGGTCCATAACAGTAGGTAGATGGTTGTCTCTCCACTTTATGCTATCATGTTTAGATCTTGTTAGCTGCCTAACATGATCAAGATCATCTTATTGTAATGCTATATGTTGTGTTTGCTGGGATCCGATGAATATTGATACTATGAGCAAGTTGTTTATCAATCTATCTATTTATGTTGTTTATGATCTTGCATGCTCTCCGTTGCTAGTAGATGCTTTGGCCAAGTATATGCTTGTAACTCCAAGAGGGGTATTTATGCTAGATAGTGGGTTCATGCCTCCAGTAATCTGGGCTCGAGATGACAGAAACGACTAAGGTTGTAGATGTGTTGTTGCCACTAGGGATAAAACAATGATGCATTGTCTACGTGTCATTTGTATTGTTTACATTACACACTTTACTTCATGCAACAATCTGTTGTTTGCAACTCAATACCGGAAGGGGTGCGGATGCTAACCGGAAGGTGGATTATTTAGGCATAGATGCGTTGAATATCAAGTCTATGTACTTTGTTGTAATGTCCAATTAAATCTCATAATAATCATCTTGTCATATACTGCATTGTCATGCGCTCATTATTTGTCAATTGCCCAGCTGTAATTTGTTTACCCAACATGTTAGTTATCTTTTATGGAGAGACACCACTAGTGAACTGTGGACCCCGGTCCATTTCCTCATACTGATAAAACCACCAACTGAAATCATTTGTTCTCTGTTACTTTCTGCACTCCTTACTGTTTTCCACATAATACGTTTAATCCTTTGTTTTCAGCAAGCCGGAGAGATTGACAACCTCTCTGTTTCGCTGGGGCAAAGTAGTTTGCTTGTGTTGTGTGCAGGTTCCACGTCAGTTGCGCCGCTGACAACCTTCTGAAGAACCTCCGTGTCCTGCTGGTTCGATAAACCTTGGTCATATTTCAAGGGAAAACTGCTGCTGCACTACATCATACCTTCCTCTTGGGTCTCCCAACGAACGTGTGTTGTCACGGTCAAAAAGCAGATCTTCTGGTGCTGTTGCTGGGAAGTAATAAAACACTCTACCATTAACACGCCATCAAGACATTTTTCTGGCGCCGTTGCCGGGGACACTGGAATCTCCAGATAGGGGAGTCTCACGCTTCCAATCTCATTACTTTGTTTTTGTCTTGCTTAGTTTATTTTATTTTATCTTGTTTGCTGTTAAAACCCAAAAACACAAAAAAATTAAATTCCTGCACTTAGTTAATTTTGAGTTGTTATCTTTTTGTTTAGTCATCATGTCTGGTTCTGCGTATTATGCTTCATCTCCTGAGGTTGAGGTTCATACTTTTAAGCAACAAGGGGGAGAAAGTTTGAAAGATGCTTGGTATAGAATTAAATTTTCTTCTCGAGAATCCACTAAACTAAAAAATACAAGCTGTGTTTTTGATGAAGCTTTTGATGATGTTGATGTTTCTAGTCTTGACAATACTTGATTCATGTTTCATGCCTAGCTAAAAGGCATTAAAGAGAAGCGCTTATGGGAGGCAACCCATTGTTTTTACTTTCTGTTATTTTTGTTTTTTGTGTCAAGGAGCTTGTTTACTTCTGTAACAACTCCTTTGTATCTTTTATTTGCTGTTTTGTTGTGCCAAGAAAAGTCTCTTATGACAAGATGGTACCTATATTTGGATTACTGCACAGGAACAGATTTCTGGAACGTCACCGTTTCTCGCCGTAGAAAATCAGAAAATTTGAAAAATCTGCCAATTTTTGTGCGTGTTCCTGAGATATGTACGCAACTTTCGTACGACTAAAGTTTTTCGATTTGAGCGACGTAAGTGTCCCGAAAAAATCATCTTTACGGACTGTTCTGGTTTTGACAGATTCTGTCTTTGTTTTGCATTCTATCTTTTACAAGTGTTGAGTGGTTTCTTTTAAGGTGAAAGAGCATCACTTAAGCCTAGTAACAGTAGCTAATGTTTGAAAATGATTGCTTATGAATTTGTGTCCTTACAGAACTAAGTGAGATTATTTGTTTTGATGCACTAACCCGCTAATGAGAAAAATGTTGAGTTTTGTGTGAAGGAAGTTTTCAAGTGTTAAGAGAGGAGGATGATATTATAAGATCAAGAAGAGTGAAAAGCTTAAGCTTGGGGAAGCTCCCATGGATCTCCCCAATATATTCAAGAAGACTCAAGCGTCTAAGCTTGGGGATGCCCAAGGCATCCCCTTCTTCATCAACAAACTATCAGGTCATCTCTAGTGAGACTATATTTTTATTTCTTCACATTATATGTACTTTTCTTGGAGCGTCAGTGTGCTTTTGTTTTCAGTTTGTTTTTGTTTTTTTGCTGCTCTATACTTGTTGGATCCTAGCACTCTTGTTTGGGAGAGAGACACGCTCCGCTTTTTCATTGGAATACTCTTGTTCTTCACTTATATTTGTTGAGTATTCTTGTCTAGCTACTGCTAAAGCTTCTAGCTCTCTGTTTTCATATATCTCTTGTCAGAGCTATTAGTTTCTTTTGAAGAAAGTACTCTCTTGCTTCACTTATATTTGTTTGGAGAGTTGTTCAAATAAGTTGATTGGTGTTTGGTTGGAACAGAAAATGCTATGCATGTGGTAGTGGTATAAAATGCTTACATAAGTCTTGTAGATCACTGTCTTGAGTAATTTGATACTTGTCAATTGTTTTGAGTTACCAAGTAAGTAATGTTTAGACTTGTGCATCATGTAAGTAAAGGCTATTAGTGAAGAACTACTGTAAAGCTTGTTGATATTTGATTTGTATCATTGGTAGTTCCAAAGTCTAGATATTTTCTAGTGAAAGGTTTTGGTTAACAAGGAAGACAATGTGGAGTCTTGTAATTTTTCAAGCATGTTTTTTATATGAGTTCTTGCTGTACCGGTTGACAGTCTGTGTTTGCTTAAATAACCTTGCTAGCCTAAACTCTGTACTAAGCGGGAATGCTGCTTGTGCATCCAAAACCCTTGAGCCAAAATCCATGCCATCTGTGTCCACCATAACTACCTATTATGTGGTATTTTCCTGCCATTCCAAGTAAATTTTTCATGTGCTACCTTTAAAATATTCAAAACTGTTACAACTCCTTTTTGTGTCACTGTTTACAAGCTCATGAGGATGTGGTAGATGGTCTTTATTTCACTTGTTGATCAGACTTTACACCTGGACTAGTGGCATATACATCCGCTTATCCAATAATTTTGCAAAAAGAGCTGGCAACGGGGTGCCCAGTCCCAATTAATTACAACTTTAACCATTAATTCTCTTCACATCTTTTTGCCCCTGAGAAATCAGTCAAGCAATGTTCATAAGTGTGTAAACAAAAGAGAACGAGGGATGATCTACCCGCTGGTAGAAATAACGTCCTTCATGGGAGCCGCTCTTGTAAGGTCTGGTTAACTTGTGACTTAAAGTATTGTCTATTTACTGATTCGTTGACCACTAACACACACCTCTCAAAATATATTTTTATACTCTCTATATGCTTTCAAAAACTTAAAAAGCTCTAGCACATGATTTAATCCCTGCTTCCCTCTGCGAAGGGCCTTTCTTTTACTTTATTGTTGAGTCAGTTTTCCTACTTCTTTCTATCTCCACAAGCAAACACTAGTGTCAACTTTGGTACAACAGTTGTTATATAATGATATGTTTGACTTATTGCATTACTTTGCCTTGACAATATCCATGAGATAAATATGTTAAAGTTGAAGCCAGTGCTGAAACTAAATCTTCCTTTGTGTTAGTCAAACACTTTCATTTAGAATCTATTGCTTTGTGAGCTAACTTTTATGCAAACTCTTATAGCTCCATTGTCTCCAAAGTATTATTCATGAAAGTTTGCACTTGTATGATTCATTTTGTTTACTCCTTGTTTACTTGTTAGCAAACTATAGACCATTGACTTGGATCACTTCATTCAGTTCATGTGCTTTGCATTACTATTTGATCAAGATTATGTTGGTAGCATGTCACTTCAAAAATTATGTTGTTTTTATCGTTTACCTACTCGAGGACGAGCAGGAACTAAGCTTGGGGATGCTTGATACGTCTCAAACGTATCTATAATTTTTGATGTTCCATGCTGTTATTATACCAATTGCTACATGTTTTATTTACACTTCATAGCATTTTTATGCATTTTCTGGGACTAACCTATTAACAAGATGCCGAAGTGCCAGTTCCTGTTTTCTGCTGTTTTTCTCCTTCAGAAAGGCTAGTCGCAAAATATTCTCGGAATTGGACGAAAATCAACGTGTGCAAATATCTCATCGGAAGACTCCAGAAGCCAGAAGGGGAGACGGAGTGGGGCCACGAGGCAGCCACGCCACCCTAGGGCGCGGCAGGTGGGCCCGCGCCCAGCCCTGGCGTGGCCGCCTCGGGTGCCCTCCGACGCCGCCCTTTCGCCTATATATTCCCGATGTCCCGAAAACCCTAAAAACACCGATCATATTCCACGAAAAGTTCCGTCGCCGCCGTCGTCAACCCTAGATCGGGAGGGTTCTGAAGCTCTTCCCGGCACCCTGCCGGAGGGGAGATCCTCACCGGAGGCCTCTACACCGCCATGCCTGCCTCCGGAGTGATGCGTGAGTAGTTCATCCTTGGACTACGGGTCCATAGCAGTAGCTAGATGGTTGTCTCTCCACCTTGTACCTCCATGTTTAGATCTTGTGAGCTGCCTAACATGATCAAGATCATCTTATTGTAATGCTACATGTTGTGTTTGCTGGGATCCGATGAATATTGATACTATGAGCAAGTTGTTTATCAATCTATCTATTTATGTTGTTTATGATCTTGCATGCTCTCCGTTGCTAGTAGATGCTTTGGCCAAGTAGATGCTTGTAACTCCAAGAGGGAGTATTTATGCTAGATAGTGGGTTCATGCCTCCAGTAATCTGGGCTCGAGATGACAGAAACGACTAAGGTTGTGGATGTGCTGTTGCCACTAGGGATAAAACAATGATGCATTGTCTACGTGTCATTTGCATTGTTTACATTACACACTTTACTTCATGCAATAATCTGTTGTTTGCAACTCAATACCGGAAGGGGTGCGGATGCTAACCGGAAGGTGGATTATTTAGGCATAGATGCGTTGGATAGCAAGTCTATGTACTTTGTTGTAATGCCCAATTAAATCTCATAATAATCATCTTGTCATATATTGCATTGTCATGCGCTCATTATTTGTCAATTGCCCAGCTGTAATTTGTTTACCCAACATGTTAGTTATCTTTTATGGAGAGACACCACTAGTGAACTGTGGACCCCGGTCCATTTCCTCATACTGATAAAACCACCAACTGCAATCATTTGTTCTCTGTTACTTTCTGCACTCATTACTGTTTTCCACACAATACGTTTAATCCTTTGTTTTCAGCAAGCCGGAGAGATTGACAACCTCTCTGTTTCGTTGGGGCAAAGTAGTTTGCTTGTGTTGTGTGCAGGTTCCACGTCAGTTGCGCCGCTGACAACCTTTGAAGAACCTCCGTGTCCTCCTGGTTCGATAAACCTTGGTCATATTTCAAGGGAAAACTGCTGCTGCACTACATCATACCTTCCTCTTGGGGTCTCCCAACGAACGTGTGTTGTCACGGTCAACAAGCAGATCTTCTGGTGCTGTTGCTGGGAAGTAATAAACTACTCTACCGTTAACACGCCATCAACATCCGTGTCTCCCGCGAGTATTAAGTTGCAAGCAACGGATAATTGAATTAAGCATGGTGTGTAATGTAAACAATGCATGAGACATATAAGCAAAGCAAAGTTATTTTCTCCCTAGTGGCAACAGCACATCCACAGCCTTAGTCGTTTCTGTCGGTCGAGCCCAGATTACTAGAGGCATGAACCCATTATGTAGCATAAATACTCCTCTTGCAGATACTAGCACATACTTGGCCAAAGCATCTATTAGCATCGGAGAGCATGCAAGAACATAAATAAAACAGTAGATAAATAGATAAACAACTTGATCATAACTTCACAATTCATCGGATCCCAGCAAACACAACATGTAGCATTACAATAAGATGATCTTGATCATGTTAGGCAGCTCACAAGATCTAAACATGATAGCACAAAGTGGAGAGACAACCATCTAGCTACTGCTATGGACCCGTAGTCCAAGGATAAACTACTCACGCATTTGTCCGGAGGCGGGCATGGTGATGTAGAGCCCTCCGGCGATGATCTTCTCCTCCGGTAGGGTGTCGGGAAGAGCTTCAGAACCCTCCCGAACTAGGGTTGACGACGGCGGCGGCGATGGAACTTTTTGTGGAATAATGCTCGGGTCTTTAGGGTTTTCGGGAGGAGGTGAATATATAGGCGAAAGGGCGGCGCGAGGGGCCACCCGAGGGAGCCAGATGACCCCCCGGCGCGCCACCAGGCGGGGCCGCACCCAGGTGTCGTCTGGGCCCCTCGAGGCGCCTCTTCGTTCGCCCTCGGACTTCATCATCGTGTCGGTGTAAAACTCATCCCCGTTGATTTTTGTCCAATTCCGATAATATTTCCTGACTAGCTTTTCTGAAACAAAAAGACAGCAGAAAACAGGAACTGGCATTGTGGCATCTTGTTAATAGGTTAGTCCCAGAAAATACATAAAAATGATATGAAGTATATATAAAACATGTAGCAATTGGTATAAAACATGCATGGAATATCAAAAATTATACATACGTTTGAAACGTATCAGGGTGGCGCGAGGGCCCACCCGAGGGAGCCAGACGACCCCCCGGCGCGCCACCCTCGAGGCGCCTCTTCGTTCGCCCTTCGGACTTCGTCATCGTGTCGGTGTAAAACTCATCCCCGTTGATTTTCGTCCAATTCCGAGAATATTTCCTGACTAGCTTTTCTGAAACAAAAAGACAGCAGAAAACATGAACTGACACTGTGGCATCTTGTTAATAGGTTAGTCCCAGAAAATGCATAAAAATGATATGAAGTGTATATAAAACATCTAGCAATTGATATAAAACATGCATGAAACGTCAAAAATTATAGATACGTTTGAGACGTATCAGGCAGCCAAAAGTCTAGTTGGACGAGCATGCCGTAGCGGTGGAACTAACGCGACCTCCCCAGAATTGGCCCCTCGCGTTGCCACTGACCTCGTGGTTGTTCGACATTTTCACAGTTAGGGTGTTGGTGGCTGATGAAGTGGGTGGGGGGAAGATTTGGAGGTGAGCATATGCACGATGAGGAAGTGGAGGTCCCCTTATATCTCCGGGCGGTCTGGGTAGGCCGAAGGACGGTATGCCGATGTTAATGCGACGTGTGGAGACGCTACAACACCGGCGTGTGGGCTTGTGCTGGCACCGATGTTAATGCGACGCGTCTGTAGGAAGGCACACCGTCGTCGCATCTCGTCGCGTCGCTTGGGGAACCGTCTGACAATGGCCTCTGCACGGCGCAATCGTGGCTGAACGAGCGCGTGTTTATGACAAGGGGGCACGCCTGTCAGACGCTTTGTGTAGGCGTTGTCTAGCGCCCATGACCTCCAAATTTGCGGGTTGTCTAGGGGTGTCGGGCAGAATTTGGTTCAGCTCGGACTTATGGGGGTACTGTTATGGCCGATTATATCGGACCCGGTTGAGCTTTTGGGGTGTGCTCTAACCTAGCCTCAATTGTGGTACCAAAATGTAATTTGTATGGTCACAACTCAAAAGCTAAAAAGGCATGGCTAGGTATAACTCATCTTCCAAAATAAATTGTTTAATGGTTATCCGTGGAAATTGAAATATTGCATGCATGTTGTACATTTTAGACTGGCCGACACTACACGATCAATTAAAATAGAAGTTTGGATCATGTGTTCTCGTTTGGGGAAAATACAAAATTCCTTGCCGGCCCGTCAAAAAAAAAAAAATTTCCTTGCCGGCAAAAAATCTTTAAAATCAAATGTCGTTAATTTAATATCTTATATATTATTTGCCCCTGTCATGCTTAAATTTAGACGCTCAAATTATCGGATTCTCTAGGATAGACTTGGTTTATTTCACAGTGGGAAAACACTAGATGGGACAGCTCGTAAGCAAATCGGAATGCATCGAAACGGAAGAAGAGAAGGTCCGCATGCGGTTCAACATAAATCACAAAAGAAAGCGCGTACTGCACACGCCTGGTTCATCTCGGATTGGACTTTCCAAACTACAGCCGATCGGGTCCGATTAAGAGTGGAACTCGTCTCCGTTCTATACATATACATCGTAGGCTAATGGAGAGAGTGCAGATTGATTGAAGTGAGAAAAGATGGCGTGCACGGTGCCCTACTCCGCACAGCCGTCGTGGGCAGCGGCGCCGCCATTTCAGGATTGCCGCCGGTCCTCCTCCTCCTCCTCCTCGCTCTCGCCGACGGCCAAGCCGTTCCAGCCGCGCATCCTGGTTCAGTGGCAGCCTCCTGCCAGGGGCTGGTTCAAGCTCAACTATGACGGCTCCTTCTACTACGACGCGTCCGGCCGGGCGAGCATCGGCGGCGTGATCAGGGACTGCGACGGCAACGTTCTGGTCGCGTTCGCCGAGCGGACGGAGCATTCGTCGGTTGGCATCGTGGAGGCGCGGGCACTCATCCGCGGGTTGCGCCTGGCGCTGGACAACTTCATGGGGAGGCTGGTGGTGGAAGGGGACGACCTGATGCTGGTGAAGCTCCTGCGCGGGCCCTGCAGGCCGAGATCCTCATGCTGCTCGGCCGCTTCTCGGCTTGCGAGGTGCAGCATATCTATCGGGAGGGCAACCAGGTCGCCGACGCCCTGTGCCACGAAGCATACCATACGCCTCGGGCCGCTTGCCGTCGCGGAGAAGGTGCATGACGACCGCCGCGGCGTGGTGCACGAGCGAATCCGCAAGACCAAGGTGTGACACCTCGATCCCCAAGGCCAAGGAAACGTATCAAGTGGTGCTGATCCAAGAACGAAGCGGAAGGAGATGCTGATCGAAGAACTACGAAGGCGGTGCTGCGGTAGATCGAGTGGCGGTTGGCATGCTGATCCAAGAACGTCCGGAGCGCGCGAGATGCTGGTTTCAACAGTTCAGAAAGTGTTCTCTCGCGGACGGCAGATCGGCTGATCGAAGAAAGGAGCGGAGGGAGATGCAGTACACGATCCAAGAACGAGGGAGATGCACACGATCCAAGGAAGCGGTGCTGCAGTGGAGTGCCGGCAGGCATGGTGATCCAAGAACATGGCCGGACGGAGCGCTCGAGATGCCTGTTTCAGCTCAACTGTTCAGAAACTGTTCAGCTAGCTAGATGCTGTAATCTTTGATTGTAGTAGTGCAATTATTTCTGCCGTAGATGGATCAGTTAAGAATGTTAGACGATGTAATGGTGAAAATTAAGATTCTTGTCTGCGATTCTTGTAACTGTTAAGCACAGATTCTTGTCACCCGATGTAATGGTGACAATTAAGAACTGAGAGTAGTTCACGGGTCATGTACCAACACTATTCTTAAAAGCATAGATTCTTGTATTTGTATAAGCATAATTCTTTCTATTGCAGATCGATATTGATTAGGGATGTACAATATTGTAGTGATGACAATAAACATTCTTCTCTCCATCAAAGTAAAAGAACAATCTTCTCTCGATGAAATTCAAAGACTAGTTCATGAATGATATACCAAAACTACACCTAAAGCAGAAGTGCTAATCCGACCGCCAACCGCCGGCACAGCTGTTTTGGAAATAATCATATGCCTGAGTCCGGCTACTACACTAGTTAGTTCGCCACCGGCGATGCTGTATAATCATGCCCGAGTACACACTAGTTAGTTCCATTAGTTTAGTTATTATTATTAGGAGTATAAGACAGTTGATTAGCTTCCTATTCAGCTAGGACAGGCTCCGTGAGTCCTAGTCATATAGTTAGTACCAGAAAGACCATGAGCATCTTGATGATTTAGGATGGCAACGACACTGAAGATCAAGGCCAACGCGATGCCCATGGAAAGAGATAAAAGGGGAAATCTGCCGATAAATAGTTAAATACCCCCTCCCAAAAGTGGGTCAAGCGAGAGTCTTTCTCTACCCTGATCAGATCCCCCACCCTACCCCTCGCGTCCCCTGAGCAACAAAGATAGCGAAAGCAGCACACTCAAAAAGTTCTAATGGGAGCAGTTAAGTTGTAAATGGAACAGTAAAACAAAAAAGCAAAGGCACAGGTTCAGCTCTAAAACGAACGGAGAAGTTCAGAGGCAAAGCTTGTGGTAGTACTTCAGGTCCACCAAATGAAAGATCCAAAATTATCTATTAGTATATACTAAAAGCAAAATAAGAGAGCCTTTCGAGAGACATCACGTTAATCCACATAGGTTAGAAATATATAATCCGTTGGTCTTAATTGTGACGGTGGAGATTAAAAGATGGAGACGTTACGTACAATATTAATCGGGTACAAACAAGTTTTTTTTCAACACGATACAACCAAACCGTATCCCGTTCCATTCATTTTAAAATTGGAAATAGGAAGTCATATCTTTACGTTAATAGAGTCCAGACTGGATACGGGTAGCCTGATAAAAAATCGGAACAACTGATCGATTAAACAAACAAAGCTGATCTACTAGCTAAAGCAAACGGTGCGTTGCTGATTAAGGTTGTCTGTTGTCATGACGAGCTCTTGTGGGTTCTTCACACGAGGCTAGGAGAGCGACTGGCGAAACCATCATCCACTTGTTTTGGCGGACAGGGAAGGAGAGGAGCCAAATGACCCTATGCAATGTGGTATTCTCGCCTTTGGAGGTGGCGGCTTTGGTGTGGGAGGAGTTGGCGGTGCGGGCGAAAGATCCTGGAGACTAGTTCTTGTTGTTTTTTGCTTGTGAAGGGATTTTTTCCCTAGCTCGAAATTATGTACATAACACTCTATTCTATCTAATCGGATGATGGATACGACCGTCTTAAACCTCAAAAAAAAAAAAACCTGACCGGAGGAATCAGCTATTACGCTATGTATGTGCATGTCAGAACAGTGAACATGGTGATGACCTGTAAATGTAATATAATTTGCACGGAAAGCATATTGGAGTATAGGATTTCGCCATCGGAAAAATATTTTGAAGTACCAAAAAAATCTAAAAAACGTTTGGCTCATATCTCTAGAGATTCTAGGTGCGCACATCAAGTTTCGTGACAAAAAGATATCTTTGTGGTATGTAAAAAAGATCTATCATTATATACTAAAAGCAAAATGAGGAAGTTTTTCGAGACACCACGTTAATCCACATACGCTAGAAATATATAATCCATTGATTTTTCTGTGACGGTTGAGATTAAAAGATGGAAAAGTTACGTATGATTAATATTTAAAAATCAATCAAAGCTGATCGGTGCAATCTGCTACGTGTACAACCTATAAAACACAAAAAAAAACTAAAAAGGCTGATCGGACCGACCAGATCTTACTAGCTAACGCACGTGCACGTCTTTCAGGAGCAATAGTACTACACTAGAACGTGTGGTGGCGACCTCTGTAAAAAATGATTTGCATTAAAAATTTAATTTGGATATTGGAGTACGTATATGATTCTGTCATTGGAAAAAAATTCAAATGCCAAACAATTATGTATTCCCTCTGTTCATAAAAGGATGTCTCAACTTTGTCCAAATTTGGATGTATCTAGACATGTTTCACGTGTAGATACATGCAAATTTGTATAAAGTTGAGACATCTTTTTGTGAACGTAGGGAATACAAATATTTGGCGCATATCTCTCAACTTTCTATTTGGCGCATGCCTTTCGACATTCTATTTGGTGCATATTCCGAAACCCATATTTTTCTATCATGTATAAAAAAGATCAAAAAATGTTTCATGAAAAAGCATTTATTAGCACTAAAGGTACTACACTAGAACATGGTGGCGGCCTGTAAAAAATTGATTTGCACGGCAAATTTAATTTGGATATTGGATTATATCCTTCCGTCACAAGAAAAATATATTTGAAATGCCAAAGAATTCCGAACAAAAATGTGCATATCTCTCGACATGATATTTGGCGCATATCTCTCGACATGCTATTTGGCGCATATTCCGAAACCAAAAAATTTGGTAGCATGTGTAAAAAAGATCAAAAAATGTTTCGTGAAAAGCATTTATTAGCACCAATTTTTGTCTTTTTTACACATGACACAGAAAATATCGGTTTTCCATGAGACGAGTTTGTGACCATATAGAACATCGACATGTACACGAGAATTTTGTGTCCGAATTTTTTGACATCTCTCAATACGTTTAATATGCATTTTAAAAACCGGAGCATATGCTCCCGAGTGTCAAAACGTCACCCCCCACCCCCCGATTTGCACTTATACATCAACCTTTTTACCCCTAATTAAAATTTTATATTGATTTGTTTTTACATTTTTGGGGGCAGATTGCTCTATCTAATATCAACATTGTCATGAACAGTATCAGAGTTAAGCAACTCGATTTGATCACGATCATTCATACCACCTTGCAAACTTGGTAACAACCAAACAATATAAATCAAGTGCAACATGTGCATAGAGATTAGGATTCGTGATTTCAGAGAACGGTGTTGCTACTATAGAAGTATTAATGTCAACATATCCGATTGACTTGATAACAACTGACCCACAAGGTTTCAACTTGATATGGACAATGTACATTTATTCACTTCATGCTGAAAATATTTTCAAAAGGATTTTCAAAAAAAATTGTTCCCAGGATTTTCCTTCCATTGATAAATGATAATGTTTGCTACATTGGATAATCTTTAAAATGATTCTCTATGGATCACACACAAACTGAATTTTAAAATTTTCTTTAGGTGTAATTTTTCAAATCGTTGTCTAATAGACATATTTGTACAGTTACGATCAATGTTTGTTAAGGTTTATTTTACATTTTCTCTTTCAGATTGGTGAGTTGATGATATGCTGAGACGAATTTTGTGGTGCCTTGAAAATAGTAGGGATTAATTAAAGATATGTAGTAAATCGCTGACATTATTACTTAAAAAAATTAGTAGCAATCTGAATCGGCGTAGTCATGTGACTGCATTCAACATACATGTGAGTGAGCTTATAGAACACATGGATTTAATAGTCGAAAACAATAGGACGAAAGTAAAAATATACCAAAATACCACTGCTCTATGTTACAAAATAGATGGTGACATGGCATTTTGGAAATGTCGCAACTAATATTAAGCAAAAGTTAAATATGTTCTAAAAAATTCAAATAGGTATTAGTTTACTAAAATAAAATCCATAGACATGTGCAATATGGTAAAGTTGATGCCCTTGCAAATTATTGTTCGATAGTGTTCACATAAATATTTTTTTCCAAAAACATCACAATAGTTGATTTCTTTTTACCTCACTAGCCTGTGCAGGCGCACGGGTTGATGACTTGGGCGACATGGTGTTTTAAGAAATTTAAAATAATAATTCGACCATAGATTAAAATGAACCATATAAAAACAGTGATATTATCTTAAAACAGAATATAATCTAGACCTTTCTCAGTTGAATATACTTTACATGATGTAATCGAACCAATTTTCATGATGTAGTCAAATGCATTTTCCTACGTTTGATGGTTTGTAATTGTTTGTGATTTATGCGAGCAAATAATATAATTCAGAAATTACTATGTTTAACGTCTCCATAGCCATTTCCGAACACATTGAGTGGGCTTAAGATGATGCCCTCGCAAGTTTTTATAAAGACGGTATCTTTTTTTTTTGCGATTATCTCAGTGACCTGAATTTTCTAACTATCAAATATAAGGAGCCCCTGTGTCCTAACTCCTGTGCACCTATGCTGAACAAATCTGTAAGCATGATGAACACTCCACCACATTACACAGGTTTCTTGCCAATAACAATTAGTCATAGAGCACAGTGGTAGACTACTAAACATGGAGGGATTTTATTTCTATAGTATCAATTGTTACTCAATAATTAACAGTACCTCCATGCCTCAGTACAGAAGGGAAATGGCACAAAAATATAGCTAGAGGTATGTTACCTGAAACTTCATGTCGCTGAACAGCGATGGGTTCTGCTGGAGTCTTTCGTTCCATATCTGCAAAATGAACAAATAGGACATAGTGCTTGTCTTGGGAAAAGTAATGAGATAAAAGTATAGAAGAGGGTGCGTCAGTTGCATACAAAGATACTGGTTCACACCTGCTATGTAGCACTTACAAAACTACATTACTTGAGGAAACACATCAGCACCCCATAGTTACCCTGAACGCAAAATTAAAATCGGTTAGTTTCAAACATTACGTCTGAAACTTTCAATAGCATAGCACCTACTGCTTTGAATGGACTACCCTAAAACATAACAGAAAAAGGATCATATAATAACCTCATTTCTCTCGAAGGCACAGGTTCAGCTCTAAAACGAAAGGAGAAGTTCAGAGGAAAAACTTGTGGTAATACTTCAGGTCCACCAAATGAAAGATCCAAAATTATTTATATAAAGATGGTATCTAAATGACCTGCATTTTCTAACTATCAAACATAAGGAGCCCCTGTGTCCGAACTCCTGTGCACCTATGCTGAACAAATCTGTAAGCATGATGAACACTGCACTGCACCACATTACACAGGTTTCTTGCCAATACCAGTTAGAAATAAAGAACAGTGGTAAACTACTAAACAGAAGTAATATTTTTCTCTTTTTCTCGAAAAGGGCACCCCAGCCTCTGCATCGATTGATGCATGCGGCTTTTATTATTATTACTATTATTCAGGGTCAGGTCTTACAAAGGATTACATCATGGATCACACAGAGTTGATACATGTATCAACCATCTAAAAAACACGGACAACATGAAGTGACACTGCATCAACATGATATCCTGTGATCAAAACGCCAGCTGAACCGGTTGTATAAATCCCGTGCAACCAATTCCAGCTGGTTGCACCCAAAATCCAGAGCGCCTCGCTTGTCCGTTGACTGTAGGTAGGACCACGTACGGATCCAGTGCGTAGCCGGTGGTATCACCTGCATGAAGGAAAATGTTTTTGCATTGTTAAAGATATAATCATTACGTATGTTCCAAATGGCCCAAAGTAAAGCACATACACCCACTCGGATTTGTACTCTATCTTTTTTGTCTACGCCCCTTAACCAGTTCCCAAACAAATTCCGTATACTAGTTGGGGGTTGTAAATTGAAAGCCATAGAAACAATACGCCAGACCATCTTAGCTAAGGGACATGATAAAAACAAATGCTGACACGTCTCCTCTTGATCACAGAAGCAGCATTTCTTTGAACCCTCCCAATTCCGTTTAGCTAGGTTGTCTTTAGTTAAAATCTCTTTACGCATAAGAAACCACATAAAAATCTTAATCTTCAGTGGCACTTTCATTTTCCAAATGTGTTTACGAAGAAATCTAGTATGATCACTTAGATAATCGAGATACATAGATTTAACCGTAAACTTTCCTGATGTAGTTAAACCCCAAGTAAACGTATCAGGAGCATCGGCAAGTTGAATACCCATTAATCGGTTAACTAAATGTAACCATCTATCCCACCTTTCCCCAGTTAAAGCTCTCCTAAAACTTATATTAGGAGGAGGCGCATTCCCCATAACAGAAGCAACCGAAACTTCTTTCCGATGGACAATGTTATATAAGGAGGGATACTGGTTAGAAAGGGGCTTGTCCCCCAGCCAAGTATCCTCCCAGAAGCGAATAGTTTCACCATTTCCAACAGTAAAAGAACCCCTGATGAAAAAATCATCTTTTACTTTCATGAGGCCTTTCCAAAATGGTGAGTCGCCAGGCTGCACCTTAGCTTGGGATAGAGATTTAGAATGTAGGTATTTGTTATGAATCAGCTCATGCCAAACACCCTCCCCGGTCAAGAGTTTGAAAAGCCATTTGCATAACAAACTTTTGTTTTTTGATTCTAAGTCTTCAATCCCAAGACCCCCCTGATCTTTCGGCTGGCATATGATGTTCCATTTAGTTAGTCTATACTTTCTTTTATGGCCATCACTTTGCCAAAAAAATCTTGATCTAAAATAGTCCATTCTTTTGCGTACCCCTTTAGGTACCTCAAAAAAGGATAACATAAACATAGGTAGACTCGTTAGCACTGAGTTGATTAAGATTAGGCGGTCCCCATAAGAAAGCAGCTTCCCAACCCAACTTGCTAATTTTTTTTCGAACCTATCCTCAATAGGTCTCCACTCCCCATTCTTTAGCTTTCTAAAGTGAATGGGAATACCCAAATATCTAAAAGGGAACGAACCAGCTTCACATCCAAAAATGATTCTATACTGGTCCTCCACCTCCTTCGCTTTTCCAAAACAAAAGAGCTCACTTTTATGAAAGTTTATTTTCAACCCTGATAGTTGTTCAAACATACATAAAACGAGCTTCATATTTAGTGCCTTTTCCAGGTCGTGACTCATAAAAAGGATAGTATCATCAGCGTATTGTAAAATGGATACCCCTCCCTCAACCAGATGAGGAATCAATCCATCTACCTGGCCATCCTCCTTCGCTCTCGAGATTAGAATGGCCAGCATATCCGCTACGATATTAAATAAGATAGGAGATAGCGGATCACCCTGCCGCAGTCCTTTTTTTGTCTGAAAATAATGGCCTAGATCATCATTGACCTTGATACCAACACTCCCACGACTAACAAAATTTTCAATCCAGCTGCACCACTTCGTACTGAACCCCTTCATGCGCAACACTTGTTGTAGAAAGGGCCACTGGATCTTGTCATATGCTTTCTCAAAATCTATTTTTAGGAGGACCCCATCCAATTTCTTCCTTTGAAGTTCATGGACGGTTTCATGAAGAATCACAACCCCTTCTAGAATATGACTCCCCGGCATGAAGGCAGATTGAGTTGGTCGGATCACCTTGTGTGCCACCCCCATAACTCTATTCGTGCCCACTTTCGTGAAGATTTTGAAACTAACATTTAACAGACAGATGGGGCGATATTGCTGGATTTGGACTGCATTTTCTTTTTTTGGTAGGAGAATAATATTACCATAGTTCAGATGAAAAAGTGGAAGCTCCCCTTTTTGGAAACTTACAAACATTTTCATTAGGTCGAGTTTTAGCATATCCCAAAACCTTTGGTAGAACTCGGCTGGGAACCCGTCTGGTCCGGTGCTTTGTTTTTTTTTCCATTTGCATAATTGCATCATGAACTTCCTTTTCATTGAAATCAGCCAAGAGGAGAGCATTCTCCTCAGCCGAAATCTGTGGAATATCCGAGATTTCAGTTTCCACTAGAGAGAAATTATTTGGGACCGGCGCCCCAAACAATCTCTTGTAGAAAGTTGTAATATAATTTTTATTATTCTCCTGTCCTACAATAGTCCCCTCGTCTTGCTCGAGCTGAAAGATCTTTTATAGTAATATTTTTCTCTAGTATGAATTGTTACTCGATAATTCATAGTACCTCCACGCTTCAGTACAGAAGGGAAATGGCACCCAAAATATAGCTAGAGGTATGTTACCTGAAACTTCGTGTCGCTGAACAGCAATGTGTTATGCTGGACTCTTTCGTTCCATATCTGCAAAATGAAAAAAAAGGACATAGTGTTTGTCTTGGGAAAAGAAATAAGATAAAAGTATAGAAGATAGTGCGTCAGTTGCATACAAAGATACTGGTTCACACCTGCTATGTAGCACTTACACAACTACAATACTTGAGGAAACACATCAGCACCCCATGGTTACCCTGAAGTCCTGAACGCAAAATTAAAATCGGTTAGTTTGGAACACTACGTCTAAAACTTTCACTAGCATAGCACCTACTGCTTTCCATGGACTACACTAAAACATAACAGAAAAAGGATCGTATAACAACCTCATCTCTCTCGAATGGATAGTTCAAAAAAAAGCTACCAATTATGAAACACCTGTGCTACCTCGGCAGCCCTGACGGGTTTTTTCTCATATATGAGCATCCAGTAATTTCATAGGACAAAGAATTACTTTTATCTAGCACATGACCAGTAATGTTTCTTCTCATATATGATTTAAATCGGCAAATTATGAGTTGAAGATGCAAATTATAGTTTCTTGCACTAACCAACTGAAGATGCAAGGTAGCTGCAACAAGAGAACGTAAGTGGAACTAACTATTCAGATTTAAAGGTTAAGTCGAAGCAATATATGTTCCATGAGTATTTATTAATAAGTCAATGTTTCAGCAGAAATAAGGCAAGAATATTGCTTGCTGGCACTAAACCTTGCGGTGTTTTTTTGCAGTGTCAAGCCACACTTGTGCAGTGCCAAGCTACTGCAGCCAATGGCTGTTGGTAAACGAGTAAGCAATAATCAGCTCACCGCTTTCTGCTGCATGCACGATGCTAAGTACTCCTACACTGCACGAATGCCTACACTGGAACCCCTAAAATCAAGAAGAAGTGCATGCTTACCGGCCTAGCTTTCAAATCGACGAAGCCATTTCTCCCCGCAGGTCTAGTAAGCACCGGGTGGCGCGCATCTTCTGCTGTACGCATGAAAGCTCCTGGACGCATGAACGTGCCGCCATGCTGTGGAATATGACTATGAGACGTGGATGATAGTGCGCATAGAGAACTGATTGTTCACCAGAAAAAGAGCAGTAAAGAACCACCTGGGCAGCCACAAGTTTGAAATGGAATCGCTCTGACGCCACCGCAGAGACGACACAGCATAAACTACTTCTTGCTGCTTCCCTCCCTGCGACGACCCGACGGATCCCCAACCCCCTCTCTTTCCCGGCTGTGATCCCCAATCCTCTCCTCTAGTCCCGGCGGATCTGGAGGCAGCATGACGCCCGACGGCCTAGTCGAGATCGCCGAGCGGGTCTACGGTGCGTGAGTTCTCGCCATTCATTCCCTTTAATTTCTTTCCCAACCACTCCACTTTGTTGGGGATATATATGATATGCACTGCATTTCTCCCATAGCAGATAGAGATAGATGCATACAAAAGCGTTGTAATCCGTCATAATTAAGGATGCATATATATGGTGTTCCCATATTTTGCAGTATTCCGTTCGTGCTTGACGACCAGTGTCATGGACGACGACAAGTACCGGGACTACATCAAGGAGATCGTCACGCAGCTCCAGGAGTCCTTCCCCGACTCCTCCTTCATGGTGTTCAACTTCCTGGACGAGCCAGGGCGGAGCTGGAGCCAGCTGCGCGACTTGCTGTCCAGCTTCAGCAACGACATGACGGTGCTGGACTACCCGAGGCAGTACGAGGGGTGCCCGCTCCTCGCCATGGAGGCGATGCACCATGCTCTCAAGGTGGGGGAGATCTGTCTCGGTACCGATGTCCAGTGTAACGTCCTGCTCATGCATTGTGAGCCAGGTTGCTGGGCCGTGCTCGCCTTCATGTTGGCAGCACTGCTTCTGTACCGGAACCTGAGCAGCCGCGGCGAGGAGCAGAGTAGGCTAGAGATGGTCTACGCGAGAGCCCCTCGCGAGCTCATCCGGTTGCTTTCGCCGCTAAACCCAATGCCTTCTCAGATGAGATACCTGCGTTATATATCTCGGAGGAATGTGAGTGCGAGCTCAGAGTGGCCGCGACCAGTTGCTCCAGCAGTTATCTTAGACCGCGTCATACTAAGAAGCATACCAGCTAGATTTAATGGTGAGGATGGAATATGTAGACTGATACTCCGTATTCATGGGAAGGATCCTCTGCTTACCGGGAAAGGAAATCCCAGGGTGTTGTTCTCTTCAACACCAAGGGCACTTTACAACCAGGTATGTTTTAATTGGACTACTAATTATCTGTTTGGACAACCGTTTGTTTGCTTCCCTGTAGTGTTAACCACATGGTGTTTTCGTGTTACTCAGGCAGACTATGAATTCGTTAAGATCAACATCGACCGCGATATTCAAGGAGATGTTGTCCTGGAATGCATTAGCGTGGGTGCTGGTCATGTACGGGAAGAGGTAATGTTCAGAGTCATGTTCAATACAACATTTATCAGATCTAACACTCTGGTGCTAAATCGAGACGAAGTTGACATAACCTGGGATGCTAAAGATCAATTCCCAGAGGAATTCAGAGCCGAGGTACACGCAATCCTCATTTCAGTCAGCTTGTTGCTTACAAATTGTGCAGAAACTAAAAGCGTCCTCCTATATGGTGAAAGGTTCTTGTTTCAGAAGTGGACTCTACGGAAATGGATGATGTTTCCTCGGAAAACATACTCCGGCAGCTTCCACAACGGTTGGTGTCTCCAAGCATGAATGGTTCAAGCATTAGAAAAGTAATAACAGGACAACTGGAGCTTGGTTAGTTTTCTCCCACCAACGATCGAGGAATCTCACAATGCTCCCAACAACAGTCTTTTACTATACACCCATAGTCTCATTTTATTACCTACAAATTTAACTTTCGCGATCTGGTAGGTATACCTGTTGTAACAAAGGGTCCACCGCCGCCGCCACCACCACCTCCTCCTTCTCAGCCATCAGCGCGGACGTTATTGGCGGCATCTGATGCTGCTAAATTGTCTCAATCGCCTCGGAAGCATTCAGGTTCAGATGAAATACTCGTATGTATATTTTAGATTTGTGGATTTTCGGTTTCTAACTGAAGTTCTTCCACTGTTGCAGGTCCTTCACTATCGCTCCACCAATCTCCTCCACCTCCTCCCCCTCCACCTCCCCCTCCATCCGCTCCTAGGTTTTCTCCTGTTGTATCTTCTGCGCAACACCCACTTGCACCTCCTCCTTCAAGGTTGGTAACAAGTTCTTGTCTCCGATGTTGCTAAATCCGCTGTGTTAGTTATTATATACTAAAAGCAGTATACATGCTCTAAAATAGACACCACCTTAATCCACATCATTAGAATTATTTTAATTGTTAGGTATGTAATTTCTGGTTAGAATTTAGAGGGATCGTGTAACTTTAGTGTGGAGTCCGTGTCTAATACGTCCTTGTCACGACCCAGGCATTACCTGAAGCACTTAGGTGAAGAGGAGGACTGAAGGACGCCACAGATCAGAGCCGCCCATTGTGCCCACATGGGGGATTTTTGATGATTTGCCCCACTTTACATCTGAAATTTGATTATTTGCCACATGAGTGAAGCAACGGACACAAACCCCTCCTGTATGGGGAGAGAGGCATCGAATTGTAATTTCAAGAACTATTTTCTGGAAGGAACTTTCTCTTCCTCCTCCACCACGAACTCGTTCATCGAATTCTTCCTCCCAGCGTGACGTTGTGGATTTTGTATCAGAGATTCGTGTTATTCGAATGATTGATGAAATACCATGCACTTGTTTCAAATGTATGTGAAAAGGGCTAAACGATTTATACAAAAAATATATAAGGAGTTAAATATAGGGGCTCGGCTAGAAACGGTCACCATTTAATTCCTCAAATTAAAAGGAATTAAGTATAAGATGCATATAAGGAGTTAAATTTTAGGGGATCGGCTAGGCATATGCTAACTAGTGGAGGACTTGGGCATGATTATTTAAAAAACAGCCGCGCTGGCGGCCGGATTAGCGTTTCTGTTTTAGTTGTAGGCTTTGGTATATCATTCATGAAAAACTCATTCATGAACTGGTTTCCCGTTGTTGATTTTTTTCATGTACTAGTGTTTTACATTGGGTGACAAGAATCTGTGCTTATAGAGTTGCAAGAATCGCACACAAGAATCTTAATTGTCACCATTACATTGTCAACATTTTTAACTGATCCATCTAAGGAAGAAATAATTGCACTACTACAATCAAAGATTACAACATCTTGCTCAACAGTTTCTGAAGACTTGAAAGCTGAAACCATCATCTCGCTCCGGCTGGCCACGTTTTCGGATCACCATGCCGATCCGCCACTCCACCCACCGCAGCACCACTTCCTTGGGTCCTGTGCGTCTCCCTCGTTCTTTGATCAGCCGTCCGCCAGAGACCACGTTCTGAACTGTTGAAACCAGCACCTCGCGCGCTCTGGATCAGCATGCCGACCGCCACTCGATCTACCGCAGCATCGCCTTCGTAGTTCTTGTATCAGCATCTTCCCTCCGCTCCGTTCTGGGACCAACACCATTTGGTACGTTTCCTTGGCCTTGGGGATCGAGCTGTCACACCTTGGTCTTGCGGATCCGCTCGTGCACCACGCCGCGGCGGTCGTCAGGCACCTTCTCCACGACATCAAGCGGCACGATGCCTCCGCGTATGGTATGCTTCGTGGCAGAGGGCGTCGGCGACCTGGTTTCCCTCCCGGTAGATGTGCTGCACCTCGCACGCCGAGAAGCGGCCGAGCAGCATGAGGATCTCGGCCTGCAGGTCCGGCGGTATGCGCCTCTCCGTGCCCTCCCCGCGCAGGAGCTTCACCAGCATCAGGTCGTCCCCTTCCACCACCAGCCTTCCGATGAAGTTGTCCAGCGCCAGGCGCAGCCCGCGGATGAGCGCCCGCGCCTCCACGATGCCAACCGACGAATGCTCCGTTCGCTCGGCGAACGCGACCAGAACGTTGCCGTCGCAGTACCTGATCACGCCGCCGATGCTCGCCCGGCCGGACGCATCGTAGTAGAAGGAGCCGTCGAAGTTGAGCTTAAACCAGCCCCTGGCAGGAGGCTGCCACTGCACCAGAATGCGCGGCTGGAACGGTTTGGCCGCCGGCGAGAGCGAGGAGGAGGAGTAGGACCAGCGGCAACCCTGAAATGGCTGCGGCGCCGCTGCCCACCATGGCTGTGCAGAGTAGGGCACGGTGCAGGCCATCTTTTCCCGCTTCAGTAGACAGTAGGCACTCTCTCCATTAGCATACGATGCATATGTATAGTACGGAGACGAGTTCCACTCTTAATCGGACCCGATCGACTGAAGTTTGGAAAGTGGAATCCGAGATGAACCAGGCGTCTACAGTACGCGTCTTGTGATTTATTCCGTTTGGGTGCAAACTGGTGCTGTCCCGCTCCAAGTAGTATCAATCCTATAATTTGAGAATCTAAATCTTAGCGTGATAGGGGCAAATAACATACCAGATTTTAAATTAACAAAATTTGATTTTGAAGCTTATTTGCTGGTAAAGAATTATGTATTTTTCCCACACCAAAAAACATGAGCCAACCTTTTATTTCAATTGATCGTGTAGTGTCGACCAATCTTTAATGTACGATATGCATTTAATATTTCAATTTTCACGGATAACCATCAAACATTTTATTTTGGAAGATGAGTTATATCTAGCCTTGCCTTTTTAACTTGTGACCGTACAAATTAATTTTGGTACCACAATTGCGGCTAGGTTAGAGCATGTCCACGCATGGCCAAAGCACTCCCAAAAGGTCAATGGGGTTTGGACCGAAAAATCGGCCATAGTGGTAACCCCATCGGACCGAGCCGAACCAAATTTTGTCTGACAAACCCAGACGACCCCCACATTTGGAGGCCCGCTCAGGGGCGCTAGACAACGCCTAGAAAAGGTGTCTGATAGGTGGGCCCCCTTATCATACACACACGCTCGTTCAGCCGTGATTGATGACGCCGTGTAGGAGATCATTCTGAGCTAATGGCGGTCACACTTGGCCGGACGGTTCCCCAAGTGACGCGACACGACGAGATACGACAGTGGTGTGCCTACCCACACACGCCTCGCATTAACACCGGTGCAAGCTTAAGCCCACGCGCCGGTGTTGCGGCTTCCCCACACGTCGCATTAACCCTATCGCACCGTCCTTCAGCCTATCCAGCCCGTCTAGCGATATAAGGGGACCTCCACCTCCTCGTCGTGCATAAGCTCACCTCCAACTCTCCCCCATTCCCTTTTAACCGGCCACCCACACCCCGACCGCGCCAATGTCGAACAACTACGAGGTCGGTGGCAGAGCGAGGGGACACATTCCGGGGAGACCGTGTTAGTTCCACCGTTATGGCTTGCTCATCCAGCTAGACTTTCGGGTGCCAGAGAGGTGGGTCGTAACAACGGGTTGCCGGCCTCGCGGTGCCTCCCATTCCCGCTAGCCCTCAGGCGTCCAACCTCGTCGTCCTTCATTGGCGGAAAGTGATGCGGAGGAGCAGGCGACGCCTCCCTGAGAACACCAAGGGAACTAGGGAGCGTGACGATCGTATCCGCAGTGAGCTTCCACCGGTGTGGTGGGGAGCAAACGCTGCCGCTTGCCACCGGTCAAGGAAAGCGGTGGCGAGCGTCGTGGTAGAGCACAGGCGGCGGCGTCGTCATCCGCAACACGCAGGATCACGCGCCACGAGGTGTCTTGGTAATCCGCGATGCACAGGATTGCTGCGCGGACGCCTCTACCTCCGTCGACCGAAGCACGAGGCGGATGAGGAGATGATGAGTGGTTCATGCGTGCTACCTCGTTGTCATCGCCACTGCGCGCCGACGCCCACGATGGCGACTGTGCTGCCATGAGTTGGACTCTGGTGGCGACTACCACCGAGATCGAGGAGGAATCGACAGGCTTTGTGAGGACCATCGAACTCTTGGCGTAGCAGGTGACCTGCTCCGAAGAGAAATAATCTTTCCTTGCCCCCCCCCCCCCCCCCCCCCCCCGCCTCACACCCACCCCCCTATATGCAGGGTCTACTTTGAGGGCGGCGAGAAATTAGAAGTTGGGCTTGAAATATATATTTATGTGCAGGGGAACAATCATTCTTAACTATTTTTTGTTTTACTTTTCACGGACATCTACATGTCCATATCAGGAAAGCATATAGCTGTTCTTTTTCGTAAGTCTTCATCGTTTGCTCTCTTATTCTTCTTCTTCTCTCTTTTGCTTCTTCTTCTCTTGTCTTTTGCATGTTGGACCTGATTAAATTCCAGACAACAATGATTCAGAGAAAAACAAATATAGTACATTTAGAAATCTTTTGAATAAAAAGGGGGAAATTAATTTTGAACAAAAAACAGTAAATTGTATAACGTGAACAGTTAATTTTGAATCAATTCAGTGAAAAAAATATGTGATGAACAATTAATTATGAACCAATTTCAGTGAACAAACACAGTAAATTGACATAACGTGAACAATTAATTTGAACCATTTTTAGTGAAAAAAAGGTGATGAACAATTAATTCTGAACCAATTTCAGTGAATAAAAAGGGCGATAAAAAAAGATATTCTAGCACTAACATGAAATGTTTGTACCAAAAATAAAAATATTTGGAACTTAAAATAATTATATTGAGCAAATCTAAATGAACATAAATAGTGTGTGAACCAAAAAAAAACATGGTTCATCTGAAGAAAAAGTAGACCTTTTTATATTATACAAATTTAAATAAAAAATAGTTTGCGAACCGAAACTAATTAGACTAAACGAATTTGAATGAACAAAACTAGTTTGAGAATAGAAAATATCATAGGTGTAAGAAAAAATAGTCTGCGAACTTTGGAACCTAATATAATTATAGGAACCAGGAATCAACCCCAAATTTATTTATAGTGAACCAAATTTGAATGAACACAAATTGGTTCTTCTAAATAGGACTGAATTGTTTCAAAACTTTATTAAACCGGTGTGGAAACCTGGTTTTTATAGTAGCTTTAGCTCAAAAAAACATCGGGTATGACATCTGCTAGCAAAAAAAAGGAATGATAGTAATCATAAAAAACCGACCTTTCTCACCTCGTCGCTCCCATGGGCGGCGGCGGAGGGAAACCCTAGTTCCTATGCTCCTAGCCCCTTCCCCTCGTCCTCCCCTCCTCCTCGCCGCCGCCAGGCGGCGTCAGCCAAAGGCCGATCGCGGGTGGTGGTGGGGCTTCTTCAGCTCCCTCACGCGGGGCTTGGCGTGGGCCAAGGAGCCAGCTTGAGCGTCGGGCTTCTCGAAGGGCACGGCGGCGGTGTGGCGGCTTTGGCTGCAGTGGGGCGCGCTGGTGGCGACAGTTCCGAGACGGTGCTCTAGGGTGACAGAAGCCATGGGCGACGCGGCAGCGGTCAGGCTGGGCCAGAGGCCTTGACTGCACGGGGACGGGCGTGGGGAAAGCGAGATCGGACGGGGTGGTGGAGGTCTGGGACGACGCTGTACTCCGAGGCGACGGGCGGTGCTGGCCATGGACGGCGGGCCTCGACCCAGATCCAGGCCCATTTGGGCCCGATCTGGGCGTTGCGGGCCCTGCTGACCTAGGTTTCAGGGGTTCCTCCGGGGAACCCATCCCTGGCCATGTGTGGCTGGGGTGCTAGATCCGGGCCACGAGCCTAGATCCGGCGACCACCTGGCAGGCCCTTCTCGGGCACTCTGGCTAGGACGTGTGGGAGGGCCTGCCCGTCACACCCCGCGGATCGAGTGTTGTTCGTTGTTCTCAGCCTCTCCCGTCTGATATGGTAAGCCCGCTTTCCCTTGCCCGCATCCTAACGGGTGCGAGGTCTTGGATGCCGGGGCGGCGGCCACGAAGGTGTGGACTGCCCGTGCGCTCTGCAGCGAGCAATGTGGCAGTGGTGATGGTCTCCTTCCTGGGCTAGGTGCCTGGCAGGGAGCGGACATCAGGGGATCCTGGTGCTGAAGGCTTCGGCTCTAGCAGCTCCCAGATCACGGTTTGGGAGTCTGACTCGATGACGGGGGCGGTCTGAGATACGAGTAGGGCGAAGGTTTTTTCGGGCGAAAGCTCAGCGCTCCTGCGCTGACGGCGGCGATTCCTGCAGGCGTCGTAAACCTCTTAGGGGCGTTTTTGTGGATATTTTGTCGTGTTATGACTCCGGGTGAAAACGTTGGCCTTCGGTCTCGACATTGGCGGCGTTAGCGTCGCTTCCTTCTTGAGGGCTTTGTCGTGGAGTTCCGTTTCTTTATGCTTAGTTCCTTTGTTATCGGTCGCTGGCTCTCCGGTAATTTTTTGTTTATACTTGATCTTCTGGTAAGAGGGTCACCTCATCATATTGTATCGGTTTCGCCGTTATGTTTTTTTTTATAAAGCGGGGCTACGGCCTGTTTCTAGAGAGTAATCAGTAAAAAAAACTGCTACTTGGCTTGATGTTGTACGAGCTACGCAAATGCTGGTAGTACCGGCTCACGTTAAGATTAAGTGATTACTTACCTTTATCACCCCAACGATTTCCAAGAAGCACAGTCAAACTTTGCTAGTTGGAGATAGTCTTCATTCTAAACGTGTAGTACCACGGGAGGCCACAGTAAATAGGACCATCATTCTCACACTGAAATCGACAAAAGTTCATGCTAGCGGAGAAAGTTTGTTTTGCAAGAACCATACACTTTGTTGTAGCCACTTATATCCATGGAAAATTACAGATTTATCATTCATTATTAATCAAGCAGGCGTGAGCACTCCCAATCAAATCATCGATTCACTATGTATAAACCTATTTGAGTTTTCTTTCCTAGTATAATATGGATTTCTGGTGTACAAAAGTGGATTCGGAATTTAAATTTTTTTTGGGGGGATTTCACTTTTGGTAGTTGACGTTTTGGCTTTGAGTTGACTTTGGGTATGAATAACATTTTTTGTTTCAAAATCGTTTTGATTGTTCTTTATGTGGTATAATACAAGTTTTATGGTGGTTGGCATTTTTAAGAACCGTTCATCCACCCCGATCTATTCTTAATAGACTAAAAAAATTAAATAAACTAATCCGTAGCAACACATGGGCATATTTGCTAGTCTATATAAAAATATGAAAAGTCCAAACATGAACTTTTAATTTGACAGGAACATACATCAATTTTTTTTACCGGAATATAGAGCAATTGATGTGTCCTTTTCGAACTTCTTTTTTTTGTCTTCCAAGATACTGTCCTTGTCCCTACTATTATTAAAGTCGCAATAGCAACAACAACGGAACAACCACCGCGCCGGATGAAAAACAAAAAACCACCCCACAACAAGCATCTCGACCTCTACTAGTAGAATGAGTTTCATACTATAGTTTATCGCCCTCCTTACTGTTCACAACGAGGTGACACAGCTGGGAGCGGCGCTAGTACGCTGGAGCGCGGAGAGAAGACATACGTCCATCGAGTTCCTAATCTGAGAAAAAGTTTCCGGCCAGCCCACCATCGAGGTGTTCATCTTTTGTTCGGCCGGCCCAGATCTCAATTTCTCCCTTGGGACCGGTCTCTCGTCAAGGACCATGGCATTTCCTGGCTCCGCCTCCAGGTTAGCACTGCGTTCTTGTCTGCTACCTTATGCCAGTGCTAACTAGCAGCTGCTTAAATATCTGATTCCACCCAGCTTTGACTTCATAAAAAAAGACCCATCTTATAGAAAGCTCAAAAGAGTATGTGTGTTTTTTTTTCTAAAAAGAAATTGATAAAACGAATTTTATTGACCCAATCGTGTCATCAATACCGTATAGAGCATGTTTTCTCTCATGAGCTTGTGCTATGAAGTTTTCTCTAATGACCGCATAACTCTATTGGTAGCAATGGAACTACGGGGCCAACGAGTCTTACAATCAGTGTTCTTAAGAAAATCACAGACGATTTCTCCAACGAAAGAGCACTGGGTCAAGGCGCATACGGAACGGTTTACAAGGTAAGTTTCAGATCCTGCCTTTCAAATTACATATATTACTACTAGCATGTGGACAAACCAAACACAGCTTTTCTGCATATAAAATGATGTTGGGACTGATATAATCAACCTGGAGTAGGGGGTGCACGACAACGGAGAAGAGATTGCTGTGAAGCTGCTTCACAATAACATGCAGGCAATTGACGATGAGCAATTCAAGCAAGAGTTTGATAACCTGATGATGCTCAACCATCAGAACATCGTACGGTTCATTGGCTACTGCTATGAAACGCAACGTCGGCACATGGAATTCGAAGGGAAAGTAGTTTTTGGTGAAACGACATACAAAGCTCTTTGCTTCGAATATATGCAAAAGGGAAGCCTTCAAAAGCATATTCACGGTAGGATGCCACTCCTCTTTGATTATGATAGAAGTTTAGCATGTGAACAATAAATGTTGTTTTATGGTTCCATTTCAATAAACACCTCCTTACTTTTTCAAAATTTGCAGAAGAATCGCATGGACTTGATTGGGACACACGTTACAAAATTATAAAAGGGATTTGCGAGGGTCTATACTACCTTCATGAAGGATGCAAAGAGCCAATTTACCATTTGGACCTAAAACCTGACAACATACTGCTAGATGAAGACATGGTGGCAAAGCTTGCAGATTTCGGTTTGTCTAAGCTTTTCGGTGAAGAACAAACTAGAGTCACACAATATCCACTAGGAACAATGTAACTGAATTTTCCTGCAAATTAGTTCATTTCTCTTTCTTTTTGTTTCAGCGGCGATGAAGCCCTTCTAGAAATTAATTAATTGTTATCTAATATATTTCTTGTTCCATGAACAGTGGATACATGCCGCCGGAATATTTATTTCGAAACATAGTCTCGAAAAAGGTAGATATATTTAGCTTGGGCGTTGTAATGATAAAAATAATTGCAGGGCCTAAAGGCCACTCCAGAAGTGATGAAATACCTTACCAAGAGTTTCTTGATGTAGTAAGTAACACTATCTCTTCACTCCAGGAATAACATCAATGGTTATTTTTACAATAAAGTATATGCCCTGTTTTACCCTTGTACAGGTCCATTTCAGCTTTACATTTTGATTATACAGGTGCAAGAAAACTGGAGAAACAGGTTACAGGCAACATTGAGTCCTTCCCAGCCATTAGAAGCATTCTGTCAGCAAGTGAACATATGCACCAAAATAGCGCTAAGCTGCATGGAAACTGATAGGCACAAAAGGCCCACTATAGTTTATATTATAGATAAACTGAATGAAACCGAAACTGTGATTGACAAGGTAATATTTTATTGTTGACAATAAATATTGTCGCACTTATTATCAGTTAAATCCTTGCAATGATGATTTCTCTCAATAAAACAACTAACTACTCCCTTGGTCGGTTTCACTACTATGACTGTCGTCACCTCAGTAATATCCGAAACAACTATTTATTCAAGAAACCAAGATTGTAGTTAGATCAGCATAAATTAGTGCAAATTTCTGTGCTTAATGGTTGTATAATGCCATTTCATAAGGGTATGCATGTTCACTCCTCAACAAGTAGTCTTTCTTAGATTGATCCGTGCTTTGATCCACACAAGATGCTCTAGGAAATTATAGTAAACAGACAGAGTATGTGAACATTTCATAACCCCTCTGGTTATCTGTACAAGGCCACCTCATCATTTTTCTCTAAATTTACAACAAAATATATGTTATATGCTGTAAGAATATACCACTGATATTCTTTATGGCAGTAGTAGGGATTCATATTCTTGAGTCGTTAGGTTAATGGCAGATACAGGGGAGTAGAAAAGGCTGAAACAACACCTGACTAAATATTTACCTCTGAGGCAGTAGAGATAATCCAGGACACCACGCATGAATAACAGGTTACTTAGGCTTACTTTTTGAAATTAATTTTTGCAGGCGTTGTCATGGTCGGACAGTATGCGTTCATGGATGCGGGGAGATTTGGTAAGTTATCCGCCTATGGAGTTCAGAGTCCAGATTCCAGACAGAGTTCGGCTTTGTTAACCTTGACTTGGTTTCAATTGTTGCTATCACACATCAATGATCTATGGATGACAAACATTCAGGTGAAGTTAGAAGCCATCACCAAAAGAAGCGATTCCAAGTGTAGAGGCGTGCAACGAGTTCCCCTTGCTGCTTCGGATCACTGGAGCACCATGGCGTGGAGCAGAGAAAATGCCGCGCGTGGGCGTCGACATCGTGGTGGTGGTTGAGGTTGACTGGTTCATGGTGCTTCAGTGGCGGCTGAATATCATCAAGCAGGCACTCATGATCGTCATCGACAAGCTCGGGCCGGGTGACCGACTGTCCATGTTGTCATTCGAGGGCAATGTACCTCGCATTATGAAGCTCACGTTCATGTCTGACCAAGGCCGGGATGTTGCTAAACGTCTGGTAAACGAGCTTACCGTGGATCATGGCTACAATTTAATCGCTGCTCTACGAGAGGGAGCTGAGGTATATCTAGTGAATACCTATTATGTGCTACAATTATTGTACTAGTTTCTAGTGAATACCTACCGTATTATGCACCTCTTTTATTGTTGATTTCTTGGACATAGATCCTGAGGGGGCGTCAAGTAGAAGAAGGTGCCAGCCGCGTGGGCTGCATGATGTTCTGTGCGACAATAATGACATTCAGATCAAGGACAAGTATGACAAGGAAATCAGCTCTGAATTCCCGGCGTACGTCTTTGGCCTGGGCGAGCTACACCACCCGGCGGTCATGAAGTACATAGCCGACAGGACCCGCGGCACCTACTCTTACGTCCACTACAACATCAAAGAGATGAAGGATGCCTTCGAGCTGTTCATCACTGGCCTCACAATGATCGCCGCAACATCCGTCAAGATCACCGTTAGAGCTCATGAGGGTGTCTTCATATCATCAATCTACTCCGGTGGATACGACAACCGCGTGACTTCTGACAAACGGTCCGGTGAGATTGATGTCGACAACATGTACGCCGGAGAGCGGAAGAACTTCATCGCCTACCTCAAAGTCCTACAGGGAAACATTGACAAGCTTGTGACAGTTGGTGGCCGGTACCAGAGCTTCGTCGCACGTAGGAAGCTGGTTAACATGGATGTTTCTGTCCTGCGACCACGCTTGACATGCTTCCCGGCCATCCACCGTGATGTGGCGGCTGAGCTTGTGCGAATCCGGCTTCGAAAGGGCGTGCTCATGATGATCCGAGAACCTGGGGTCCTTGATGAGCTGTGGGCGAAGGTCAAATGCTCCGAGGAGGGTGGCAATGCACCCGAGGAAACCTTGTCAGAGCTCGGCAACAACGTGGCTGAGATCAAGAGAATCATCACGCACAACCGCAGATCGCCTCCTTATATGATTTCATGGCTGACTTGTCACAATTGGCAGCGCGCAACCACCAAGGGCGCGCGTTGTGTCTCCGGTGCTTTCACCATCCCGGGGCAGCATGAAGATGCAGATGAGAAGGACGACGGCCATGAGCAAAGTAAGTAATAGTATAGGTGTCACGACTTTGTGAGCTAGCTTCATATGTCCTGCGTTGTAGCACATCTCAACTCTGAACGCCTCAATGGTACTGGCCGATGGCATTACCGTTACGGTGTTCAATAACAGAATAAATTAAAAGAATGCCCCGCGCGTTGCAGCAGAAATTTGTATGAAAAAAGTTACGAGAATTATAATTTGTGTACTTGGAACATTGGTGGGCTCATAAATTGTAATGTCGGCTGGATTTTTTTATGGAAACAGTGATATGCAATCTAATTTGTGTAGTTCGCACATGAATTGCAGTAATGTTGTATGATAACTAGCTGGGTGGCCCGCGCATTTGCGCGGCTAGCGTATCTATTTGATGTTATATCCTTGCTATCACATTATTTTAAATTCAGAAAATATTATCCGATAAATACAAATTTAATACTTTAAGAACATATTTGTAGTTTCACTTGTTTTTTCTCAAATTCACATAAATTAGCCATGGCTTGTAGTTTCACTTTGTTCTATTTTTATTCTGTCATTATGTCCAACAATATATTTTAACGTTGCATGTTTTATGTTTTTCTCCTTCCTCCTCTTTTCTTTACAATTGAAAATTTAGAATTATTTAAGTCACGTGTAGCTCCTTCCTTCTCTTTTTTTATGTTGGGTTGACATATTTTTAAAAATACATAATTTTCCATTTTTTTCTTCAGTTAGTTGTATTTAATTGTCCATTAATTTTCTCAGCACATACATATTTCAGCGCTTGTACATCACGTTCCACACTCATGATCTAATAAATACACAACATTTCTAGTAATTAATAAAAAAGTAAAGCATGAAAGTTAAATCCGCTTTCTCTTCTATACCAGGACTATACCCAATCCTATGACCGAACCAAAGAAAAAACCCATTTCTCCTGTATTTCAGGCCATGCTAACACCTACATCTAATTTATGATAGAGTCAGAAAATTATTCTGTAAGTGTAAATAATCATAAAGTGCATCTGGAATAAGAATTCACGATCAAATTACCATGCTGAGGTACTTTCCAAAGCTTCGTTCAGTTTCAAAGAAAACAGCAAGGTATGCAATAAAGAGGACAATGCTAGATTTGATCTAGATATGAATTTACATAAACATCCCTTGATTATTCAGATTCAGAAGAGGCAAGATGGAAATATGTTTCTGAAATTTCAAAATAAACTTTGAATAATTAGCAGTAGAGAAGAAGCATGATAATTAGGTAAAAAACATACTGGTTCAGATAACCATGATAAGTTACACCTTAATAAACAAAACCAACTATATTCTCCTGATGCGATGAAAAATTGAGATACTTTATAACTCCACAATTTCACATTTAGATGTGAAATAATTCCATTCCAAAGCTTCGTTCAGTTTCAAAGAAAACAGCAAGGTATGCAATAAAGAGGGCAATGCTAGATTTGATCTAGATATGGATTTACATAAACATCCCTTGATTATTCAGATTCAGAAGAGGCAAGATGGAAATATGTTCCTGAAATTTCAAAAGAAACTTTGAATAATTAGCAGTAGGGAAGAAGCATGATAATTAGGAAACAACATACTGTTCAGATAACCATGATAAGTTACACCTTAATAAACAAAACCAACTATATTCTCCTGATGCGATGAAAAATGAGATACTTTATAACTCCACAATTTCACATTTAGATGTGAAATAATTCCACAATTAATTTCACTTTTATAAACATTGGGACATCATGAATAATAGTAAAAATAATGTACAGCGAAATCATACATTTTAGTAACTACTAACCTGCAAAATAAAGCTGTGTAATGAGCTTTTGTCCACGAATGCAGCATAAAGGTTGCAGACTTACACTATTCCATGAATAATGTATATTACCTTTTATTTACAACGGATTGCTGAGCAAGGACTTGAGGCTTCAGCTCAAAATAAGAGCTGGAAAAAAGTAATGCAACCTTCTCCCCTACAAAATTAACTCCTACGTGAGTATGTGCACCAAGGAACAGAGAGGGCCTCATTCTTGTAGTCCCCACTGCGAGTCATCCTAATTAAATACAATTTACAAAAATTCACTGATGTCGAGAAAACATCATGGTTTTGTGTGTTTGCTGTTTGCTGCATTTGCTGGCATCCAAGTGTTAATTATATTAACACATCAAGAGAAAATTATAGGCTGCATGCTCTTATCATTCCGGATGTCCAACTATTTAAAACTTCTACTCTATATCTTATCTCATCGTAACAATGCCTATCTTGATAACAATCTCAGAATAAAAATGTAGACATAACCTTCCGAAAAAATGTTCGATGTTTTTTCTCTTCCTGATGTTATACACTTAACTCGACAAAATCCCATAAATTTGTTGAGTTAATCTCTTTTATGAATTTCTTGTCCTAATGAATCGATTATAAGTGTCAATAGATGGAATAATGGTATAGAAATTGATAAGAATAAAAAAGAGCGCACCACCTCAATCCTTAACTTGCACTTCTACTAATGTAGATCTGGAACCAGCCTCTCCAGCAAAAGAAAATTCATGTCAATAACAGCTCCTGGAATCTGAAAGTACATACTGCATATAAAAATCATAGTGTTTTTCTATTTTTAATAACAAATTATGAACCCTAGCGATCAGTGCATGCACAAAAAAACATATCACATTTGTTTTTCTAGGTATTTCATCGAGCACCTAAAGAAACAAAAATAAGAGTAAAACTTGAGAACACAACTCCATGCAATGAACTCCTAAGGCCCCGCTTGTTTTGTCTGGCAAATTTCCGCTCCGTAATAATTACCTGCCCTTTACACGGGGTGGCCCGGATTTTTGTGAGGAGCTAAACAGGTCCGTGATTAAATACCTCCGTGTTCGGTTAATATCCGACCTTCCAAGTGGGGCCTAAAGGGTAGTAAGTTGTGGATCATGAGTCCAGCTGTAAGAAAGGAATTAATTAACCATCACAAAATAATTATGCAATGTACTGACCTGATATAGAAGCCATACCAATTGTAAATCAAAAAACCGGTTCCATGACTAATTGATTATTAGAAGATACCTTAAAACTAATGTATTACTACAATGCAATCTTCTTCAGTTCAAGAGGAGCAGTCGGATCTGAAACAGGACTATAGAAGTAAGTATTCATTGCTTGTCTAAGATCAGGATACTGGTTTCAGAGCAGAGTAATGGGCGTTAACCATCCCTAGCTGGGGTTGTCGGATGCACAAACTTGGCGCCGGCAATAGCGCAAACTTCTGCCAAATGCTGGGAAGAGAGTCTACACTATAGGGGAAGATACGACTCTTCTTTATCTCGTACTTGCTGACCCTATCAAAATTTCAGAAGCATGTAAGTGAAAAAATTCAGGTAAAGATATGGAAGGTCACCAATATATAGTTTCGCCGAGACAATACGTCGACTCATATCGCCTGAGATGCAGTACGTGCGTACTGGTTAGATGCAAAGCTCGACCCATACAAACAGGCTGCGTACGTGTATGGTGAATCATATGTACCAGCTATAAGAACGTGCCGACGTGATACATGTACATGCTAGCTCTTCTGTACACAGATCCATGTTGATTAATCTCCACGGATTATGTGTCGTAACTCCAAATAGAGGAATCATGGCTAAACATACATGAAGATTGCGATCTGTTGTGCTGTCTTTCGCCTATCATTATGTACTGCGGCATCTACAAT
The DNA here is from genome assembly GCA_947311845.1 of Poa pratensis. NCBI lineage: Eukaryota > Viridiplantae > Streptophyta > Magnoliopsida > Poales > Poaceae > Poa > Poa pratensis. Next base: position 23,097,822 of record CAMZMU010000039.1, read on the forward strand.
TGGGGCCGCCATCACCACTAATATAAAAAGGGAGAGAGAGGGGTGATCCAAATCTTCTCAGCCACATAACAAATCATCCGACGGTTATTAGGTGAGACTGACCACGCAAACACGCGTAACGCTTCGCTAAGGCATCTAATTAATCCCCTTCCCCTGAAACGAAGCAATTAATCCCTTGACAACGCCGCCCTGGCGCCCTCTAGCCCAGCTGCGGCGTCGCACCAGCCTGCAGCCCTCAATCCCGCCGCTGGCTCCAGCCCACAATCCCCGCCAGCCCTCAATCCCCGCCGCCGGCGTCCGCCCCCCATCCCCGCCGCCACGTCGCACTAGCCTGCTGCCTCGCCCGCCTGCTGCCCGCCCTCCATCTCCGACGCTGCCGCCCTCCATCGTCAACGCCTGCTGTCGTGACCGCCCGCCAGCCCAACACACAGGGCCAGCCCGCCTGGTCGTCAGCGCCCGCACGCCACGCCCGGCCAGTCCGCCGCCGGGTCTGCAATCCATTGCCCTGTAGATCGCCGACGATGTAGACGCTCTGCACGACGGAAGTACACGTCGTGTACGCTGCACCAGGCATCCACGACGGCATGATCGTCAATTAAAGGTCAATTCCTTGGTTCCTTTGTCTGAATTACTTTAAGAGCAGCATGTACTAGCCATCGCCAATGCTATGTTGATTTGTAAAGACATTGCGGCTCACCAGAAAAGTTCAGTGTATCCCACATGTTTAATCCTACCATGAAGAATACAAATGTGATGAATTCATGAATTGTTTTTCCCAGATCATCTATATTCACCGTTGAACCTATGAAAGAATTAAAGAAGTAAAGCAGTCCTATTGACGACAAAAGGTAGGTCATTATCTCACATCTTTGATATCATCCTCGGTTGTTCACGATCTACTGATGTTTTGAAGCCCTTGCTAATTTGTTGATCCTGCCAGCGTATTCACATGCGTTTTGAGCCTTCCTGCCACCATAATCGTTTGCAAGAAAAAGGTTTTAACCCACAGTGGTTGTACACTAAACGAACTTACTTTGTCAGAACAGACGAAACAAACATCTGCACCGGTAGCTACAGGGCAAGCGAGGCCATGGTGCTTTTGGTCTGATCACAGGTGCGTTCTCCACACTAGACGATTTTTATCCATATCATATGTGAGTTCAGTTCCACAACTCATCTCATCTCTATTTTTCTTTGGCTTCACCTGTGCGGACAGTCTGATTTGTTTAAGGAGATGTTTAATCAGATGGGTCTGCAACCAGTACATGATCTATGAATTTTGGATGACACATGGTAAATGAATCAGAATTGGGCTAAATACATTGTACTGTCAAGTCTCAAAACATGAAGCAATTTCAGCAGACCGAGAGCAACAGTACTTATAATTGGATATGTGAGCGTCTGAAAGTAATTATCATTGCAATGCATTTGCATCCAGTTACCACTGTGAAAGTGGATTATCTGTCCGAAGTTTCACACTTCTAAGCATTTGTTCATTGTGTTAGTTTGTTGATTTGAAAACTGAATGATTGTGTCTGCAACATTACAAATAATGATGGTTATTGCATATCTAGCTCATTTTGGTTGTCAGATGAAGCATGTCTTATGTTTACGTCATAGTTGATCTGCTAAGTACTTCTTGCTACGAATATAGCTTATGTTTATCACTTGATGTTTCTTGAAAAAGATTAAAGCAACTCTGATTCTAGCTAGGTACATATACTCATGTACAGTCTCTAACAAGAAGATGAATTTGAATAATAAATGGTTTTTATTAAAAATGTATTTTAGATTTTGTTCACAAATCAATACGTGCATTGCACGTGCACGATTACTAGTCCAGGTAAGGGACATGCAGGTGTGACTACTCCGTTCCGCAGTTTTTCTGGCGCCCCGTTCGCCATCTCCTTCGCCGGGAGGTGTTTAGGCCAAATCTTAAGAATCCTCTAAAGCATCGCTGGGGCTGCAGTCCGCCGTGCTGCTCCTTGCTCACCCGCTCTCCGGCGAACGCCTCCGCATCGCGCGCCGCGTCGCCGAGCGTGGCTTCCTAGTCCAAATTCCGATCGGCAATTTGTCCTGCTCTTGGCTGGGCATGGCAGCTGCCGCCGTAAGACCAATGATTGATAATTTCCATAAGATTTTCCTTATCGATCCCTAGCTCAGTAGCTCGCACGCGATTATTATATGGAATAGTCCATGTCGTGGACGAACAGGAAAGATATATCTAGCTAAGTCGTACGTGTCTTGATCAAAAAGATAAGTCGTACTCCCTCCGTTCTAAATTAGATGACTTTCATTTGTGCAAATGTGGATGTATCTATACTTGTAACAAGTATAGATACATCCACATTTGCACAAATGAAAGTCATCTAATTTGGAACGGAGGGAGTACCTGCCTTGACAATAAAGAAAACGTACGTGTCTTTTCCAATCGTGGATCTTATTGACTCCTATATGCACATTGCAAGTACGATGATTAATCTACATCGTTCATTTTTCTTAACGTTACGGTGGTGAATCCTGGCCGTTAATTGTCTTGTGTTTTAATTATATAATAGATTTGGTTGTTGATGTCTTCCTAGGACAACCTTTCTTTAAGTTAGGAAAGCCGGTTGTTGAGTACTCTTTAGTTTTCCAATTGCATCGATATATTTCTTGTGAGATTCTCTTGCCGAACTGAAGAAGAGGGGATATCATTGTTTGATGATTTATATGGAATTCTGGAAGGAATAGTTTACATGGCTCTTTTAAGAATAGATGCATTAGCTAAGAGAAGATATATGTGCTTGTTGCTTTATTGTTGATGTCCAGATATATCAGGATAGATGTTCAAATATGTATGAACCAACCTGAGTTGCTACCTGGATGTATACGTCTACGGCGACTCTCAACTGCAGTTGTCGCGTCTGGTAAAGGTACCATAGTATGTGTATGTGATTGTTCACGGCATGGGCGATCACGCCCACATGAAACTCCATGGCTCTATGGTAAACCTGAAGAGTTTTCTCAACTTTCCATGCTACCGAAACTATGAGATAACTAATTAAATCACCAAAAATGCCAAGGAAACACCTCTGGCCACACATGACATAAGTATTGGACGGACAGATTGAACCATGATATTTGCGAAAATTACCTAACTTGAACAAGCGGTCGGGAGGTTGAATACTGAACTCGTCTGCAGCAACTGCGGCTAGTCGTACCTATAATTCAAAACTTGATTTAGCATGGTGAAAATCGAGAAGGTATGTGGATGGGATGAACCGATGCAATTATCGAAGTGGCAATTATTTTTTTAGAACCGTGGGGCAAAAGATTTGCCCCTTTTTCATTAATTAAGAGAGAGTTCGTACAAGAATGAATAGGGCCTAGAGCGGTAAACGGTAAGACATGTTATTACAAACGGATTACTCTCCTGGCATGATTTCTCCTAAACATTCCGCCCCCGCGAGCACCCAAAGCTTTGCCTCATGCTTGATCTTGGAGAGGATGGTAAGGGGGGAGGAGTGCTTGTTCTTAAAAACTCTAGCATTTCTCTCGTTCCAAATCTCCCAAGTAGTGAGGAGAAGTAGGGATGCCAAGACCTTGCTTTTCGTCATGCACATCCACCAATCCTTGAGAAATAGGGTTGACCAAGTGGAGGTGTCAAGATCGTGGAGGCCGAGCCACTCTTTCAAGTAGGTCCAAACCCTCGTGGTGAAGCGGCAATGGAGGAGGAGGTGGTCGGTGGATTCGGGCGTTGTCTTGCATAGTGGACAAAGCCCACAATTTGGCCACCCCCGACGAGCCAAGCGATCTGCCGTCCAAATGCGGTTTTGGAGAGCAAGCCAAGCGAAGAACTTTATTTTTGGAGGAGCCCAAATTTTCCAAACAAGGCGCTTCATATCGGAGGAGGTAGATCCCAAGAATTGAGCCTTGTAGGGCCGACTTGGCCGAGTATTCCCCTCCCGGGGTGAGGTTCCACACGATGGTATACTCTCTAGAATCATCAAGGTTGAATTGTTGAATTTTAGTCCAAAGGTCGACAAACTCGAACGCGTGCTGCATGGAGAAATTTTCATCCATCTTAATCTTCTCGATCCAAGCGTTGCCAAGCAAGGCTTGTCGAATTGTCCATTTCTTCCTAGTGGAGATGTTGAAAATGAGAGGAGCAATGAGCTTCGGTCTCTCCCCATTTCGCCAAGTGACAAAAATGAACTACTTATGGAGCTGCCAAAAATATTGGAATTTCATCAAGCACATGGAGGGCAGAGAGGGTAAAAATTAAGAAGGTTTGCTGATAAGATGAACTGATACAATCAACAAAGTGGCAAAAAATAACTATTTATTAATCTCTCATCAATATTGGCATTTCATCAAACACCTATAGGCACTAACATGTTGCTTACCTCATCACTCGAATCTCATGGGGAAGGACGTGAGATGAGGAGGGGTGTGAGGGCACTATGCATAGTGACCAGCTATGTATAGATTTATGTTGTCGTGGGCGATAGAGATATGAGGCATTCTGATGCAGCTCCTGGACACGTGGATTGGCTAGCAACCTGAGTAATGAGGGTAAGGCATTAAGGTAAGTGAATCAGTGGGATTAAATAATGGCGAGGGAAAACACAGGTAGCTAAAAAGCCAGAGGATTACTAGGGTGGACGGAGGATTATTGGGACTGATAGTGACCGGGTGCAGCTGGGAAAGAGGAGGCGAAAGGAACATGGTGCAGGAAGTAACCGAGTCCGGTCACGTACATCTTACAAGGAGAACCCTAAAAGAAAATGAAATTACATCATGGTCCTCGCAATTTCTAGAAAGAAACCTATAAGAAAACATGACAAGCGATAGAGTCTTTCTCCACCGTTGCAGTGCACGAACATCGAAAAAGCGGCCGTCGAGAATGCCATCGGGGACTAGACCACTTGGGTGCGAGGTCGACGAGTGGTGTCGCGTTGAGGCTGTAGAAGATCCTCCGATGTGGCAACCTGGCCCGGAGGAAGAAATTCCATCGTAGCGGCAAGCTCTGAGGCGTGAAGCGGCCCCTTTGGCTAGACGAAGCAGCGGTGCAACTTTTCGTTGCTGGTGCACTTCATCACGGGTTGAATCTTCCAGAACAACGCCGAGAACTCTAGATCTCCCCATCTTCCATCCCCGCCGGCCTCCGTCGCAGCTAGATCTAGGAATACCAGATCGATATAGAGCTCACTCGAGCTTATCAAATAGGAAAAGTGGCGTGACAAGGCGCATGTCACGGAAGGCGCGAAGAAAAGTTAATAGGTGTGACAAGTGTATAATACTAAAATTCACCACTTGGATGAGATATTATTGAGCAAAGCCATCATCAATCTCTCATCAACAACCCATGATTTAAGTTGGATCATGATACGTCTCAAACGTATCTATAATTTCTGATGTTCCATGTTGATATTATACCAATTGTTACATCTTTTATATACACTTCATAGCATTTTTATGCATTTTCTGGGACTAACCTATTAACAAGATGCCACAGTGCCAGTTCCTGTTTTCTGCTATTTTTGTATTCCAGAAAAGCTAGTCTGAAAATATTCTCGGAATTGGACGAAACTTGGACAGAACCTCCTATTTTTCCAACACGAACACGAAGTCCAGAGGAGACACGGAGGAGAGCCACGTGGCACCCACACCATGGGGCCGTGCGGGCCCCCCTGCCGCGCCGTGGGGGTGGTGTGGGGCCCACGTGGGTCTCCAGCCGCCGCCCCTTCGCCTATTTATTCCTCCCGTCACGAAAACCCTAAAGACCCGAGCCATTATCCATGAAAAGTTATAGAGACGCCGCCGCCGTCAACCGTAGCTTGGGAGGGTTCAGGAGCTCTTCCCGGCACCCTGTCGGAGAGGGGAATCATCACCGGAGGGCTCTACATCACCATGCCTGTCTCCGGAGTGATGCGTGAGTAGTTCATCCTTGGACTATGGGTCCATGGCAGTAGCTAGATGGTTGTCTCTCCACTTTATGCTATCATGTTTAGATCTTGTGAGCTGCCTATCATGATCAAGATCATCTTATTGTAATGGTACATGTTGTGTTTGCTGGGATCCGATGAATATTGAATACTATGTCAAGTTGATTATCAATCTATCTTATATGTTATTTATGATTTTGCATGTTTTCCGTTACTAGTAGATGCTTTGACCAAGTAGATGCTTCTAACTCCAAGAGTGAGTATTTATGCTAGATAGTGGGTTCATGCCTCCGGTAATCTGGGAGAGTGACAATAACTTCTAAGATTGTGGATGTGCTGTTGCCACTAGGGATAAAATAACCGATGCTTAGCTTAAGGGTGCGCCGTTAGGTCTAATGCATTTGTTTACTTTACGCACATTACTTAATGCAATTATTCGTTGCTTGCAACTTAATACCAACGGGGAACTCGGATGATAACCTGGCGGTGGATTATTAGTCATAGACGCTGTTGGATAACGGTCTATGTATTTTGTCGTAATGCCTACATGAATATCATAGTAATAATCATGTCATATATATGCATTGTCATGCGCTCAATATTTTGTCAATTGCCCAGCTGTAATTTGTTCACCCAGCATGTTAGTTATCTTTTATGAAGAGACACCACTAGTGAACTGTGGACCCCGGTCCATTCTTTTACACTGATAATACAACCAACTGCAAACATTGTCCATTTTCATTCTCTGCAATTTACTACTGTTTTCCACACCATACGTTTAATCCTTTGTTTTCAGCAAGCCGGTGAGATTGACAACCTCACTGTTTCGTTGGGGCAAAATAGTTTGATTGTGTTGTGTGTCGATTCCACGTTGGTGATCGAGTAACGGCACCACCAACAACCTTCAGAAGTGATTTCTTGCTCCTACTGGTCGATTAAATCTTGGTTTCATACTGAGTGAAACTGCTGCTACACTGCATCATATCTTCCTCTTGGGGTCTCCCAATGAACGAGTGATCCACGCAATCAAGCATATTTTCTGGCGCCGTTGCCGGGGAGCAAGAGGATTTCTGCAAGGGAGTTTCACGCTTCCAATCTCTTTACTTTGTTATTGTCTTGCTTAGTTTATTTTTATTTAGTCTTGTTCGATTTATTTATCAAAAACACAAAAAAATTAGTTGCTTAATTCGAATTGTTATTTTTCAGTCTTGTTATCATGTCTAGCCCTGTTCTTGTCATCATGTCGCCTGAGGAAGAGATCTTCACTTTCAAGCAAGGGAGTGAGGAGAGTTTTAAAGATGCTTGGTCTAGAATTTTTGAGTCTTATGCTAAAACTGAACCTAAAATGACTTTAAGCCTGCTTCTTAGTAGCTTTTATTTTGGTCTTGTTCTTTGCTACAGATATGCTTTAAATGCTGTGGTAGGAGGAGATTTCCTTCGTTATGATGGAGATCAAGCTTTTAATTCTATAAAAAAATGATTACAATTTCTAGCCCTCCAATCAGTAAAATTGATTTGGCTTTGACAAACATAAGTGATAGACTTAACACTCTTGAAACAAACATATCTGGTCTACAAGAAGGGTATAATCAAATTCGTGAACACTATGATAATGTGCCAGTAAATTTTGAACCATCGGGATGGGTTCCCTCAGTAAAAGTTGTTATCAATGGTGAAACTTTTCATGCTCGCTGTGATATTATGTCTGAATTCTGTTTAATGTCCAAGGATATTTTTGATTCCTTAAATCTTTGGGAGCTTTCCAAATGCAAAGATTGTATAATTTTGGGTGATAATACTATTAAATTACCAAGAGGAGTAGCCGAATAAGTATTTACAAAACTTCTGGGGATAACAATATCTATTGATTATCTTGTCAATGAATGTGCAGGAGTAGGACAAATTACGCTTGGAAGATCTCTGTTGAAACGCTTTAGGGCAATAATAGATGTGGGCCAAGGCACTATGAATTTCGCCTCTTCACCTATGTGTAACCAGGTATTTCCTAAAGATAAGGGTAAAGGTAAGAGAGCTAAGCGTAAGATTGTTGACGCTTCATCACTTGCAAACACTTGATTCTTACTTTCTGTGCCTAGCTGAAATGCGTTAAAGAAAAGCGCTTATGGAAGACAACCCATTATTTTATTTCTGCAATTTTTTCTTTTCTTTTTGAGTCAAGGAGTTGTTTACTTCTGTAACAATTCCTTTATATCTTTATTTTATCTTATGCGAGTTCTGTAAATTGTTCCTGTAAATTATTTAAATCTGCGAGTTATTTTATCTACGTATCTTTCTTTTCTTTTGAGTCAAGGAGTTGTGCCAAGTATTGCCTCTAATAGGAAGATGATGCTAGATTTGGATTTCTGCGCAGGAACAGATTTCTGCTGTTCACCGTTTTAATTCTGTAAAATCACAGAAAAATTATTTAAATCTGCAAATTGCTGTGCGTGATCCTCAGATATGTACGCATCTTTCGTTAGTTTAAAGTTTTTCGATCTGAGCAACGTAAGTGCCTCGAAAAAATTCGTCTTTGCGGACTGTTCTGTTTAGACAGATTCTGTCTTTTATTTTTCGCATTCTCTCTTTTACTAGTGTTGAGTGGAATTCTTTTTTAGGGTGAAGAGCTTCACATAACATCAGTGGCAGTAGTTAATGTTAAAAGTAACGGTCATGTTTGTGTCCTTATAGAACATGTGAGTTTTTGATTGTGCACTAACCCTCTAATGAGAATTACTCTGAGTTTGGTGTGGCGGAAGTTTTCAAGGGTCAAGAGAGAAGGATGATATAATGTGATTAAGAAGAGTGAAGAGCTTAATCTTGGGGATGCTCCCATGGATCACCCCAGCATATTTCAAGAAGACTCAAGCGTCTAAGCTTGGGAATGCCCAAGGCATCCCCTTCTTCATCAGCAACTTATCAGGTCATCTCTAGTGAAACTATATTTTAATTCTTTCACATCATATGTGTTTTACTTGAAGCGTCTGTGTGGTTTTATTTTCAGTATTTTATTTTTCTTTTGGTCAACTTGATTGGACCCCAACATTCTTGATTGGGAGAGAGACACGCTCCGCTTTTTCATATGAATACTCCTATTCTTCACTTATACTTGTTGAGTATTCTTGTCTAGCTATTGCTATGCTTTTAGCTCCTGTTTTGCATTCATCTCTTATTCAGAGTTGTTAGTTCTTTTAAAAAAAGTACTCTCTTGCTTCACTTATAATTGTTTGGAGAGTTTATATTGAAATAAATTGATTGGTGTTTGGTTGGAACAGAAAATGTTGCATGTGGTAGATGGTATAATGGAAAAAGCTTACATATTCTTGTAGATCATTGTATTGGATAATTTGATACTTGTCAATTGTTTTGAGTTATCAAGTAGTTCATGTTTAATCTTTTGTATCATGTAGTTAAAACCTATTAATGAAGAACTACCGTAAAGCTCGTTGAAATTTGATTTGCATGATTGGTATCTCTAAGGTCTAGATATTTTCTAGTAAAAGGGTTTGGTTAACAAGGAAAACAGTATAGAGTCTTATAATGCTTGCAATATGTTTTCATATAAGTCTTGCTGTGTCGGTTGATATCCTGTGTTTGTTTCAAATAACCTTTCTAGACTAAACTCTGTACTAAGAGGAAATGCTTCTCGTGCATCCAAAATCTTGAGTCAAAATCCATGCCATCTGTGTCCACCATAACTACCTATATGTGGTATTTCCTTGCCATTCCAAGTAAATTTTTCATGTGCTACCTTTAAACTATTCAAACTTTATTACTCTTATTTTGTGTCAATGTTTACCAAGCTCATGAGGACGGGGTGGATGTCTTTATGTCAACTGTCAAACAGACTTTACCACCGGACTAGCGGCATATACATCCGCTTATCCATTAATCACCACTAATATAAAAAGGGAGAGACAAGGGTGATCCAATCAATCGTGGCCACACATGATTTAATCAAACGGTTATTAGCTAATCCGTGATTAAGGGGACTGAGCACGGAGCGCAGCAGAACGAAAAATCAATCATGGTCGTCTCATGTTTCTCTATCCCCTTGCCTCTTTCCAAAAACGCATCTGCCTGCCTCCTCCATCCCCGCCGATCCGACGACCAAGCAAGCCTCCGGACGGAGACGCCACGACGCACCAGCCAATCGAGGCCGCCCTCCACGCCTGCCAAGCGAGGACCACCTATACACCGGAATGCCGACCACCGAAATCACCAGGCGACCGCCGCCGCCGAGCGACCTTCGCGTCAGCCTGCACGTTGCGGTCGCCGATTCGTACGATCTCTGTCACCGCCGCCGATCTGCTTGAGCCAGCGACATCCGTGTCGATCCATGTGAGGCAGCGTGCGGTCAGAGCCTGCACACGAGGCCAGCAAGCTCCACGCCCTGAGCAGACTCGCGTCATCCTTTGCCTCTTAACCTTGGCTTTTTTAGAATTATGTACTGTATTCATGTCCACTAACTGTTACGGAGTATTTCTTATTTCTTCAGATCTAGAATTCTTTAGGAGCCTAGATTCAGGTCAATCACTTACACTGAATAGAGTGGAAGCTTGCAAATTTAGGTTTAACATTTCTTTTGCCTATCCATTAATATGTAAACCGATGATACAATAATTATGTAAAATGCTAGATATTGTCTGAACAAGATTAGCTTGCGTGTAAAATTTGTAAGTCGATACATTAATGTGTAAGTTGTCTCTCAGTTTTGATTGTTTAGGTTAGATTTGAAGCATTTGCATTATTTGTGTCTGTTGAAATTTGATTGGTGTTATAATTTGAATCGTCTTGGGCATGGTACTCCGAGCCACCCTGCACGCTGCGGCTGCCGCCCTGCAATCATCGCCGAGCCTTCACAACATGACCTCCGAGCTTCCCTGCACGCTGCGGCTGCCGCCCCGCACGCTGTTCGCAGGAAGCTCGACATCATCTCCAGGTTCGTGATCTTCCCTGCCTCTTAACTTCTTTGGATGCTACTGTATTTATGTCCACAAACCCGACGGTACTTTCTTCAGATAAACCTATATTCAGTTCATTGTCTCTAGATTCAGATAAGCCTACAAGGCCATGATATATTATTGTCCAGTTTCAGTGTAAACATAATTTGTATTTTGCATTTGCATAATATTCATGTCATTGCCTCCAGTAGAAAAATTTGCATTCGCGCATTTGTAATTGCATAACCATGTCTAACACTTGATTTGTCTAAGTATTTTGTTACTTATAGGACAGCAGTAATACGAGTAATCCATTTGTTAATAGAGTACTATTTTAAATGCTCAAAGCTGCATTCAGATACAAAAGAATGACTAGATTATACACTGTTCCTTTAGGACCCTGTATTATTGGAGGAATAAAGAGAATAAGAAGCGACTGTGTAGACCGATGTCTAACACTTATTTGTCTAACACTACTATTTTTTTATTTCAAATGTTGAGCAGTGTACACGACGAGGACCATGCATTTTTTGGATGAATAAATAGAATATAAGAAGTGACGATGTTACAAAGAAGTAAATGGGGTGCCTTCTGCTGCAATTAACTCCAGGGAACACAAGACAAGTCTGTTACGATATGAAGCAGCACCAAATATTGTTTGACATGCTATGTATTCACTGAAAACACATGTCATATTGTGGAATTGCCTCCTACCTATATGTATGGATGTATTTTTTTGCATGGCTTATGTATGTATTACATGTATAAAGCTAGGAGAAACATTTGTATGTAAAATATTTTCTCTATATGAATACGGCTGGTGTGAGCAAATTGAATTAACTACATAACATCAACTGACAACATTTTCTATTGTATTATTTTATATTGGTGAACACGTGCGTGCACGTGCAACATTACTAGTTTTGCAAAAAGAGCTGACAAATGGGGTGGCCAGTCCCAATTAATTACAACTTTAACCGCTTAATTCTCTTCACATTTATCCCTGATTTATCAGTCAAGTAATGACAAACAGTGAAATATCTGCATGTGTAAACAAAAAAGAGGATGATTTGCCTTGCTGGTAGAAATAACGTCCTTCATGGGAGCCGCTCTTAAAAGTCTGGTTGGCAGGGGTCATATTGTACTTTCCATTTTCTGATTCGTTGACAATTAACAAACACCTCTCAAAACTTAATTTTACTCTCTATATGATTTCAAAAACTTAAAAAGCTCTAGCACATGATTTAATCCCTGCTTCCCTCTGCGAAGGGCCTTTCTTTTACTTTTATGTTGAGTCAGTTTTCCTACTTCTTTCTATCTTAGAAGCAAACACTAGTGTCAACTTTGGTGCAACCATTTTTATATGCTTGTATATTGCACTTATTATATTGCTTTGTGTTGACAAATATCCATGAGATATATATGTTGAAAGTTGAAAGCAATTGCTGAAGCTTAAATCTTCTTTGTGTTGGTTAAATACCTTTTACTTAGAATCTATTGCTTTATGAGTTAACTCTATGCAAAACTCTTTGATGCTTGTCTCGAAAGTACTATTCATGAAATTTTTTTGCTTATATGATTCAGTTGTTTGCTCATTATCTACTTGCTAGCAAACTATAGACCATTGACCTGGATCACTTCATTCATAACATGTGCTTTACAATACTATTTGATCAAGATTATGATTGTAGCATGTCACCTCAGAAATTATTTTATTTTTATCATTTTACCTACTCGAGACGAGTAGAACTAAGCTTGGGGATGCTTGATACGTCTCAAACGTATCTATAATTTCTGATGTTTAATGTTGATATTATACCAATTGTTACATGTTTTATATACACTTCATAGCATTTTTATGCATTTTCTGGGACTAACCTATTAACAAGATGCCACAGTGCCAGTTCCTGTTTTCTGCTGTTTTTGTATTCAGAAAAGCTAGTCTGGAAATATTCTCGGAATTGGACGAAACTTGGACAGAACCTCCTATTTTTCCAACACGAACACGAAGTCCAGAGAGACACAGAGGAGAGCCACGTGGCACCCACACCATGGGGCCGCGCGGGCCCCCCTGCCGCGCCGTGGGGTGGTGTGGGGCCCACGTGGGTCTCCAGCCGCCGCCCTTTCGCCTATTTATTCCTCCCGTCGCGAAAATCCTAAAGACCCGAGCCATTATCCACGAAAAGTTTCAGAGACCCGCCGCCGTCAACCCTAGCTCGGGAGGGTTCAGAAGCTCTTCCCGGCACCCTGTCGGAGAGGGGAATCATCACCGGAGGGCTCTACATCACCATGCCTGCCTCCGGAGTGATGCGTGAGTAGTTCATCCTTGGACTACGGGTCCATGGCAGTAGCTAGATGGTTGTCTCTCCACTTTATGCTATCATGTTTAGATCTTGTGAACTGCCTATCATGATCAAGATCATCTTATTGTAAAGCTACATGTTGTGTTTGCTGGGATCCGATTAATATTGAATACTATGTCAAGTTGATTATCAATCTATCTTATATGTTATTTATGATCTTGCATGCTTTCCGTTACTAGTAGATGCTTTGGCCAAGTAGATGCTTGTAACTCCAAGAGTGAGTATTTATGCTAGATAGTGGGTTCATGCCTCCGGTAATCTGAGAGAGTGACAATAACTTCTAAGATTGTGGATGTGATGTTGCCACTAGGGATAAAATAACCGATGCTTAGCTTAAGGGTGCGCCGTTAGGTCTAATGCATTTGTTTACTTTACGCACATTACTTAATGCAATTATCCGTTGCTTGCAACTTAATACCAACGGGGAACTCGGATGACAACCTGGCGGTGGATTATTAGTCATAGACGCTGTTGGATAACGGTCTATGTATTTTGTCGTAATGCCCACATGAATATCATAGTAATCATCATGTCATATATATGCATTGTCATGCGCTCAATATTTTGTCAATTGCCCAGCTGTAATTTGTTCACCCAGCATGTTAGTTATCTTTTATGGAGAGACACCACTAGTGAACTGTGGACCCCGGTCCATTCTTTTACACTGATAATACAACCAACTGCAAACATTGTTCCTTTTCATTCTCTGCAATTTACTACTGTTTTCCACACCATATGTTTAATCCTTTGTTTTCAGCAAGCCGGTGAGATTGACAACCTCACTGTTTCGTTGGGCAAATTATTTGATCGTGTTGTGTGCAGATTCCACGTTGGTGATCGAGTAACGACGCCACCAACAACCTTCAGAAGTGATTTCTTGCTCCTACTGGTCGATTAAACCTTGGTTTCATACGGAGGGAAATGCTGCTACACTGCATCATACCTTCCTCTTGGGGTCTCCCAACGAACGTGTGATCCACGCAATCAGATCATGAGGATTACCTATTAACTGCACAATTATGGTTCAGCCGTTTCCAATTTTTCTTACAATAAGTATCTTCCAATTGTCGTATTTTCATCATAATTCAACTTATCTTAACACGTGGAGTTCTTTTTCCCATGAGCTAGGCTGCAAGAGAAACACAAATCTTTGAAAAGGTACATTTAAACTTTAGGTACGATGTTATTACTCGTTATAATTTCTATAATAACTAGTTGGTCCAACAAGTTGGCAGCAAAGCTATGGGGACGACACTAGCATGCGATGACCATCGACGACAAGGGTTTCAATTATGTCATGTAAAATAGGCGAGACCTTATGAGTCTAGGGTTACATCGACCGGTACAAGTGTACATATGCCAAAAGCGTGGACACCAACGTGTGTTTGTGACAACATGAGTGGAACGACTCCCATTGCTCAAAGGCTACAAAAATTCATTGGTTACTCATCTTTTTTTGAGAAAAGGATAAACAGGGAGAAGATAATCCATATGGTTCTTCAACGCATTGATTGCCTTGCGCCCCTCCTCCAAGGCGCCTGCATGTCGCTCTTCCGCAAGCCCCCCTCCCTGACGGGCTCCTCGAGATCACTGAGAGCTTCTACGGTGTGTCAGCATTCCCTTCCCTTATCACGCTGTCCCGGTCACCCACCTCATTTCCCTCCTTCCCTCTCCATTTCCCCTCTCGGTAATACTCCCTCCGTTCTAAATTAGATGCTTTCCATTCATCCACATGTGGATGTACCTATATATGTAACATGTCTAGATACATTCATAGGTGGACAAATGGAAGACATCTAATTTGGATCGGAGGGAGTAAGTGGAAAGCCTTGTGTTGAACAAAGAGGATTGCATATCCAATGGTAACGAAGGACCACACTGGCTGGAACGTGTACCCAATCCAAACCATCTCACCGATCGAGCACAGACAACAGAACCCATTGATCTTCTCCACCACCCAACCTCTAGCTAAGAAAAAGGGAGAGACCAAATACTCTATTCTTCCACTAAGAAAATGAAATCAACTATTGACCTATTGTCCCACGTGGTATATGGCTTGCTACTCAGCCGAGCTGCACATGCTCGTCGACCGTGGAAGCTAACGGAGGAAGTATTTTTCTTAAACGAACCGAACTAACACTCACTAGTAACACACGACCACCGATCCTAGCGTGCACTCTGACCTGTCCGACCGGCACATACAACAACACCTTTTTTATTTATTGTGAAACAGACTATAGACGCTCATATACACATAAACAAACACCTTCTCCGCCACCTTATTCTCGCCCTCCCTCGTTGACTCCCTCCCACCCTACAATCCAACCCGACCTGGGTGATCCCCTCCCTCTCCTCCCACATCACCGGCCGCCGCCATCTCGACCAGAAACCCTAGCGTGCATTGCCCTACAATCCACAACCTAAGCGATGCCCCTCTCCCTCTCCGCCCCTTTACCGGTTGAGCGTATCCCCACCATCCCGTAAGCCGTCACACCTCCTTTCTCAGTGACAAACCCCGGCGCACATTGTCCCTCATGCCCTGCCTCTAGACCCCGTGGATCTAGAGGAGGTGGCGGGGGCGTTCTTCTACCGCAAGAACCCCAACGAGCTCTACGATGCATCACCGTTCCCCTTCTCCGATAACTCCGTTCGAGGATAGCTACTGAATCACATTGCCTTTCTTCTTTGGTATGTGTTTTTGTGGCGGCTTTGTGCATTTGAATATGCAAAGACCAGATGTGAACTGTATTATTGTATGGCCTTGATGCGGCGTATTGACGTTACTAGACGATTGCCGTGTGTTGATACATGTGAGACCGCCCCTCCGCACTCTTGTCTCTGCTGACAATGCCCGTCGTGCTCATGTGCATACATTTTCCGTGAGCTAGGTTTTTCTTATTGTAATGTGGACACATGAATGTAAATTGTGGTGAGTTGGCACATAAGGAAAAATAATTGTAGTGATTGATTGCCATTATGAAAAAGAATGTAAATATGCTGATGATTGATCATTTGTGGAAACAAAATGAATGTAATTAATGCACTCTATTTAAGACAAAATGAGAAAATAAATTCTCTATTATTCCACTAAGAAACAAAAAAAACCAGCTATTGTGCGGGCCGTGGGTTTCCTAATCAGCTGGGCTGCACGTGCTCGCTGTCCGAGGAAGCGAGGAAGTCTTTTGTTAAACGAACTTCCCACTGTCTGGTAACGCACGACCACCGACCCGAACGTGCACTCTGACCTCACCCGACCGACCAGCAGATACGTCTTCTCCGCCACCTTCTTCTCTCCCTCCAGGCTCCCACCCAACCCAACCCGACCCGGCCGATCCACCTCCTCTCCCTCCTCCCCCATCACCGGCCTCCGCCCCTTCAGCTGCCGCCGCCACCGCCGCCATCTCGGCCGCAAACCCTAGCGCGCATTGCCATCCTCCACCATCCACCCAGCTCCCCCGCGCGCGGATCTGGACCTGAGGCGGCGCCGCCCGCATGTCGCTCTTCCGCAAGTTCTTCTACCGCAAGCCCCCCGACGGGCTCCTCGAGATCACCGAGCGCGTCTACGGTGCGTCGCCATTCCCCCTTCCCCAATCACTCCGTCCTGCGCATCTCCCCCATCTCCATTTCCCCTCTCGGTAGCGGCAGGGTTTCATTCAGATAGTCCGTCCGACGTATTATATACAGAAAGCTCGAATGCGCCGCCAATGACTTGTCCATTATTATTTCTCGCAGTATTCGATTCGTGCTTCTCGACGGATGTCTTCGACGACGAGAGGTACCGGCTCTACATCGGGACATCGTCTCGCAGCTCCGGAGCCACTTCGCGGACGCCACCTTCATGGTCTTCAACTTCCGGGAGGAGGAGCGGGGGCTGGACCAGCAGAGCCTGCTGGGCGACATCCTCGCCACCTACGACATGATCGTCATGGACTACCCGCGCCACTACGAGGGCTGCCCGCTCCTCACCATGGAGATGGTTCACCATTTCCTCAGGTCCGGCGAGAGCTGGCTCTCCTGGGCCAGCAGAACGTCCTCATCATGCACTGCGAGCGCGGCGGCTGGCCCGTGCTCGCATTCATGCTCGCGGGCCTGCTGCTCTACCGGAAGCAGTTTATGGCGAGCAGCGCACGCTGGAGATGGTGTACAAGCAGGCGCCGCGAGCTCATCCAGCTGCTCTCGCCGCTCAATCCCATGCCTTCTCAGATAAGGTACCTGCATTATATATCACGGAGGAATGTGAGCTCGGAGTGGCCGCCGGGTGACCGGCCGCTTACGTTAGACTGCGTGATACTGAGGAATGCCCCGGGCTGTAATGGGGAGGATGGATGTAGACCCATATTCCGTATCTATGGCCAGGATCCTCTGTTTAGTACTGACAACAACCCCAAGGTGCTTTTTGCAACACCAAAGAGGAGTAAATACGTTCGCCATTACAAGCGGGTGTGTTTTTTTTGGACACTATTTTCTGCTTGGACAACTGCCTAATTCATCGCATTTCGCTACTACACAAGCCAGAAATGGTATATTTGATCCACTGTTAATTAATCTGTCGTTCTCATTTATTTTCATGTTAATCAGGCAGATTGTGAATTGATTAAGATCGACATCCACTGCCATATTCAAGGAGATGTTGTCCTAGAATGCATTAGCACGGATGCTGACCAAGAACGAGAAGAGATGATGTTCAGAGTTATGTTCAATTCAGCATTTATCAGATCTAACATTCTGATGCTAAACCGTGATGAAATTGACATACTGTGGGATGCCAAAGATCGATTTGCAAAGGAATTCAGAGCTGAGGTATGTACTCATCACTGCAGCGAGTCAACTTATTCTTTATGCATTGTGCTGAAACTAAAGCCTTCTTCGTCATTTGTGGTTAAAGATTCTCTTTTCAGAAATGGACACGGCAGATAAATTAGATCCCATGGATGTGGCAGGTATAGGGGAGAAGGAGGGCCTACCAATCGAAGCATTTGCAAAGGTTCAAGAGATGTTCAGCATTGTGGACTGGTTAGATCCGAACGGAGATGCTGCAGTCCAGTTTTTCCAGCGGCTAACTACATACGAAAATATACAGATGAGGCAGGGTTTGGTATCTCCAAGCAAGAAAGGTTCAATCATTAGAAAAGAAATCGGGCAATTGGCACTTGGTTCTCCGACCAAAATGAATCTGACGGAAACAAATTAGAAAAACTGTTGTTCATGAAAAGATAAGCTCCCAGTTCATAAGGAAATAACACATGTAGTTAACATAAATACCACACGTCCGTCTTCACTTGAAAAGCCCGACGAGGACTGTGGTCCAGTACAGTGCTGTTCACCCACTATGATTATGTCACAGCGATTTCCAGCTTCTAGATCAAGTTCTGTTCTTTCTAGCAACTTATCTCCTAGATCACTTTCAGCTTTCCCACGATTTCATAGCGTACCTTCAGCCCTAGGAATTACAGCTTTGTTGGAAGACGATGCTGCATTTGAAGGTTCCGAGGACTGCGGTTCAACCATAGTGACACCCACAATATCAAATTTGTCAAGTGCCACAGCCAAAGTTACGTCAAAACCATCATCAGGACAGCATCCAACAGAAGGTTTTGCTCAACAATATTCTTTTGTTTTACTTGTTTCCTGCCAAATTTGACTTTTAATGATGTGGCAGGTACTCCGATTGTAGCAAAAGGTGCACCACCACTGTCACCACCATCACCAACTCCTCAGCCATCATCGTCGGTATTGTTGGTGGCATCTGATGCCATTATGATGTATGAGGCAAAAGATGTGTCTGAACTGTCTCAGAAGCATTCAGGTTTATCCGAAATCTTGTATATACTATTTGAAGCTCCTTTCAGGCCACCACATTAATTCTAGAGAAAACTTAACCGTGACAATTTAATTTTAATTGTACGGCTAGGGTTCGAGTCATCATCCGCGTGGATGTGTAGGCGTAATTACTAATTGGTAGTCTACATTATTTCCAGTGCGCAAGACTTCATGTCTCAGTGCATGGACCGCGCACGATATCTCCCTGTACGCGATTAGATTACACAAGGCAGGCTGTATGCACCTCAGTGACATAATTAATAAACATCATCCGGTTACTTTCGAACAAGGCACTTGGTGTAGTTACACATGTTCCCACGCTAACCCAACAAAAATAGCATGCTGAAAAATTCTCACCTTAATCAATACAGGAGGAAAAAAAATCCTAGACACATGTTTTGATTATATCATGGTTTGGATCTTACACACGAGATTCATATGCCGCGGCGTCTACGTGAAAAGGGACCTCATATACATGAATGCTTTTACTGTGGCTCCCAAGTTAATGTAACAAAATCTCCATATAAGAAAGTCCTACTCATTTATACAGATTATGTATGACTCGGTTATTATTTACATATGCATGCCATGGAGCTGCACATCCTTCCGCGAGAAAAGAGAGTATACAGCCTACTGTGTTAAAAAACATTGAACACGTAAACAAAATCCGAATAAATACATCCTCAGAATCTGTTGTTAGCCATAACACAATCTTACTATTACTCTTACACTATGTAATTAAGTGCTAATGTATAAAATATTTTACCATATTCAACATAGGTAACTATCTAATAATGCTATTAAATTTGACCACAATCTATGAAAGAATACTATTGAGCTTACATATACGTTTTGTGAACATAAATGATATCTGTTATCTAACTAATTTTGTGTTCCTTTAATGCTAGCCCGTGCTCATGCATGGGTTGATTACTAGTGCTTGTAATATTGAAAATACTATCTTGGTTTTGTAGATTTTCCTTTTCTAACTAAAGTTCTTGCCTTTTGCAGGTCCTCCATTGTTGCCCCACCCATGTCAGCCATATGAAAATTCTATATTACCATTAGCTGGAAGTACTACTCTGCCCACTTATCATCAGCAGTCCTCAAGTAACAGCGCAAAAGAATCATCACCAACTTCCCCTGATCCCCATCCACCTCTACTGCCCACTTTGTCGTCAACTTCCAGTTCTACTAGTATTCATTGTCGGCACCCAGATTCCCTGCTTGCCACTACCTCAACTTCATCCAGACCTCCAGCACAACTATCACCTCCGCCTCCATCCACTTCAGGGTCTTCTACTGTTAGATCTCCTGCACCACCCCCGCCTCCGCCTCCACCTCCTGCTCCTACATCCCCTGTTAGACTATCTAGGCCTCCTTCATCTGCACCTAAGTCCTCTCCCAGTAGACCTCCTGCACCCCCTCCACCTCCACCTCCACCTCCACCTCCACCTCCACCTCCACCTCCACCTCCACCTCCACCTCCACCTCCACCACTTGCTTCTACTTCATCCGCTGTTCGACCTGCTGCACCACCTCCACCTCCAATTCCACCACTTTCTTCTACTTCATCTCCTATTCTGCCTCCTGCACCACCTCCACCACCTTCCCCAACATCATCCGCCATAAGATCTTCAGCACCGCCTCCACTTCCGCCTCCAGGAATTACTTCTATGCGACCGCCACCACCGCCACCCTATGATTCATCAAAACAATTATCCAATTCTATGGGCATGTCGTTGCCAGGTCCTCCGGCTCCACCACCACCTAATGCTCCAAGCTTCTCAAAGGATGCCTTCCATCCTGCTCCACCAGCACCTCCTGGTGTTAATGCTAATCTTTTGGGTGCGAAGGGTCGGGGACCTGCACCTCCTTCGGGTCCAATGGCGAAGAGCCTTCAATCTGGTCAGGCTATGTCCAGAAGGTCTAATTTGAAACCACTACACTGGGTGAAAGTAACAAGAGCGATGCAGGGCAGTCTCTGGGCCGAGGGACAAAAGGCTGATGAAGTTTCAAAGTATCTCTCTAACTTCTTGACTATGCTGACGAATGGTCATATGTTTGCAATTTTTTTATGCTAATAAATCTTTTGCCTGACTTTTCCAGGGCCCCTGTTTTTGACATGTCAGAACTAGAAACTCTTTTCTCAGCTGCTCTACCAAAGGATGCTAGGGGTTCAGATAAGTCAGGAAGTCGTGCATCTGGGCCAAAACCTGAGAAAATTCATCTTGTGAGTTGTTTTAGCAAATAAAGTTGCATATGTTTTGCCCTCAAATTGTTCCGGCTAGTATGTATATTCTAATCTTCATTGCTTCTGTGCTTATTTCATTCTGGATTCTCTAACAGTCTTATGTCATATGGTACCTATGACTCTTGTGAGTTGCTGCAAGTTTGAATGTGGACATTATTTCTCTCTTTTTGGCACCTCTATGCCATACTAGCAACTGTGTACATACAACAACAACAAAGCCTTTCATTCCCAAACAAGTTGCAATTTATATTCTATATTGCATGGAAGATACAACTGCGTACATACAATTCAGTTTTTTTGCAATTTATATTCTATATTGCATGGAAGATACAACTAACATATGCCAGAATCATATCTAAAATTAGAATGTATTCATCATTAAATCTTGTTTCTTTTTTACAAATCGCTTAATGTAAAAAAGAAACTCAGGCATCAAGAATGGCTAATTCAGAAACCAAAAAATAGCAATTAAGATATAATTCATATGGGCTGATTCGAAATTAGTTGTATCATAAGAGTGCAATCAAATGGTAATTTAAGTATCCAACTTAAATCATCTGTTTTATTAAATCTGTGGATGGCTGGGATCAATAAACAGTATCTGATCCATCTAGTGCTTTTTTATATTGCTATAGGTTTCACAACATAAGCATTTCATTTCTTGAAAAGTACTCATAGCAGCTGCATGTTAGAATATATTCAGTTGATCGGGATACTTAATGTTTGATGCGTGGTCCCGAGTTCTTTATGTTTGTTTCCTCCATGGCATGTGTCACCTTGGTTAGTTTTTCATATGTCACTGTGGACGTTGTTAGTTTTTCATATGTCACTGTGGACGTTTGAGCTACTATTTATGCCTCATCATTTTGATCTGTGTTACTTTCGTTTTTCTAACCTAAATTGTTTGCTAACACAGATCGATCTTCGCCGAGCTAACAATTGCTCAATCATGCTTACAAAAGTCAAAATGCCCCTTCCGGAACTAATGGTAAGCTGATGGCCAATTAATCATTGGCATGTTCCAGAAAAAATGTTATTATCTGAACATACTGCTGTTGCTAGTCATACGACAGTGCCATATAGGTACTTGTTATAATCTTCTTGAAATAACATATTGATGATGGTGAGAGAGTGTTTATAGGGAAATGATGGTAAGAGAGTGAAATACTGATTAGCCATTTCTTACCTAACCTGTGAATCCTATGTTCATTAATTTCTCATTGAAATAACCTAAAAATGTATGTAAATTGTGTTCTGAAGGGAAGATGTTGACTTTAATAATACCTATCATTTTCTTTTTGAGCGCAGAGCGCTATTCTTGCTCTGGATGATGCTATCCTAGACGCTGATCAAGTGGACAACCTAATTAAGTTCACTCCAACTAAAGATGAAATAGAACTTCTGAAGGTAATTGTGGTGCTCATTTTTGGCTGTTTATAAGGTTCCTTAAGTTATCAGTTTTCGTTATGCATTCTTGTCATCACTACAGGGTTACAAAGGAGATAAGCAAGTACTTGGTGAATGCGAACAGGTGACATGTTTCCTTCAGTTTAATTTACAACTATGTTACATCTTAAGTGGAGACCATGGTGCTATATCTAGCCTCATCGGTCAGATGGTATTCCAAGATGTCCATGGTTGACAACTCGTGAAACACACTTCTGAATGGTGTATTGGTTAATTGTGGCTGAGCTACAATTTTCTTCTTGTTCTGCAGTTCTTCATGGAGCTTATGAAATTACCCCGTGTGGACTCTAAGCTGAGAGTTTTCTCATTTAGGATACAATTTCGTTCTCAAGTGAGGCAACTGATTATTTTTCTTGCTACTGGGAACTGTATCATTTTATTTGGCCTTTTTGGTATTGTTTTTAACTATCAGTGTTTTTCAGGTTTCTGACCTTAAGCGGAACCTGAACATCGTTAACTCGTCTGCTGAAGAGGTGAGTGCTGTTAATTTTGAATTTTTTTATGTGATTAACATCATACATTTCATATTTTGTTGTGATGTTCACAGATAAGGGGTTCAGTGAAGTTGAAAAGGATTATGCAGACGATCCTTTCTTTGGGAAATGCATTGAATCAAGGCACTGCTAGAGGTAATTAAAAAAATGTAATGGATACTTGTTCAGGAGACATTTAGTGAACTATAATTTTTGAATTATATGAAGTGCTGCGAAGTTGGCTTCATTTGTAATTTGCAATCTGTAACGTGCAGCTACTAATTGAAGTACTAAGTTTGGAATATAATTATATATTTCTTCTGAAGGTTGTACTGTTTGAACTATATGAAAATTATTTTGATGTTTCAGTAATTTAACATGGGTATGTGTACCATAAGGTATATAGCACCTACGTGCAAGGTCTAGTTCATATAAGCAAGAGCACATGCCATTATTTAGAGCTCTGGATATATGAGTACTAGTAATATGGCTCACCATGTACCAATTGGGCCAAAGTTTGAAATTTATAATGATGTAAAGCCTTGTTTGCTTCTAATTGAAAAAAAAGCACAAACTAATGTGTTTTATACAGGTGTGGTGTCAAAATATTCCTAAGTAATTCTGATAAGTTATTTGACACGACAGTGGTTTATCATTAATCATTATCATACTTACTCTATTTTAGTTTCTATATATGTAGTTGTCTTATATTATCATCTAACCCAGAGAATTAAAATACAACACTTTGGTATGATGTCATAGTTTTGGTGCTAATCATCTTGTCTGAACTCTATTAGCTTGTTAATACGACATGTATTGTAATAGTGTTTAATTTCTTCCGGTCATTAGTTTTGTTTGCACTGGCTTGACTGCAGTTCATTTTGTTTGTTGTAGGTTCTGCTGTTGGTTTCAGGTTGGATAGCTTACTCAAATTAAGTGATACCCGTGCACGTAACAATAAGATGACCTTAATGCATTATTTATCCAAGGTATACATCTGTTCATATATACAAGTAGATAGTTGAATACTTATTGTTATTCTCTGTCAGAAAACCTCTTTTTAGGTGTAAAACTGTAGATCATATAAACATACAAAAATAAATACGGAACGTTTTTCTGCTCTAAATTCATGTCAAATCATGTCTGATAACTAGTTATATCATGTCTAGGCATCTCAAATTCCCAATTTACCCAACAATTAAAATGGATAAAATGCCTTCTCAGTTGAGTTATTTATTACCTAGCCTTGGATGTCGTGTGTATACAAATATTTACTTCCATAATACAGGGGGAGTAGCTGCACAACATAGCAAACTTGCATGACATATTATTGAATGATAATAGCACTTGTGTGTTGGCGAGAGCTGAGAAGCCTTGAAAAAGCTAGTAACTGTACAGAAACCTTATTGAAGTATCTGTTCTTCTCGGATTTAAGTTATCTTGATGGACCATTTCGCAGTTGTTTTTCTTATCCTGCAACTGCTGCAATTTGTTAACCCAAACATATCCCACTAGTTTTATAGATGCATGTCTAGTCTTTTGTGCCTTCATTGACTGCTGAAGAAAGACCAAACGTATCCCAGAACTTCAACTTGTCATCCTTAATTTCTCAGCTGTGCTGGGTTGCGGGCCTGTATTCTCTTACCTTTATTTTTTACCGCTTTTTTCCATGCTGCTTGAAACTTAAATCTTAGCTTTTCTGAGGAAATCTTATGAAGGTTATAATTTTGAAGTGAATCTAAGTCCTCTCTAATAGTTTTCATTGGGACAAAAAGCTTTGGTTAGGTTTTTAGTAGGAAGTCCAAACTGCAGTTGAGTTACTCAATTTGTCATGTGAATGCAGGTGCTTTCTGAGAAACTTCCAGAACTTCTTGACTTCCCTAAAGATTTGGCTAGCTTGGAGTTGGCCGCAAAGGTATTAGATTGAACGCAGTTTTGCAGCTTTGGATATTGATAGTCAATGATACACCAATTGATTTCCAAGAGAACTATTGGACTGGATGCAGATACAGTTGAAGTCTTTAGCAGAGGAAATGCAGGCCATAAACAAAGGACTCGAGAAAGTGGAGGAAGAACTAACTATATCTGAAAATGATGGTCCTGTGTCAGAGATCTTTTGCAAGGTAACTACAACTGTCATGTATTTTTTTAGTAGATGCTTTAGTACGTGTGTATTGCGTAGTTACCAGCATGCTACTTAGCATACAAGATTTTTTTTTCTGTACTACTACCACCATCATTATTCCACTGAACTAAGTGCCTTTTTTACAGACACTGAAGGACTTCCTCAGTGGTGCTGAAGCTGAAGTTAGAGCCTTGACTTCACTTTATTCTAATGTGGTATGTGTATCTCTTTGAGCAAGAGTCATTTACGTGCACACTGGCCTATTTGGTGGAATTAGCTCAACATGGAGAGTTTAGATAGATTGCTGACAGTATGGATCTAAGCCAAACTAGTGCTGGTATAATGGTATTAGTCCCACACGCAACCTCTTGATCAGGGAGTCGGGGTT
The DNA here is from genome assembly GCA_947311845.1 of Poa pratensis. Classification (NCBI taxonomy): domain Eukaryota; kingdom Viridiplantae; phylum Streptophyta; class Magnoliopsida; order Poales; family Poaceae; genus Poa; species Poa pratensis. The sequence continues at coordinate 23,123,582 of CAMZMU010000039.1, forward strand.
TGGACAAAACAAAGGTCGTCACTGAGATCTCCGAAAAAATGGAATGTGATTTAGATAGCTGCAGGATGGAAACTGAACAGATTGGAATTTTTTCGAGAACACGCAGGAGAGCTGCATGTAAATGCACTAGATAGAGAAAATGAATACACAGGGTTAGGCCTTGGGGACATGCACCAAATAGCCGAACAGAAAGCAAAACCAAAAGTTAACTTAAAAGGCCCAAAAATGCATGAAAACCATTGACTCCAGCCTTAATCCAGGGCGAAGAAACATTCTGAAACATCCTGTTGTTTCTTTCCTTCCACATGTGCCATCCGACCAAAATCGTTAGACTATCAAAAGCCTCTTTTAGTATCCCCCTGAAGTTTATGCCTGATCCTAGCCACCATTGTGGAACAGAGGGAGTATGAAATACTGGAAATAAATTCCTTTTGATCAGATTATCTGATTGTTTTCTTTTTCAATGTACTTATGATAAATATGAAACTTCAGTAACTGATCATATTAGACTGGGATGCCAGTTAGAAAAATGTTGACTTGGACAGGATTGCATTCTGGTGCTACAATGGCCCAGTGATGCACTATAATCATCTTTGCAGAAGATGAATGATTATTTTGGTATCCAGTCATCTATGGAATTTATCTTCTCTTGTTCATCATAAAATTAACTACAATTACGAACCCTGCAGGGCAGGAATGCAGATGCATTGGCACTTTATTTTGGAGAAGATCCAGCACGTTGTCCATTTGAGCAAGGTGAAACTTGCATGTTATTTCAGTCTCCTTCAGCTGTTCTGGAAATTGGTTTATTTCTGTTACGACTTCGGAAGAAAATACCAAAGACGATATTTCACTCTTCATAACTCATAAGTCCCTACATAAAATCTTGTGTAATCTTGCAGTGGTGACAACGCTACAAAACTTTGTGAGATTGTTCATGCGCTCCCATGAAGAGAATTGCAAGCAGTTGGATCTTGAAAAGAAGAAAGCTCAGAAGGAAGCAGAAACGGAGAAAGCTAACGATAAAGCTAAGCTCAGTCATTCAATCAAAGAGCTAGACATCTCACTTAAATCACAAGCACAAACCGCCAGCGCCAAATGATGACCCAGCTTTCTTTACCTGACGAGCCTAGTGGTTTTCCTCTAGCAGATGCTTGCTGGATATTTATGTTGTCCCTGTGTTAGTTATCAGGCATGCAAGTAAACCTGCCGCAACAGGGCCAGCGACGCATCGGTAAACACATTATTTTTACAGCTGCAGAATGACTTTTATTTTTTAGCAAATGATATGCGAACTTCACTTTGGATACATTATTTTCATTTTTGGTACCTCACTCGAAGTTCTGTGTCTGCAGTTATACTTCTAACAGAGGGATTGCCTGATGAAGATCATCCCTGGCGACAAAGCTGTATAGATATAACAAAATAATAGATTTGCTTTTGGGTTCTAATAGTGTTGGCCAGGGGTATCCTTATATAGTTTTATTAATTTATATGTAGTTAATGCTCGGCGAGATGTAGAATAAAATTTTGGCCAGTAGAAAGGGCTGTCTTCTCTGTGGGGGCAATAGAAATGGTTGCTGTTGATGTAAGTGTAGGCGATAGAACTTGTATATCATTTCTTTAGTCTGTTTGGCCTGAGCCTTGTACAAAGTTTCAAAATTTTGATAATTCTATGCCAACTGTAATGTCCTCCTCTTGAGATTTTCCTTTTGTTGGTTGTTGTGAGTGATGGGCTGAGTTTAGTTAATAGTGAAATAGAGAAATTGTTTTTCCTTTATGCATGTACTCCCACCGTCCCGGATTAGTTAAAATAGATTTGTCTAGATATGAATGTATCTACACACTAAAACATGTGTAGATATATCCGTATTTAGATAAATCTGTTTTAATGGCAAGGTATCAAATAACTGGATTCTTGTTCAACACTTCTTTTTACGCCTCTCGTGTAGTATCTGAACTTGCGCACATACTCACACCACTACTCGCACCACACTCACACACCCCACTACGCAAGCTAGACTTACGAACTATCCACCAGACGCGCTGCAAGATGCTATGTCAAACAACCTTCTTGAAGGAGTTGTTCTGGGACCAAATTGCCCTCCCATACATTCTTTACTTTTTGCCGATGACCTTCTCATCTGCGGTAAAGCTTCCCTCCAAGAAGCAATGGCAATGGAGCAAATCTTGGATACTTTCTGCTTTTATTCACGTCAAACTCCAAATTGGGCAAAGTCAGGTATCATTTTCAGCAAGCATGTTACTACAACCATTATGGAAGACATCAAAACGGTTTTCCCTGTGGAGTACATTGATGAATCTTTTGTTCACTTGGGACATCCGCTTATCCTCCAGGCCAAAAACAGAGCTTCAGTCTACAACTTTGTCTTAGACAAGTTTAAATCCAAGCTCAGTACTTATAAGGCAGATAAACTCTCTCATGCTGCTAGACTCCAACTTATCCAGTCTGTCATCTCCTCGATACCGGTTTACTACATGTCTAACATCTTATTCTCAAAAAAGCTCATTGCAAAGTTGACTGCCATCATTAGGAGCTTCTGGTGGACATGAATTAGGGAGGAAACCACTCGCACCCTTTGTCTCAAAGCTTGGAAAGATGTTTGTGCCCCAAAGAAAGAGGGTGGGTTAGGCATTAGAAACCTGCAGGCTGTTAATCAAAGCTTGATTCTTATGTCCGCTTGGTGCATAGCTCAAAACCCAATGATCATCTACACAAGGTTCTCAAATCAAAATATTTCCCTGACTCCTCTATTTGGCGTCCAAAACCTAATATCCCCAAATCAGCCTTCTGGGTCTCTGTACTTAAAATCCTACACATCCTAAAGGCCCACTCTTTCTACCAGTTAACCCACACTACCAGGGAAAAGCCTTTCTGTGGCGCACCAAAAATGGCTTTCTGTGGCGCATGGTGGGTGCGCCACAGAATTGTCGCCACAAAATGTGAATTCTGTGGCGCACCACAGAAATCCCAACATTATGTGGCGCACCCTGTTCTATGCGCCACTGAAACTTGTTTAGTGGCGCATCCTTAGGGGGTGCGCCACAGAAAAGGGTGCGCCACAGAACAAAAAACCATGCGCCACAGAATTTCTGTACAGGTATTTGGAATTTGCTGCTGCCCGCTGTACAAATACAGGTATATTACAGGAATACATGTATATTACAGTATTTATACAGATATAACAGAAAATAATATATTTTGACAGGTATATGAAAAAAACACATTACTATGTCATCACATTACTTATATATCCCGAGATAACATACATATAGAGTTGACAAGTGCGGAATTTTTACACAAATGTTGAAACAAAACTTCATCGTTTCACACGTTACAAATGAAGTGTTCACCGCCTACACTAGGATAAAATCGAGTACATCGGCGATGATGGAGAACACGTCTAGCTCCACTGGTAGGATTGAGCCTTCTTCTTGATCGGCTCCGGGCACGGTTTATAGCAGTCTTTCGTCATCCACGTCCTCATGTCATTTTGCCTGTCTAGGCGTTCTTCGATCTCCCACTTAGACAACCCTGGAGATGGATTGGGATATATATTTGGTTAATAATATAAATAGAATATGATTTATTCATCTAATTAAGTGGATAAGTCTATAATAAATAAAATAAAGAAGCACTTCTATCGAGTGAGGCAAGGCTTTCTTTTATAATACATCCTACCTCTGGCGTTGTGTAAGGACCCCCCTTCTGTCATGACATCTTCCACGATGATTTGCGATAACTGCCTCTGGATGCGATGGAAGTCTTCTCTAAGCTCAGAATCGGTGATTTCCCCCGCATGTTTGCTCCATTCTTGGAGACTAGATGGCCACCTCGTTGTCTCTACATCCCGGACAAGCCCTTTAATGTGATGGAGAACGTAGAAGGCATCCTTCACGCTGCCAGGCGCATGCTTGATGCAATGGAACCTGGTCCCATGCCAGAAAATGTGTTTGTTGTCCTTCGTTAAACTTTCCCTATTCTTTTCTTTGTGGAAGTGGCCTCCCTTTTGGGCATAGCCCTCGAGAGCCTCATCGAGAACACCCTTTATTCTGGTGTAGTCTTTAAGACTCCCCGAGTCGAAATAAGTGGCAACGGACCACCCCGGGCTTACGACGATGAGTACTGCATACTCGTCACTGCTCAACACAATTGAAACGGAATGTTGGAAAGGATCAACAACGGAAGAAATCTATAAGAAAGCATAAGATACGACAGCGGCGACCGGATGTGTACTTACTCGGAAAAGAAAGGCATAAGAAAACTGTTCTTATCCTGGTTGTTCAGCATGATTCTCTGGAGGAACTTCGTGGCCTTGGCCCGTGTCGTTGATCCTTCCACCAGCAGGCTGTCACGCATGTAGTAGGGATCCACTACCTTGATGTACGGGGTATTATCTCTCCTGATCCTCATCGCCTGGTTGAGCGCGTATAGGCGGACCAAGTTATAGTCCAGCCGTCTAAAGTGAAACAGCCTGAAGACGTCCTCGTACGATATGAAAAACAGATCCGCGGGGGTTTCATGGACGAACTCGGCCAAGTCCTTTGGCACCTTGACAGTGAACACCGGGTAATTTGGATCCTCTTCTTTAAGAAGGTTGCCCTCTAGCGTCAAGATAGCATTTTGCAAAGAGAGCATGCATCCGTCTGCGAGGCGGAGCAGCTCTCGAGACAGGATCGGTTGACCAGCTTCATGAACTACACAACTATATATTACAAACTACACAATGTGGAAATTACACAATATAAACCAATGAACAGAACTAAAATTATTTTTAGCAAAGTCATGCCAAAATTATATTCATGCATGTAGGGACATTGATCAAATATGCAAAAGTATAACTAATACATCTTGATCCCATGAATAATTTGGTCCATTTTTATTTAACCCTAATACATCGCGAATAATATCACTAATACATCTCCTCTCCCATGCATGAACCTCTGAAACTAATTTCGACCGGGTCCTGAGCCGCGGGGTGCTGAGCCGCGGGCGCTGCGCATCCAAAGATAAGGAACCCTCACAGGGTCATAGCTCACGTGAGGAGGAACCCTCTGAAGAAACGACCATCCATTGTTGTACTGCATATCCAACAAATGCATGTAGCGCGGACGTGCTCGTCCTCCTCCCTGATACGGCGACGTACCACCTCCTCGGGGGCCGGCTCCCTCTGTACCGAGCATGGCCCACGCGACCGCCACCAAAGAAGATCCGGGTCGACGACGTCACCCGGATTCCTCACCAAGATACGCGTCCCGGAAGGTAGCACCTCCCAGTGCCAGCCCGGCGGAGTCCAGTCGCGGACATCGCCCCTCTGGTCCAACAGTGACATCGTCGCCGAGAACAATAAACTAAAAACACAATTTTTAAGTAAATAAGGAACCCTCACAACTAAAATTATCTACAATCTAAGCTACACAACTATATACTACAAACTAGACAACTAAATTATCAATTATCAAATTATGAGGGAGTCTTCTTCATATGTCCTATTTTTAGCAAAGTCATACCAAAATTCACGAAAAATTTCGGCATGACCTTTGCTAAAAAAGGGACATATGGAGTACCCGAATTTGCCGGAACGGAAGTTAATCGACGTTCCGGCAATCTCAAGGGCCTCTCAGGGTACCTGCAAACATTTCACAAAAATATCCACATCTCCGGCCGGCATCTCCACGACACGATGGTCGACACCAGAATATCTTAGCATTCTTAAGCCCTTCCAGATTTATAATTGACAGACTAACTAGTCCTAATTTGTACTCCATATGATAGTAGCAATTAACAAGTATGGTTCTTATATAGACTAAACATAAAACAATTCAAAGCTCATTATTATTGCCAATGAACCTCTATTTTAGAGTGAATTTGTTCAAGACAAATTTTTGGATCGAATTTCATCTAAATAAAAGCATACCATACTTGGATAAAAAAACCATATACATCTACAAAAAAATTGTGCCAGCAAAATTACTCCTTCTACTGCTACAGCTGCTACTCCTTCTACAAAAAAATTGTGTCAGCAAAATTTCAAGAACTGCTGCTACTCCTTCTACTGCTACTGCAAGCAAAATTACTCCAGGAGCATCACACTTAGCAAAATTTCTCCGGGAGCAATCAACAACAAAATTTAACAACAAAATTTAACAGCAGCATTTCGTCGAACACATGGCGAGCAAGCAGGCAAGGGGAGATAGGGGAGGGGCCGTATACCTCGGGCAGGGGGAGGGAGGGGCGGCGTGGAGTTGCTTCCTCAGGCGCGCGCCGCCGGTCGTGGAGGTGCTCCGACGCCGAGCAAGCGCGGTTCTGGCGCCGACGCACGGGGATGGGCGCGGTGGCGACAGCGAGAGAACGCGCGGTTCCGGCTCCGACGCACGGGGATGGGCGAGGTGGCGACGGCGAGAGTACGGCGTGGGGGCGATGGCGAGAGCAAGGCGAGGGGGAGACGTCGACGGCGAGGGCGGCCGGAGCGCGGTGGTCGAGCACGATCGAGAGCGCAACCGTACGTGTGGTGTGTGCGGATTTGGGGAAGAAAGGGGTCTGTGGTCGACAAAATGGCTAAGTATAGGCATTCTGTGGCGCATCCTCCTTGGTGCGCCACAGAAATGTGTGATTCTGTGGCGCATCACCTGGAGACATGCGCCACAGAATTAGGTGGTCTAAAGTTATAAAAAGTTGTGCTGCTGTTCTATGACAACAATAGCAACATAGCCCATTGGTTAGCAAATGAACCTTGTACTTGGGGCAGCCAGGTTCGAATCCTGGCTGTCTCACATTTTTTTCTTTAAAAAAAATATTTTTGGTTATATTTAAAGAAAAGAATATACACACATTTGTTATTCTTAAAAAAATATTTTTAGTTATATTTAAAGAAAGAACAGACACACATTTTAAAGAAAAGAATATGCACACATTTTTTAGTAGACCATTATTTTATTCATGATATACATATATTTGCTTGTCTCACACACACAAAATAATACATAAAAAAGACATTTTGGTACCTTAAAAAAACATTTTTGGTTATATTTAGTATACCATTATTTTATACATGATATACATATATGCTTGTCTATCAACCAAAAATAGGTTTAACTACAAAAAATGGAGAAAAGTATGGGCCCACGTGTGAGCCGGGGGCTGGCCCCTTTTTTATATCTGGGAAAGCCATTCTGTGGCGCATGGCGCATGTGCAGAATGCCTCCTTTCTGTGGCGCATGGACCACCGTGCGCCACAGAAAGCATGAATTCTGTGGCGCATCTGTGGGCATGCGCCACAGAAATGAGCCCAGAATTCGAAATCCAATGATTGGTGGTGGGGTCCACACGTTGTCTGTGGCGCATCTCCATGCGTGCGCCACAGAATGTTCTCTTTCAGTGGCGCATTTGAGCTGCGTGCGCCACAAAATGCGCACACATTCTGTGGCGCACACGCACGTTTTGGTGCGCCACAAAATTCCGTTCTATAGAAAGGCAGTTTCCTGGTAGTGCCAGGGAAATATATCTATTTGGAACTCGCCCTGGTGTGCAGCCTGGACATCTGTTTATGATGATCTTATCATCCAACCGCCTAATTTCAACTACCCTGCCCTTGTCAAAGATCTTTGGCTCCCAGATCAGAAAATTTGGAACGACAATCTCATTGACACTATTTTCAGGCCTTCTACTGCTCAAATTATAAAATCAACCCCCATTATTGACTCAACTGAAGACGATTTCCTTTGTTGGAAACTAACAACTAATGGTAAGTGCCATGCAAAAAATGCATATCATGCTTGTGTGCAGGATCTGTATCAAGCAGGAGAGCAGAGGCCAAGACAGCCTTCGCAAGCGACGACACAGCTCCTCAATCAAATCTGGAAGAGCAAAGAAGTGATACCAAGAATCCAAACTTTTGCTTGGAGATTTCTCAGGAAAGCACTCCCCACTGGAGCAAGAGCTGGCAGGTTCTCGAAACATATAGGTAAACTTTGTTGCAGGTGTGGACTTGAAGAAGATGAGGTGCATCTCTTTTTCACATGTCCTTTTGTCAAAGCAGCCTGGTTCTTAGAACCTTGGTTTATTCGAACTGATGCAATAGTTCAAAACAGCAACTCTCTATCGCAAATCATTTTGAATCTGCTAAATATGAATCACCCACATGGTTCGCTTTCAAACATTCTCACTTTTATGTGGTGTACATGGAAATCCAGGAATGATTTCCTATTTGACAGGAAGAAAAGAGAGCCATACCAAATCAGCTTACATGCTCAAGCTCTTTCAAATGACTTGGAGTTAGCAGGAACACCAACTGCAGGCAATCAGAACAAGAAGGTCAACTTGGAGGAGTCGGCTATGTTAGGCCAGGGGCCAACCATTGCCTCTGACTTGAACATCACAGGCCCTATAATTTTTTCTGATGCCGCTTGGAAATGCAGGTCAGTTCGGGGAACTCACAATCCGCAGGCTACTGGGATTGGGGTGTATGTCAAGATGAAGCTAGAAGGGAGTGCATGGTAATGGTACAGGCCTCTACACAGCAAGCGTCTTCTCCATTCCAGGCGGAGGCAAAAGTTCTTTTTTTCGCAGCAAGGGTGGCGCAAATGCTACATATCCAGAACCCAACTTTTCTTACAGACAATCAAGATTTAGCCAAGGAGGTGGCCACTAGGAAGCTTGATCATCATTTGTTACATTGGGACACCAGAGAGACAATTGCAGGGTTTCTTCGAACCACCTCGACATCTTTAACTCAAATTTATCACATAAAGAGAGATCTAAATGGAGTGGCTCACAATTGCGCTACACAGGTTCTTAGGCAACGCCTAATTAAGTCAGCCTATCTTTGGTTGCACTTGTTCAGCTCATGGATCGTCAGGTTATCCTGTAATTCCTGTGTTTGAATCTACTCATTTTCAGGATGTTGTAAAGAACGCTGTACTCTGTACTTGACTTTGAGCTGAATAATTTTGGCGCCCTGGCGCCTCTAGTTGTTCAAAAAAAAAAAAAAAAAACAGACGCGTACGCTTTGAGCTAGAACTTATGGCGCGAGCGCCCATGGGAGGTAGCTGGGATGGCGCGAGCGCCCATGGGAGGTAGCTGGGAGCAAACCAGTGCCTAGCTGCTTAAATCCCGAACATGCTTCACTAAAACTTGGCAGTTACAAATTTTTCATACATGACCCTAAAAGACTGCAAATTACAACACGGTCCTGACTTTTGGCACAAGGGACCCTAGAAAACCATACGAGAACGCAATCAGGTCCCTAGGCTCTGCCCTCACGATGGGAGCTCCACCGCCGGGCACTCTCTCTGCAGCCGGGGACCAAGCCACTTGGGGCAGAAAGAGCAATGAACGCCGTCGATGCTCCATGGGACTAAAACGTCGCGAGCTGTGGAATCTTAGGATGTATGCACTCCCTATTAAAAATATAAAATAAGTTAGCAAATATATTTGAAGTTTGGTTGTGTGTATCTTGTAGCATTGCAAGATGCAAAGGGCAGGAAAGTTATCCGTCCAGCCTTTGTCTTAAGAAAATACAAGTACATAAAAATTATGTATAGTGAAGTAATGACCTATAGAGTCGTCTAGCCGTGGATGTTGACCCAATGACAATACTACAAAAGTATTCCGATGTGAACATGTCCTTAAGCTTTTGATCACCCTTGAAACCTGTGCCAAAAATAACAATGTCGCTCTTTACCAAATTAGATTTTCCTTCAACAAGCACACCTTCTTTGCAAAAGCTGAAGGTATTTGACTTGTTAACAATGATGTTGCCTTCCTCTAGATTCTTGTAATGATCCTTGGGCGCAATGCAAAACGAACCCGCCACCACTCCCTCAAAGAAGCTATGGTTAGGCACCATGTTATGCTTCTTCATTTCAGTGGAGTAGTAGATCTCAGCAAACTTGGAAAACATCAACCTCTACTCGTACACAAAACAAGGAAACACGTGTCTGGATTTAATCTACACCAAAACCATTTAATCAAACTTTCAATACTAATATAAAGTGTAACATGCATGTTACCATACCAATGGAGTCGAGACGGTAGCCAACATGCTAAGGAGGAAACCTTCACCAGGCTTGTGAATAAGGGGTTCAGCAAAGCGTGTTAGGTAGAATGTTGTCATGTCGACACCGAAAGCATAGAAGCTCGGTATGACCCAATGCTTGGTTCGGACTACCATCGTGCATGGTATCTTGGGACCTAAGAACAACAATAAATGAATAATGAGAAAATCAATGTTATCTAAATGTGTCTTTTTATTTATCCTTCATGCAACTATTTAAACCAAGACTATACATCATACCAGCGGGTATAGATATTTCCACATCCCAAATACTACCATGGTGTATTATGTATGCTACTTTATCACTTGGAATATGCTCATATACCATTTCTAGTTATCCAAAGCGAACTATAGACAAATATTGCAAGTGAGTTCATAGGTTTTACTTGATATGTGCACATATATATTAGCATGTTAAAAATATTTATACATACTACCTAAAAGTAGTATATATGCCAAATAAATAGTCTTATATACAACCTAATAATAGTACTACCTAAGTGGAGTGCTGCGTTTTGGAGCTCGGACTCTAGGGAGCTAGATATTTTAAGAAATTGAAAAGAACATTCAAAGTTTCACAAAATTCTAAATAAAAAATACATTTACATTCGGATATCCTATGAGCACGTAAAATTTCAGTACGCAAATAACACTTTTGTGTAACCAGAGTATAAGGTATTCCTTACTGAAATTAAACATGCTCTTACTTATACAAACCTATGTACATTGTGGATTTTTATTTAGTTTTGTCAGTTTTAAAAGCCCATTTTTGAATCCAAAAAAGGCCCCCCTTAAGCCCTAATTCACTTTTTCTGTACCTGAGTGGTCTTATGTACAACATATTACAACTAGCGACATACTCTGCGGTCTGAAATATAGTATGCATATCGTATAAAATCCATGTAGGTGTTATTCCCGGTAGTAGCATGATATGATAGACAAGGCACATCCAAACTATATATTGGAACATCATTGATGCACAAAAGGCTCTATTTATAAAACAAATTAGGTGATTGCTTATAATTAATAATGCTTGGATCACTTAAATTTACATGCCCTATGTCTAATAAACTAATTAATCTTCGTGCGAGAGCTAGGATTAATGGAGGGGTGATATATATTGTTCATACTTCAGGAAGAAAATGAAGGCTTTGTATATTTGTACATACCATTGAAATTTGCACACTCATTAGCAATGTCAAGGGCTGATTTTCCGTAGCCAACAACAGTGACGCGCTTGCCCTTGATCATCTTCTTAAATTTCTCGGTGCTCATCTTGGAGTAGTCCATGGAGTGGATCACTTTTCCCTCAAATGTTTCCGGGCCTGTGCCAGGGTGAAACGTAGGTATGTTGGGCACTCCGCTGAACCTTCCAACGCACACAATTACAAAGTCTGCTTTGTACACCTGTAGCAGAAAAGAAAAATATTTGGTGCACATATCAGATTGGGGTGGAAGCTAGTTGTGGATAGTTTTGATATATTCGACAATTCGTATACGAGAAAATGCTGATATGGCAACAAACATCGACATCCATATAAAATGAATCCGCATATGGTAAATGAATTATTCTGAAAAATACCAGGGGTATGCGGCACGAGGAACCATCCTATGCGCAGCACACAAAAACATTAGCAACATTGAAGCAACATCTACAACAGATGCCGAGTTTCGTCACAACATATCAATCGTGTGTTCGCAGCAAAGCAAAAACAAATTTTCAAATGTCAAAAACACACATCAACCATGAAAAAACACAAAAATGTCTGACGTGCATTTTCAAGCACCGACTCGTCGGATTGGGCTCGTCGATGACGAATCCGACTCAATGGAGCCTCGCCATTACTAGATCTGGTGAGCACACACTCACTTTCACGGACCGCCATCTTTCTTACACATGATGGAGCCTACCATTTTGAGAAGAAAAAGACGAGGTCCTACCGTCAGTTCGTCCACGGCAGTTGACCTCCGTCCACATCGCACGGAGCGGGGGCACCAAAACAATCGGAGGCGACACGAGGCAGCGGGAGAGTTGAGGTTGCGATTGACCATGCGCAGCATAGCGGGTTAAAGCATAGCTCCCTGCATAGAGGGTGTGAAGCAGAACACGCTGTGGTAGAGAGGTATGATAGTGTTGTGGTGAGAGAGGGAGCAAAGCATGCAGCATAGGTGGGAGAATAATCGACCTTTCTACCACACTTGCCCTTGCCTCGTCGTTGCGTTTAGGCATACACGCACCATTACTTACCGCCGACGCTCGATCTCATGGACGGCAGGCCTTTGGACTACGGTGCGCTAACTTATGCACGTTGGCTGCATTCGGCCAAGGGCGAGCGTTTTTTGTGGTGCGCGGTTATCAATACGGTAACGAGAACACCCCTTCATTTCCGGAGTGAAAACTCTTGTTCTAATCTTTGTTGGCCGGGCTCAGCAATGACAAACTTGCGACGTTATTTTGTTGAAGGCGCCATTTCCTTGTTGATGTGTTGGACTTTATTGGTTGGTTTTGGCAACCATGATGAAATAATTTTCTCGGTTGCGTTCAGCCAGACGTGGAAACGACGGCTAGAGTTGTGTGCTCCCCTCCTTGAAGACGTTGTTGCAAAAGATGCCGACTTAGTTATCTATCTTATACACTTTGTTTGTTGATGAGTTTGGTTTCGATGACTTGCATTTAACATAATTAGTTGCTGGCATCACCTTGATGTATAGGACTTGGGTTTCAAACTTTTTCTTCAAAACTAAAATAATAAAAGTGCAATTGTGTATATGTATTAGCATCCGTATTTATTTGAAAATAGTAATACCGTCCAAAAGTGATTTCAGTGTACATGCCCCTTTGGTGATCAGAGGACAAAAGTGTAAGCACGTGCCAGAAGAGCACTAAAGGATTAGCAACACCGTCGAGCCGCTGCTGCCTCAGTCTAAGAGGAATCCAATTAATTTCCTTGGTGCAGGCGGGTGAGAGATGCCTCGCCGCACCCGGCCCATTCCTCCCACGCCGCCACCTCCTCCTCCGGGACGCCGGCGTACTCCATCCCGGCCACACGATGCCCGAACTTGACGCAGTCGAGCACACCGAAATGGCGCGCGTAGGCTTCGAGGTAGCCGGCGACATGCGCCCCTTTTGGCTGCGCCTCGGCGACGGACTCCGGCCACGGGAAGTCGGAGTACTGGTACGCCGAGTTAAATTGATGCACTAGCCAATTATCCCAAAAGTCCGAACTGATGGAAAAGGGTTGTGCAATGCATATATTATATTTCTGACACTCCCCCTCACGTCCATGCTGTGGACTTTTCTCACGAGGCTAGGACGTGGATTTTAGGGTGTCCGCAGATATTTATTTTTAATACTGCGTTAGCCAGGATTTGAACTCAAGACCTCTGGCTCTGATACCAAGTTAAATTGATACACTAGCCAATTATCCCAAAAGTCCGAACTGATGGGAAAGGCCTGTGCAATGCATATATTATATTTCTGACACGCCGTCCGCTTCGACTGCAGCCTGGTGCACTCGGGAGCGTGCGCCCACACGCCGCCGCCGACGGCGTCGGCCTCAAAGACGACCGGCCGACAGCCGCGCTCCAGCAGGTGCTTGCACGCCGCCAGGCCGCTCACGCCCGCGCCGATGATGGCCACGCTCTTCTTCTCCATGGCAACGAGGAGACGCCGATGCAAATCACACCTAGGAGCTACCAGTCTAGCGCCAGGGCAAAAAATGCTACTACTACCTCCGTTTTTTATAAAGGTGCACTATATATCTTATTTATAGGATACCAAGAAAATAAAAGTAACATATAAATTACACGATTAATTGTGGAAAACATAATATGTTTGATGTGGTGCATCTTTCTCTTTTCATGCAAGTTATGTTTGCATCAGTAAGTACCATGGTATAAGGCGAAAATATATTAAATTCTTTTCAGGGAGATATAGTGGCTTTTTAGGCCTTCCGTAACGCTACACGTAGGACCAATTTCTTAGCTATGCCACATAGGAAAAATGCTGAAATGGAGAGATAATTAAGGGAGAGTCAAGCCGTATGTTATTCTATGTTATTCTGAATACGGCTCTTATCACGTTTCTCAGCGATGCACACTTACCTCACCAATCCCGTGCGGCTCTAAGTACACGTTTGCCAATCAGTGCCAATCAGGGCTCCCGCTTGTCGTCGTTGCACTTCCGGTGCCATCGGTGAGCCTGTTCCTCACCCCTAGCTAGAGAGAAAGGTGAAGGCCGAGTCGCGCACCCTGCCGAGGAGGCCCGCGCATCCCCTTGTCGCCTCGGGGAAGGCTTTCCTTCCGCCGACCGCGCTGATGAAGTTGCAGAAGGAGGCGACGGAGGTGGACGCCGCACACCAGGCATAGCACGCGATCCCGCGATTCCCAGGGCTGTCCCACTCCCTCAAACACTCGCAGAACATTGTTTTGACGGCTCCTAAAATTTTCACAATGTTGTGGTCGGTGTGCGGCTAGGGATGGCAATGGGTACCCATTACCCGTGTACCCTGCGGGTAAAAACCTATTAGGGTAAGGGTTTGAGGAGAAAAAATACCCATGGGTATGTAAATAGGGAAATCTCATACCCATCGGGCAGAGAGGGTACGGGTATGGGTTCGTATAACCCATACCCATGTACCCTTCTATATCTGTGACAAGTGGGTCTCCCAGTAATAACCTAATGTACCTACTAATTTTTATGACTATGTGTTGTTGTTATCATTAAAATGTGTTGTTTTTTATGCGCAAGTGCTGCTGTTTATGTGTGTTGATTATGCACAAGTGTTGCTGTTTATAAGTGTGCTGCTGTTGATGTGTTGTTGTTGACAATGTGTTGCTATTCATAAGTATGTGTTGCGGTTTTAAATGTGCTGCTGGTCAAAGTTATATGATTATATGATGTTGTTTACGACTATTTTCTACTCAATCTGTTGTGTTACAAATGCGGGTATTTTAACCCGCGAGTACCCCTTTACCCTGTCGGGTGAAGGGTATGGGAAAAAGTTATACCCGCACAAGGGTATGGGTACGGGTGACGGGCAAGGTTGAAGGAAACGGGTAAGGGTATGGGGTGGCTCCACCCTTACCCATACCCTGCGGGTGCCATCCCTATGTGCGGCCACGCCTAGGCGACCGACAACTACATCAACTTCTATCCCGACAATGGAGGCGAATGGCCCAACGGTTGGGTGGCGAAAGACCTAGTGTTAGCGAGGAAAGTGGAGGCGGTAGCGATCCTAATGGCACCGGTTGCGACCACGAGAACTGGGAGGATTAGAACGCCTTAGAAAACCTCGAGATTAGGTTTAGGTTTAATTAAATTTTGTTCAAATTTTTAAAAATTTCTAAAAATCTTAATGATATTCGTATTTTTTTGCATTCAATAATTTAAATAACAAATTATATATTGGGGGGCAATCAGAAGAGACGCTCCCCATATACGGCTCCCAATACACGGTAACATGCACTAGTGCTCCTAATAGCGCTCGTCTTCCGCTATTGCTGGACATTATATTGGGATTATACTAGGGGGCGTGAGTGGAGATGCTCTAATATCTACGTGCTTAGACTAGTGAGTGGATATATAGTGTTATTCCACAACTTATATGATACCACTTGTCAAAACTTAGACTTTTAAGTTTCAAACTTTCATAATAAAGTGATGATGTTCACAAGCTGTGTGTTTATGATTCCTAGAATTCACATAACCAAATTCAAAATACACCCATAGAAACAAAAAACAGACAAATCTATCATGAGTAGTGTCACTCAAAGCGACAGTATTCCATTGCAATTTGTCTTCATTGTGTGTATTCTAAATTTAGTTCTGAATTTTTTTTGGTAAATGTAACACACATCTATCTATACCTAATATAAAAGGAAGTAAAGCTTCTTCCCGTCCGACCCCAAAATGATGGTTTTGCCCCTGCGAGTTTGGTCATATTACAACGCATTGCCACCGCCGAGTGGATACCAGTTGAAAACGCCATTTTGCAGAAAACCCACTAACCCACAGTCCACAGAAAGAACGTCCTGCTGACTTATTCGCGATTTACCGAAAACCTGCGGACCTTTTTGTAAAGACGCCACCGAAGAGGTACGGGAAAATCTGGAGCGTCCGTTTAAGTTGGAACGGACGGCCGAGATTAATCTGTTTTCTAAATTTTGTTTAAATAAACAGAGAACAAACTAAATTTTGTAAATTCATAACTTTCAAACCACAAATCCAAATTTAACAAACTTTACATCAATGCAAAGCTCTGCCCATGTAGTTTAATTTGGCATCATTACTTTTCCTTTTTGCATCTTGTTTGGTTGATCAAAATATAAAGATGCATTTCGACCGTACAATTCAACACTTGAGTTCTAAAAATGTTTTCAAAATGAATCCTTCTGTTAAATGTCAAGAAATACATCCTCTGTCCAAGGGAACCAAAGTTATAAATTTGAAAAATGATTTAATGACCCAGTTAATCCGCTACCATTTTCTTTCCCTTTTAAAACAATTCACAAGTAATTCGTTACGGAATTTAAATCCAAACTGAAACTCGGTTTTTTTCTCCCGTAGCGAAGCACGGGCATTCGGCATTTTGCTAGTACCTACTAATAAAGGCCGTAAGGCTTCTTGCCGTCCGACCTTGAAATGACGGTTTTGCCCCTGGCTGTTCGGCCATATTACAGCCACTGCCACCGCCGAGTGGATACCTGTTCAAAATTCCGTTTTGCAAAAAAAACCCTCACAAACTGCGAAATTAACCCGCAGTCCACACAGCATACGTCGTACTGACTTAGCCGAAATTTAGGAAAAACCTAGGGACCTCTTCGCAAAACACCCACCGAAACGGTACTGGACAATCTGGAGCGTCCGTTTAAGTTCGAACGGACGACCGAGATTAACCAGTTTTCTAAACTTCGTTTAAATAAACAAGCAACAAACTAAATTTTGTAAATTCATAACTTTCAAACCGCAACTCCAAATTTAACAAATTTTACATCGATCCAAAGCTCTTACCATGTAGTTTAATTTGGCATCATTACGTTTCCTTTTTGCATCCGTTTTAGTTGATCAAAATACAGAGATGCAATTCGGCCTTATAATTCATGACTTAAGTTCAAAAAATGTTTTTAAAATGAAACCTTTTGTTAAATGTCAAAAAATACATCCTCTGTCCAGGGGAACCAAAGTTATAAATTTTAAAAATGATTTAATGACCCAAATAATCCATTGCCATTTTCTTCCCTTTTAATGTGATCCACAAGTAATTCGACAACGAATTGAAATCCAAAATAAAACTCCGTTTTTTTCTCCCGTAGCGAAGCACGGGTAAGGGCACTTTGCTAGTCTTGTAAAAAGATTAGTTTGCTTGCTGGGTGGCAGCTCCACCCACGGCCCGATCCGTCAACTTACGCTGGCTGCAGGCTGGAGACGAAGCAAATCACATAATCACGTGGGCACTTCAGAGCAGAGCGATCGACGGACAAGGAAATCAAGATAGCGTGATGGCTATCACTCGTGCGAGATGCGCTGCAGCTACGCAGGAAGGACCGTACATGTGACGACGAGATCGACGCGATCTGTCAAACACTATTTATAGTCAAAAGTTTTGACTCGAAACTGAGTGCCCTGCGAGCCTCGTGATAAGCGATTTGCAGCCGGCGGCAAACAGAGAATGACTTCGTTTTTGTGATGCTTTTCAAAGAGTGCCAGGTCTGAATCTTTGGGGAGAAAATTTTAGGTCTGATCTTAATTGGTTTTACCTGCTAGTGTCGGATTCCTTGTCGCTTTTTTGTTGAAGACATTGTGCGGAGATTTCTCGGAGGTAAAAACTCATGATGTGAGTTCCATGTTTAGATCAGGCAACAACACTGTTTTCTTTCTGCAGGCGTTGCTGTTGGAGAGCCTTTTTCGAGTTCAGATGTTGCCAATGGCGGAGTTTCTTTGCTGCCGATGCATGTTGTTGATTGCGTCGGTAGGCGTCTTCTGCTTTTTTTTTGTCCTTTTTGGTTGTGTAAGTCTTGATTGGTTTTTAACACTACATTCTTGGAGAAACTATGTGTAATTGATATCTTTTTCATATTAATATATTTTCTTTATACAAAAAACTGTATCCATAGTCATCCGATATTCGGATCAACGCGATGGTCGTGTAGTCGAAAGGGCAAGCTTCGAAAGGAGAAGCTAGAGCTGGCGATCGAGCGAGCCATTCAGACTAGTCATAGTGTGAGGAACATTGCTAATAATTTCAATGCCACGTAGGCAAAAAATATGATGTGGCAAGTAATTAATGAGGAGAGAGGAGGTTGGAGTAACATAGCTAGTTACCGGAACATCACACACCCCAAGGCAAAATGAGTCTACAACCTAATAAATACTATCATGCATGACACCACAAATAAATTGCTACCCACTATAGAAATAGTAACAATAGGTAGTAACATAAGTATGTTACCACTCAATGTTACTCCCCACTATGACTAGTCTCAACTCCAACTTGAAGCCGGGCTTCCTCGATAGCCACATCTGCCGATTGGACGAATAGCCAGCTCGTTGCAGCTGGAGCTGTCGGAGCAGTGCTGCATGCTGATCAATTATGCTGTTAAGTAATTTCTTTAAGAAATATGCAAAGCATGTGCGTATGCCGTATGCATATATACAAGGTGTTCATGGTGTGTTGGGTGTGCTTGTTCTTGATTGTGTTCCTCGTGTGCTTATTCTTCAAGATCTCTCACCTAACATCTTGATCATCTATGATGCCTCTTAACGTTTCACAATGAGGTCTAGATGGAAAAGATGTTGGTCGACTATGTGATTACATTCTGGCAATCGTTTGAGTTTAGTTAACAATAACTTTTTAATTTCGTGTTATAGTTTGAAAAAAATTAGATGAAATTTTTCAAATTTATTGCGCACGGGTTACCGTTTGATTATGTGAGAAGTAGGTTCACTTCGCCGTTTCGCATAACTTTCGTGTTGTAAGTTTTTCATTTCAATGAGTTTCAACAGTCATAGACGAGTAAATTTTGTATTGTTCGCGTGTATGTGTTCATGGTGTGCTTGCTTAGCATGTGTTCTGTTGTCTCTGCTCTACCGCTGCCGCTAGTTGTTGCCGCATATTCCGCCGATGCCGCCGCACCT
Source organism: Poa pratensis (assembly GCA_947311845.1). Lineage (NCBI taxonomy): Eukaryota > Viridiplantae > Streptophyta > Magnoliopsida > Poales > Poaceae > Poa > Poa pratensis. Next base: position 23,142,794 of record CAMZMU010000039.1, read on the forward strand.
CCTGTATTGACCTTCGCCGTCGTGGCGAGCCATCGTCCTACTGCCGTTCCTTGAGGGTATCACTAGTGGAAACATAGCCTTTCGTCGAGAGCCAAAAATGGCTCTAGTCCCGGGTGCCTTACGAACCGGTACTAGAGTGTGGCTCTAGTACCGGTTGAAAAGCAACGAGCCCACACCCCTCTAGTACCGGGTCGTAGGCCACCTCTAGTACCGGGCCGTGATACGAGCCGGTACTAGAGGTCCGTGGCAGGGCAGCAGCATAGCGGGGCCCGCGCGAGCACCTCTAGTACCGGCTCGTATCCGGCCCGGTACTAGAAGGTGGAGCTTTAGTACCGGGCTGTGATACGACCCGGTACTAATGTCCTCCCTATATCATCTTCCACCCCCGAGAGCATCTCCATTCTTCACAGCTCGAGTTCATCTCCATTTTCTCCATTGTTTTACTCTCCCGAGCTCGATTTCATCTCCATTTTCCTCCACGATTTGTCAAGATTAACGGCACCCATCCTTTCAAGGGTTAGCAACTTGATCCTTTCATCCGGCGTTCCTCGTTTTAGCTCATTTCCATACTTGCTTAGCTCATTTCATTTTTGAGGTGCTAGCTAGGTGTTTGATGAAATGCCTAAGTTAGGGAGTTCATTTGTTTTATATGTATTTTGAGCTCAAATTAAATTATGATTTGTGTGTTGTAGTGCCGTGCTCACCGCCGTTGATCGCCCGCATTGTCCCGTCACCGGCACCAGCTCGGTGAGCCTTTTTTTATTTTTTTTCAAAAAATCTTAGTTGTATGATTTAGATGCATGATTATTATTTGTATAATTTTATTAGTTGTATAATTGTTTGTTATATATATAGTGCCATGGTTTTGACACCTGACCACACCGGCTCTCGTCCGCTCTATTATTCGGATGTGGTATGATTGTTTGTTATAACTATATATTTGTTTCGTTTCGTGTTTATGACAATCATGCCGACCAACTTGACATAGATATATTTTTATCTAGGAGGTAGTTGAACCGGAAATTCCAACCGACCCTATTGTCGAGTTTTTTATAAAAGAAAACAATGATTTGAAAGCAAAATTGAAAAGAAGTGAAGATCTTCGTCTCCAATGCCTAGAAGAGAAGATGAAATTGGAGTTCAAGCTTGCCGACATCGTCGCTGAACACGAGTTCAAGCTTGCCGACGTCGTCGATGCTCACGAGATCAAGATGGATGCAATGCGCTTGAAGATTAAAAATATTAGAAATTATGCCATTAGTCAAGAGGCTTGGTATCATTATGCTGTTGGTTCAATAATTACCTTAGTTGCGATTTTGATCGCATTTGTTGTTGGATTTAAATTCTTTGGATAGTTGTATGTTGGTTTAAATGTATGTTTTCTGAGAACTATGTATTACATTTGGTCACTACTCTACTTTGGTTTTAATGTGATGAACTTGTATTAATGAATATGGTCAGTTATCTATTATGTTCGTTTATAGTTTTTAGCATCGTGATTGCGTTTGACATACTTATATAATGCAGATGAGCCATCCATGGATGTACGCTGACCGACGCTCTAACGAGTACATGCAAGGCCTGCGTTCTTTTCTCAACGTGGCTGAGGCAAACACGCGGAATGGTTTTATGTGTTGTCCATGCCGTAACTGTCGGAATGAGAAGGATTACTCTTGCTCAAAAACCCTTCACATCCACCTGATTCAGTTTGGTTTCATGTCCGGCTATAATTGTTGGACCAAGCACGGAGAAAGAGGGGTTATGATGGAAGACAACGAAGAAGAACAGAACGATGACAACTACATGTGCCCTGAATACGGTGGTAATGCAAGGGGGAAGCTGAAGATGAAGAGGTACCAGATGAGCCCATCATAGATGATGATTTACGGCGGGTCATCGTTGATGCACAGACCGAAGCAGAAAGTGCACTCGAGAAGTTGAAGTTGGAGCACATGTTAGAGGATCACAAAAAAAGTTGTACCCAACTTGCGAAGATGGCAACACAAAGCTCGGTACCACACTGGAATTACTGCAATGGAAGGCAGAGAATGGTTTATCTGACAAGGGATTTGGGAATTTACTGAAAATAATGAAGCAAAAGCTTCCAAAGGATAACGAATTGCCTGACAGTACGTACGAAGCAAAGAAGGTTATCTGCCCTCTAGGATTAGATGTGCAGAAGATACATGCATGCATTAATGACTGCATCCTCTACCGCGGTGAGCAGTACGAGAATATGAATGAATGCCCGGTATGCGGTGCATTGCGATATAAGATCAGACGAGATGACCCTGGTGATGTTGAGGGCCAGCCCCCAGGAAGAGGGTTCCTGCCAAGGTGATGTGGTACGCTCCTATAATACCACGGTTGAAACGTTTGTTCAGAAACAAAGAGCATGCCAAGTTGTTGCGATGGCACAAAGAAGACCGCAAGAACGACGAGATGTCGAGACACCCGGCTGATGGGTCGCAGTGGAGAAAAATCGATAGAGAGTTTAAGGAATTTGCACGTGACGCAAGGAACTTAAGGTTTGGTCTAAGTACGGATGGCTTTAATCCTTTTGGGGAGCAGAGCAGCAGTCATAGCACCTGGCCTGTGACTCTATGTATCTATAACCTTCCTCCTTGGTTGTGCATGAAGCGGAAGTTCATTATGATGCCAGTGCTCATCCAAGGCCCGAAGCAACCCGGCAACGACATTGATGTGTACCTGAGGCCATTAGTTGAAGAACTTTTACAGTTGTGGCGTGATGAAGGGGTACGTGTGTGGGATGAGTACAAACAGGAGCCATTTGACCTACGAGCGTTGTTATTTGTAACCATCAATGATTGGCCTGCTCTTAGTAACATTTCAGGACAGTCAAACAAGGGATACAATGCATGCACGCACTGTTTAGATAAGACTGAAAGTATATATTTAGGTAACAAGAATGTGTACCCGGGGCATCGTCGATTTCTTCTAAGCAGCATCCTGTAAGAAAGAGAGGCAAGCATTTCAAAGGTGAGGCAGATCACCGGACGAAGCCACCCCTCCCTACTGGTGATGTTATATATGATATGGTCAAGGATTTAGAAGTAATCTTTGGAAAGGGTCCTGGCGGACAGTCTGTTCCGAATGACGTTGACGGACACGTACCCATGTGGAAGAAGAAGTCTATATTTTGGGAGCTACCCTACTGGAAACTCCTACAGGTCCGCTCTGCAATCGACGTGATGCACGTGACGAAGAATGTTTGCGTGAACCTGCTAGGCTTCTTGGGCGTGTATGGGAAGACAAAAGATACGCCGGAAGCACGGCAAGACCAGCAACGTATGAAAGACCCAGACAACCTGCATCCAATGAAGACGGATAAAGGACGTCTAAGTCCTGCTAGCTACGCTCTTACAAAGAAGAGAAGGAGATATTTTTCGAAGTCCTGAGCAGTATGAAGGTCCCGTCTGGCTTCTCGTCGAATATAAAGGGAATAATAAATATGGCAGAGAAAAAGTTCCAGAACCTAAAGTCTCATGACTGCCACGTGCTTATGACTCAATTGCTTCCGGTTGCATTGCGGGGGCTTCTACCGGAAAATGTTCGACTACCCATTGTTAAGCTATGTGCGTTCCTCAATGCAATTTCGCAGAAGGTAATCGATCTAGCCATTCTACCAAGGCTACAGAAGGATGTGGTTCAATGTCTCGTTAGTTTTGAGTTGGTGTTCCCACCATCCTTCTTCAATATTATGACACATCTCCTAGTACACCTGGTCGACGAGATTACCATTCTGGGTCCTGTATTTCTACACAATATGTTCCCCTTTGAGAGGTTCATGGGAGTCTTGAAGAAGTATGTTCATAACCGTGCTAGGCCAGAAGGAAGCATCTCCAAAGGCTATGGAACAGAGGAGGTCATTGAGTTTTGTGTTGACTTTATTCCTGGCATTAAGCCGATTGGTCTTCCTGAATCGCGACATGAGGGGAGACTGAGTGGAAAAGGCACTCTAGGAAGGAAATCAATAATATGTAGGGACGGGCATTCTTTCACACAAGCACACTACACAGTTCTACATAATTCCAGTTTGGTGGCTCCGTATATCCAGAAGCACAAGAATATTGTACGCTCCAAGAACCCGGGGATGGATGACTCCTTCATTACAAAGGAACACATGGAGAATTTTGGCGGTTGGTTGCAAACACATCTCAACAATGACAACACTGTCTCAGATGAGCTGTACTTGTTGTCTAGGGGACCATCTTCGACTATTTGGACTTTCCAAGGGTACGAGATAAATGCGAATACATTTTACACGATCGCACAAGATCAAAAGAGCACCAACCAAAACAGTGGTGTCCGCTTTGATGATTCAACAAACAACAGTGGGCAAAAGGTCACATATTATGGTTACATAGAGCATATATGGGAACTTGACTATGGACCTTCTTTTAAGGTCCCTTTGTTCTGGTGCAAATGGTTCAACCTGAAAGGCGGCGGGGTAAAGGTAGACCCATTGTACGGAATGACTACAGTGGATCTCAAGAATCTTGCGTACGACACCGAACCATTCGTTCTAGCCAATGATGTGGCTCAGGTTTTCTATGTGAAGGACATGTCTACCAAACCGAAAAAAAGAAAAGATAAGCAAGCGAATACATCAGCCGATGAGCCAAAGCGCCACATAGTTCTTTCAGGGAAAAGAAACATCGTGGGAGTGGAGGACAAGACAGACATGTCAGAAGATTACAACAAGTTTCATGAAATTCCGCCCTTCAAAGTGAACATTGACCCAAGCATCAAGTTAAATGATGAAGATTGTCCATGGTTACGGCGCAATCAGAAGAAAGGGACACACACGAAGAAAAAGTGAAGACTAGATAGGGATGTGTAATAATGTATTCAACTTTTATGTAACTGTGTTCTGAAAACTCAGAGAGAACTGTAAACACTGATATTTGGTTCTAAAAATCCAACGGCTTACAAGCGCTGGAAAAAGTTGGAACAAAACACACGGTTTCCCCTGCATACAGCCCGACGGTGGCTCGTGAGTGCCCGCATATCAAATGCACCGTCGGACGTATGCAGGGAATCCGAATGATTTGTATTCGGTCGACGAACTGAAGGATTTTGTAGATAGAACAAAACACACGGTTTCCCCTGCATACAGCCCAACGGTGGCTCGTGAGTGCCCGCATATCAAAATGCACCGTTGGACGTATGCAGGGAGTCCGAATGCTTCGTATACCAAAATGAACTACAATGAGTGTCGTGAGTGCCCGGGAGGGGGCTATATATAGGGTCATGTGGCTCACGAAGAAACACACGGTTCTAAAAATCCAACGGCTTACAAGCCCTCTAAAGAAACACACCCTGATCCAATGCTCACAAGCGTTTGAAAGAAACACACGATCCGTGTGCTTCTTTAGTCCCGGTTGGTAACACCAACCGGGACTAAAGGCTGGCTTTGCGGTCACGACACGTGTCCTCCCCCAGCGCTGCCCTGGGCACGTGTCCTCCCCCAGCGCTGCCCTGGAGGTCTTTATATATTGTCGCCGACGGGGTAAACCCTAATCCACCATTCCTAGCCACGAACGCATCGTCTCCACGAGATGGATCCGCCACGCCCGCCGCACGCCTTCTGGACGAGGTCGAGCGTGCTCGGCAGAGCGCGCTTGGGCGCTTCCGTGGGAGCCTATCCCGCCGTATGCCCACGAGCCCGGCGTGGAGAGGATTTCCCTGCTACCGGCCTCCTGCTCCGGTGCCGGAGGTGGTGCGGAGGACGTACGAGCGCGCGTGGTCCGACGTCCCTGACCCCGACGAGGATGCGTACGCCGCAAGGGTGGCGTGGGGATCCGCGGCCGTACCTCCACCAGTCGCCGCCGCCCCTGACCCCGACGAGGAGGATGACGACGACGACTACTTCGACTGGAGCGACCATGGGGAAGAGCGCGGCGGGCCGCAGATGCAAGAGACCATTGAAGCCTCCTTCCAGTCCGTCCACGACGACCGTGTACAGCGAGCCAGAACTGCCTGCCAGCTCAAGGCGAAGGAGGCTTCCGAGCTGGATTCGGCGCTGAAAGACTCATCCTCCATGGATCTTGCCCTCCGCCGCAAACGTGCGGCGAGAACCGGGCGGCCGCGAACGGGGCTGGCTCCTCCCGCCGTTCCACCTAATCCTACAGCCTCCGAACCATCAAGTCCGTTTATGTAGTAATGTAACTGTTAGTGATGTGTGATAATGTATCCTTTTATGTAACTGTGTGGGATATTGTTAAGGATGTTTTTAAAATAAAGAGATGATTATTACAAATTCAAACAATATTAGTTAATGCATTTTGATATGCGGGCACTCACGTGGCTCGTGGCTCCACCCGGGACCAGAGAATACTTATTTTAGAAAACAGAAAATGGTTTTGAATTACTTATTCAAATTCAAACACTCTTCATGTTGAACTTGTTGTCAGATTCAAAAGTATGTAGAAATTATTCAAATTCAAACTAGATTAGTTAATGCATTTTTAATTCAAACTATATTAGTTAATGCATTTTTAATTCAAAATGGCAAAATGTATAATAGTTTGAATAGATAGAATAATTATTTTAGAAAATAGAAAATGGTTTTGAATTACTTATTCAAATTCAAACACTTTTCATGTTGAACTTGTTGTCAGATTCAAAAGTATGTAGAAATTATTCAAATTCAAACTAGATTAGTTAATGCATTTTTAATTCAAACTATATTAGTTAATGCATTTTTAATTCAAAATGGCAAAATGTATAATAGTTTGAATAGATAGAATAATTATTTTAGAAAATAGAAAATGGTTTTGAATTACTTATTCAAATTCAAACACTTTTCATGTTGAACTTGTTGTCAGATTCAAAAGTATGTAGAAATTATTCAAATTCAAACTATATTAGTTAATGCATTTTTAATTCAAACTATATTAGTTAATGCATTTTTAATTCAAAATGGCAAAATGTATAATAGTTTGAATAGATAGCATAATTATTTTAGAAAATAGAAAATGGTTTTGAATTACTTATTCAAATTCAAACACTTTTCATGTTGAACTTGTTGTCAGATTCAAAAGTATGTAGAAATTATACAAATTCAAACTATATTAGTTAATGCATTTTTAATTCAAACTATATTAGTTAATGGATTTTTAATTTAAAATGGCAAAATGTATAATAGTTTGAATAGATAGAATAATTATTTTAGAAAACAGAAAATGGTTTTGAATTACTTATTCAAATTCAAACACTTTTCATGTTGAACTTGTTGTCAGATTCAAAAGTATGTAGAAATTATACAAATTCAAACTATATTAGTTATTGCATTTTTAATTCAAACTATATTAGTTATTGCATTTTTAATTGAAAATGGCAAAATGTATAATAGTTTGAATAGATAGAATAATTATTTTAGAAAACAGAAAATGGTTTTGAATTACTTATTCAAATTCAAACACTTTTCATGTTGAACTTGTTGTCAGATTCAAAAGTATGTAGAAATTATACAATTTCATATCCAAATACATTTCAAAAATTTGCGCGCAAAAATTTGAAATTTTCGTGCGTGAAAGCAAAAAAAAGGACCTCTAGTACCGGGTGGTGTCTCCACCCGGTACAAGAGGTCTATTTGGGCGCGCAGGTGGGCGGTGTGGGCGAAAACCCTCTAGTACCGGGTGGTGCCACGGCCCGGTACTAGAGGTCACCCTCGGCCCGGTACTAGAGTCCTCCTGCTATAAATACCCGTCTTCCACCCCGGGTCGAGCCACGACCCGTGAGAAGACATTGGAGGACGCCGCCGTCGACGAAATCGACGCCGTCAGGCTGCCAAATTCGTCGGCCGCTCGCGCCCCCTCACCTCCACGCGTCGCCGCCGCTCGCGCCGCCTCGCCCACCGCCTCTCCTCCTCTGCCGCGTCGCCCTCCGCCTCTCCTCCTCCGCCCTTCGCCTCTCCGGCCGCCTCTCCTCCTCCGCCGCCGCGGCGCCTACTCCACACGCCGCCGCGCCCTCCTCCTCCTCCACACGCCGCCGCGCCCTCCTCCTCCTCCACACGCCGCCGCGCCCTCCTCCTCCTCCTCCACCGCCTCGACGGCCGCGCGCCGGTGAGCTCGCCGCCTACGGTACGGTTAGAAATTAGGTTAGTTTTTTTCTTTTTTTTGTGTTAGAAATTTTAGGGTTAGATTTTTTTTGTGTTAGTAATTTAGGGTTAAAAATTTAAATTTTTGTGTTTGTAATTTAGGGTTAGCTTTTTTTAGTGTTAGTATTTTAGGGTTATAAATTTAAATTTTTGAGTTAGAAATTTAAATTTAGGGTTAGAAATTTAAATTTAGTGTTAGAAATTTAAATTTAGGGTTAGAAATTTAGGGTTAGAGATTTAAATTTGTTATGTATTTATTGTTTTTTAGTGTTAGTAATTTAGGGTTAGAAATTTAAATTTTTGTGTTAGAAATTTAAATTTGGGTTAGAAATTTAAATTTATGGTTAGAAATTTTGGGTTAGAGATTTAAATTTGCTATGTATTTATTGTTTTTTAGTGTTAGTAATTTAGGGTTAGAAATTTAAATTTAGGGTTAGAAATTTAAATTTAGTGTTAGAAATTTAAATTTAGGGTTAGAAATTTAGGGTTAGAGATTTAAATTTGCTATGTATTTATTGTTTTTTAGTGTTAGTAATTTAGGGTTAGAAATTTAGGGTTAGAAATTTAGGGTAAATTTGCTATGTATAGATTTAAATTTAAATTTAGGGTTAGAAATTTAGGGTTAGAGATTTAAATTTGCTAAGTGTAGATTTAAATTTGCTATGTATTAGTGATACTTTTTGCAAATTTCTAAGTGTAGATTTAAATTTGCTATGTATTTTTTTTTAGTGTTAGAAATTTAGGGTTAGAAATTTAGTGTAACTTTGCTAAGTGTAGATTTAAATTTCTATGTATTAGTGATACTTTTTACAAATTTCTTTTGTATAACTTTTGTATTCTGCTAATTAATGCTAACATTGTTTTATATTTCTTTTGTATTAGTTAAGCCCAATGGATAGCTTCAACAGCAGACACCTTGAAAATGAGGTGTTCGACATTATACGTGAACCCGTGGGGGGAGCAGAAGCCGGTGGAACAGAAGATGGCTCAGAATTTTTGAACGAGTCCGGTCCGGGAATGGAGGAGGAACAAAGAGACGAAGCGCAAACGAGCATCGAGTGCAATGACGACTCGCTAATTTGTGCACCTCCGTAGTCTGGCGAGGTATATTAAGCCTCTGTTGATCAGATGGAATAATTGATTACTATATGTATGTATTAACACATATTTTTTTAATTTTTAGACCTCCGCATCGGCCCAATCTGCACAAACTAAACGAGGCCATGCCAAAGGGTTGGCCGCAGATGCGCATCTCATAATTGAGGTCGTCTCTGCAGATGGCAAACCGTTGGAGCCCAAGGCGAACGCATCTAAGTTTGTGCATCAATGCGGAGTTGTTGTTAGGGACAATGTTCCGATCAGCATTCAGGAATGGAATGAGCCAAAAAACTTAGAGGGCGCCATAAAACCTAGTTGGGTCAGCAAGAGAACTAAAGATGTGCTTTGGGACAAGGTCATAGCAAAGTTCACCCTACCGGTGTTGGATCGTACCGAAAGGACACAAGCCATGACGAAAAAAGTCAAGCATTTCGCTCTGAAGAAGATGGCTGAACAATTCAACAATTACAAGAACAGATTATACCGTGATTGGCAATCGAAAAAGAAAGCTCCAGATTTCACTGGCACACTAGAGAGGCAGCGGCCTCACTGGAAGGCATTTCTGGAATACAAGGAATCAGAAGTAGCTAAGGAAAGATCGAAAAAGAATAAGGAAAATGCAGCGAAAAAGATATATCACCATAAGATGGGGGCAGGTGGCTACATAAGTGCCGAGCCTAAGTGGGATAAGATTGAGGCTGAGCTGCGCAATAAAGGGATCACTCCAATTACACATAACTGGCCCCTTAGGGTCAGAAATTGGATGCTTGGGCATGGGGCGGAGTATGACATGGAAACAGGGGATCTAATAGTTGATGAAAAGAAAGAAACTCCTATACCCCGGCAGCAAATTCTTGATGCACTCGCCGATGCTCGAGAGGGAAAGTTTATTCCCGACCGAGAGTACGACGAGCTGACAAAGGTTTGTTATAACTATATATTTGTTTCGTTTCGTGTTTATGACAATCATGCCGACCAACTTGACATAGATATATTTTTATCTAGGCCCTCGGTAATAAAGAAAAAGGAGGACGAACACGAGGCCGTGGAGTTGTGCCATGGAATGAAGGGTTTCCTGAGGACCGTGAATCTTATAGAAGCCGAGCAAGAGCAAAGAAGAGGAAGGAGCAGGAGGAATCAGACCGGTTGAGCAAACTAGAAAGTATGGTGAGCCACCTTCATCAGCAAGTAGATGAAATGCGCGAGCATGGGGCAACTCATCAGCTGCAGGAAGGTGCTCCAACAGGTGGTCCATCTCAACTGAGAAGCAGCGTGGCTTCCACGGGGGTTGGTGCTGATGAGCCATCGAAGGAAACCTACCCCGTGGATTATATCACTGAGAAGACAAGTTGTGAGCTACATGAGGCTATGAGAAACTTATCCGTGAAGGCGGCGGAGGGCTATGCTTTAACTTGTGAATCTACAGCACTGTATTTGGGCAATGAGATTCCAGATGGCTATGCTCGTGTCGGCGTGGATCAAATTAGCCCCGGATTTGAATCACTCGAACTTCAAATCCCTGGAGGTGATGATGAGAGGACACTGGGAGATGTCCAGGTGGACTCATTCTATGGCCCAAGAAATACATCGTGATTCCAGGTTGGACGGCGCCAAGGCCACCATCGCCTCCAAGTCCACATGATGACGACTTGGACGACCACCACAACACGAGTCCATCTCGATCTTCGCCGCCGCCTCAGCAGACTCCTCAGCCGTCTCCTCCGCCGCTGCCTCAGCAGACTCCTCAGCCGTCTCCTCCGCCGCCTCCGCCCACTAGGAGCAACCAGTCGACGAAGACCGTCGTTTCGTCACTAATGGGTTTCCGTCGCCACCGAGCCCCTCCCTCAAGTACCGAAGGTTCCTCCCCGAGACCTTGGGACAGGACTGTAGAGGAAAACGCCGCGGCCGTGGCAGCCGACCATAAAAGACAGATGGAACCGAAAAAGCCCCCGCCGAAGCAAGTATATACGGCAGATCAAAAAAAGTGGGCTACGGATTTTCTTAATCATCCATCGCAAGTCGAGATAAATAGGAAAGATGACTATGCACGCTGTTGAGTAGAATTCGCTCCAGCAAGACGACAAGTACTAGTGACAGCGGGAAAAGAAAAAGAGACGTTGCCCAGCTCGGAGCACAGTCAAAACAGTCGATCTCCCCGCTCAAGGTGACCACTGATAAGGGCTCCGCGCGCGCGGCGGACACTGATGATTTAGCCTACCGCGGAAATTTGCTGCCGAAGTTGGTATGTCACTTTCTCAACTGGATGCACAAGAGCTCCCCCCTATATGCATGTAGATAAATGGACCTGGAATACGGGAAGTCTCTAGTGCCACCTGATCAGATCGAGTTTCTACCAACACAAATGCGAAGACTGCATGACTGGTACATGGATGTCACAAGGGAAGGTCGAAAAGTGCTCCTTGTGCAAGTTACAGAAGAACATTACATAGGTAAAGACGAGTTACATGTTTATCTTGAAGAACTCTATCAGTTATACCAGCTTGACTCCCTGGACTTGAGTATCGTCAGTACCTATTGTCTGTAAGTGATTCAATTCATTTATTTCTAAAATAAAGTCTATAGCTCAGCTCGGTCATTGCTTGTTCTAATTATGCTCACTACGCTATTATGCAGAATGAAGAGTGATGAATGTGACAAATGAGAATATTTGACTTTGGGTTCGTTGACCCGGTCCGAATTAATGAAAAATTGCTACGGGATTACCCCGAGGAAACGAAGGCCACTTGTTTAGGTTCATACACAGGCAAAATTATAAAAGGAAGATATTCTTTCCTTACCACTTGAGGTAATTAAGAGTGTTACTGTCTTGTACACATTAATTTTTGCTTACTCGATGTTAAGTGTAACTGATTAGTTACTGACATATATAAACGTGCGCAGCGACCATTACATTCTGCTAATCATTCAAGTTGATGATGCAAGAGTTGACATCTTCGACTCATTGGGGTGGCCCCAAGAGAGGTACCAACTAATTATAGATGTCCTCCAAAGGTATTTTCTATCGTACTATATCGGTCTCTTTAATTTGTTCAATTCCTGAGATATCAAGTAACTAATTAATAACTCATTTATTCATTTGTTTGCCGGGCAGCATTTGGAAAGAATTCAGAGCGAGGACAACAGGTCAATTTAAAAAGGTGCTTAGTTTTTATCCTGACAAGGTAAGTAGTACGAGCTAGGTTCGCGCATCTTTTTAATTCAAATTTCAATACCATCATACCATGCTTGATTATTATTTGATTGAAATCTATTCTTGTAAAGAACTGCGAGAGGCAGCCACCGGGGACCAATTTGTGTGGATACTTCGTGTGCCAGTGGATTCGCCGGGAGGTCAGTGAGCGGAACCCACAGAAATTTCTAGACGTAAGTGAACAAAATATATTCACAGTTTTATTTTATTACCATCAATTGTGTTGAGTGTCATTCATAATTTCGTTATGATGATTGATATTCACATTGTTCTCCTTCTTTTATAGATGGATAGCATGCGGAGGAACCTGGAACTAAAGGACCGCTTTCGACCACTTCAAGAGGAAATTGCGGGATTTTTGATGGACCATGTCATAAACCAAAAGGGAAGATACAATGCCATCGACGGGTCCAGGAAATGATCTCCATGTAATCGAACAGACGGGTTCTAGTCCCGTCGACCTCTATGTAATCGAATACACGGGCTCTAGTCCCGGTTGTAATCGAATAGACGGGCTCTATTCCCGGTTGTAATCGAATAGACGGGATCTAGTCCCGGTTGTAATCGAATAGACGGGCTCTAGTCCCGGTCGAATTCTCATAAATATTTCTTTTATGAATATTTTGATATGCTATATTTATTTTTCTGATTTGTAATTAATTAACCATATTTTTTGCAAGATTAATCGTAGCAATAAGCTGGAAAAACAAAAAAAGGCAGAGGCTGCCACGTGGGGACTCTCTTGTACCGGGTCGTATTACGGACCGGTACAAGAAGTCCTCAGCCACGCACTCTGGCATGGCCCCGCGTGGACCTCTCTTGTACCGGGCCGTATTACGGACCGGTACAAGAAGTTCTCAGCCACGCGCTCTGCCACGGCCCCGTGTGGACCTTTCATGTACCGGGCCGTAAGCCACCCGGGACTAGAGGGGGAGGCCTCTAGTCCCGATTGTGGCATCCCGGGTGTGCATCCGGGACCAGAGGTCCTTACCACCCGGTACAAGAAGCCTTTTTCCACTAGTGTATGTCACGTATACGAAGTTGTCCAAGTGTGGTCACGAGGTAAGTTCACCACGTAGCTAAGAGGTGAGAGTAAGTATTATTGTAGGCGGCACACGGTTGCTAGCAAACACATGGCCAGACTTGGGTATCTCACGTGCATGGCTAGAATTGATGGAGGCAACCAAATGATCTGCATAACACATGGCCAATAACTGACTCAGTCCAGACATGCCACGCAGGACATGACGGATGCTGGATTGAAACACGGAACATGCATGAACAAAACACGCCCTTGGTGAAAGGAATACGCCTGATTTTGTTCCTTGGCATGCATCAATGGGCATTTATCTCGTGGTATGAATCTCACAACTTACAGCGACTCCAACAACGGCTGCCAAATTTAGCTCCCTATGTCCGCGTATAATGTGGGGTTTACCCCTCATATGTTTCTGTCACTACTTGTCCCCCTCATACCCCCCCCCCCCCGCCCCCCTAAAAGGAAGGTGTTCATCCACGTATACTACAAATTAACAAATTTATTAGAAAAGTGTGATTTACCGTGTTGCTTTGCTCTTCCCTTGGTCATCTCCGAGGCAGAGGTAGTACATGTGAAAGATGGCGTAGGGGAGCTGCAGTAGGAGGAAGGCGCCTACTCCTCAGGAAGGTATTGGGCTTTGGTGGCGTAGCCGATTTCTCCTTCACGGCCCGCTCGGACATATCAATGCCCTCCTACAACTCCTTCGTGTTCTTGAGGCGGAAAGGATGCACATCCATCTTCTTGGAGGTCAACGACCAGCGCATGACCTCAAGCATGACCTGGTCATCCTCGGACCGACTAAATCCAGCCTCGCGCAAACCCTTGTGCATGGATGTCGAGCTGCCCGTGCATGGGACTCCGTAAGCAGCTACGGGCTCAGAGGACACGAGACATGCATCTAACGGCACCCTCGAGCATGTGCTGGTAGGGATGACGGGGAGCTAAGCGGGGTGGGGGGGGGGGGGGGGGGGGGGACCAGCTGCCGCATTGACCTTGGCTGGCCGTCAACGCAGAGCTCGAAGAGCCGCCCTTGTCCTCCAGCGAGCTCCTCATCTTAAAGGGAAATGAGGGGCAGAGATGAGGAAGGTGGCTCAAACCATCGGCCACGAGCCAATCCTAGTCGGCATCGGATCCTGATCCGCTACCGGACATGGCCATGGTGGACTGGAGGGGATAGGACGGGGATGGGAGGGGAGGGGACTGCAGTGGATTGGAGGAAAGCGGCTGTGACTGGCTAGTAATGGCGGAGTTTGGAGAAAAATTAAGGAGGGGCCAGTATGCTAACTAAACCATTTAATAGCTATAAATGTTCACACACATCATTACTTTGTTTACTAATTAGAGAAATTGCACCATTGTTTGAGGGCATGGCCTAGGTTGGCCCACATGAAGGTCCGTCACCGCTTGCTAGGGTTTGGTTCAGGGTGGGATTGGCGTATATGTGGGGTCGGATGGGCCATCCAAAGCCGGTTTGACATGGCGAACGCGTATGGGCATGTCCAGAACACACCAAATTCGCCCCACATGGAAGCTAGAAGCTAGGAGCCGGCATGTCCAAGACACATAAATCCTCCAGGACAAGTAAGCTAGAAGCAAATCCTGGCACCTCTTCAGCAAAAGCAAACACAGCCAGCATCAGCAAATTAACAAACACTATCATCACCTGCTTGAGTCTACAAGCATTTTTCCTATCTACTTCTT
This sequence comes from Poa pratensis, assembly GCA_947311845.1. Classification (NCBI taxonomy): domain Eukaryota; kingdom Viridiplantae; phylum Streptophyta; class Magnoliopsida; order Poales; family Poaceae; genus Poa; species Poa pratensis. The sequence goes on from CAMZMU010000039.1 coordinate 23,157,968, forward strand.
CCCCACGAGTCACCCTCCCCTCCAACCGAGAAAGTCTTCAGTGAAAACTCTTATTCAATGGACACTAGTAAGCTGCAATCTATATCGTTAGATGAGTGCTCTAGATCAATCTCTATGGGCATGTCATAGCCAGCAACGATTTTTGCGCTCCCTCGAACTGGGCTGGTCAGGGCATATCTTGGCAAAACCAACCTCTAGACCATATTGTGCATGTCCTTTTTTTTTAGATTAGATTGAAAGGGCTCCGCCCCTGATTTCATTTTTATTAAAACGAAACCCATAATACATCGTTTTGCCACCTTCCACTGCTTCACCACATTACACACACCCTCGCCTCCAAACTCTCACAGCAGCCTCAACGGTAAAACTCCTAAACTCTTTACAGACTTAGACTAAACAAAAACAACCATCTACACTCAACACCGAAAAACTACTCCAACTACAAGCCTCCTTGCTAACTTTCTCCTGAGAACACCTTCTTTGTCTCCTTCTCCTCTCTGTCTCCCAGCATTTTCTCCGAGTTCTTCTTCACCCAGCAATCCTTCTTGTCAACGGTGCCCACCCTTTTCTCTTACTGAACACCTCCGCTGCTACATGCAGTAAGCATCTGTAGCATCTACTAAAACTTTCTTCTTCTTTTTATACAGCCACACAAAAATCAAAATCCATCCTTTAAGAGTTTTCCTAATTTTCCTGCCTCTATATTTGCCACACAGTAATATAATACTATCTCTACCAGTGTAAAAACCGTGCCATACTATGGTAACCACATCTACCAAAACATCCCTTAAAAAAACTAACATACTATGATAAGTTTACTGTACTCAAACCAAAATCTACCACCATAGGCGAGTGATCCGACAGTTCTCTAGTTAAGAAATTCAGAAAAAACAAAGAGGATAAGAAAACTCCCAAGAGCAAGAAACAAGCACCCTAACTAGCTTCTAAAAGAAAGCTGCAAAAGATTGTTTGACCACGTATATCCTCTACCAGCTAGGTCTACCTCTCTAACCACATAAATTTCAAAAGAAAGCGTTAAACAACTTAGACTAAAAAATAGATTTATCTCTATATTACAAACGGTCGTTATCGTAATAAAAAAGAAAACACCTCCTAATATATCCGAACATGAACTTTTTATTAAGAATGGCGCCACACCATTACTCTTTACTCGTCTTACCCTCTACTAGAGCCCTAACAAAGATACCTCATATCTCAGTATCTAAAACATTGTAAAACACATTATTAACCCCTAAAAGCATACCTCCATCCTGTCCTACAGAAGGGGCAACAAACCAAGATAAAACATATCTACCACTACCTCTGTCCAGAACAGAACCTAGAAAAGAAATACCGCCATAAAAACAGCTGTAAACCAGTGCAAAAAAATCCTGCCTCTACCTCTACCAACAGGGATACATCTACCAAAACTTCTTCCTAACGAATTACTTTTACTCATAATACTAGCTAACCCCTTCATACATTCAAATAGCTCGTAAGCCTCAACATCCACACCCTCATCTTCAGATGACAGGTCCTGGATAAGAACAACAGGTAAAACACTAATGCTACTAGGACTTCCAAACTCTGTCTGCCCAACTTACTATTAGCATGAAACAAATTAAAACTAGCTTTCGTCTCCAGATTTTGTAAAGCCTCTACAGCATGTCTAAACTCTACAGAAGATAGAAACGAGCTAAACTCCTGTAACCGAACAAGTTGAACCTCGAACGGAATCTAGCGATCACCCACTCCGCACACATGAAGCCCAAAATCGAACACGAGCTCGAATAAGAGCAGATCCGCCGGACGGCACAAGCTACCACCACAGAGAAGAAGAGGAGAGGCACCAGTCTCACCGACGAAGAAGAAGGGCGCCAATCCCCGCTGGCTTCACCGTCAGACAGCATGGGCTCGGGGGAGGAGGCCCCCCATGCCGGCCGACCACCACCGCTGCCGCACCGACCGCCGTACGCCGGAACAGGAGCTCCCGTGCGTCGGCACCGCGCCCCGCAGCCGCGGCCCGCACAGGCCCAGATCGGGCCCAGCCGCCATGCGCGACCACGGGCAGGAGGACGCGCACCTCGCGACGCAGCCACCACCGCGGCCCTTAGCACCGCCACCACGCGCCCTCCCTGCGCCGCCACACGCCGCCACGCCGTCCTGGACCACCGCCGCCTCCCAGGCCGACGGCCCTCACGACGAGGCGTCGCGAGCGAGAGAGACCCCGCCTCCATCGGCGGCGGCGAGGGCTTCGCCCGGCCACAACCTCCGGCGGAGGCGGAGGGGAGGGAGGAGGAGGGGGGCGGCCCGGCGGCAGCTAGGGTTTGGCCTCCGGTGCCGCCCGAGCGGGGTCCCGAGGTGTGCACCAGTTATCTGAGGAGATATTGTCGCCCCTCGCATGTCCGTTTTTTGCCCGCATATCAATATCTTGCATGAGGACAGAGACGAGATCAGATGTTTGGTTGTCTGAATTATTTCATTCTGGGATAGGCTAATGCAAATGTTCGGTGTTTAGTTGCGAACAACTTGTTAGAGATATATTAGGTTACGGTAGTTTAGGATTTGTAATCCTTTACTCCCTTATCTCTAGGAGAGGCTTCTTACCCTCCAAATTTGTACCCCAATATATACTCGCACATGAGGCTCAATAATATATCCAACATATTCCGCCAATCACTCTCTATTCCTTCTACATGGTATCAGAGCGGCATGATCCTTGACCTAGCCGCCGCCGCGCTTCCGCACCGCGCCGCCCCCGGGGAGATCGATCTCCATGATCTCGCTCGGGGGCCGCGCCACCCGTACCTAGGGTTCGTCCGCCGTTCGTGTTGATCGGCTGCCCTAGAGTCTTTTTTTCCGGTTGCTTGATCCGGTTTTTCTCTCTCGTCGGTCGTTTTTTATCGGCGTTTTTTTTTGTTTTCCGATCTAAGATCGGTTTGCGTCGCCCGCCACCGCCGCCTTCTTCTCGCGCCTCTACTTCAACAACGGCCTCCTCCTCGACAGCCGGCTATCGCGGCCGACTCGCCGGCGCCGACTCCGCACCGTCCGGCCCCTCCATGCCGGCTATCGCGGACGACACGCCGACGCCGACTCCGCACCGACCGGCTCGTCTTCACCGACCGCGCAATGCTTAGAGATCATACTCACCAAAAATTTAGTGTATCCTTCCCTGATGTTTGTTAGACATCTCTACAGATACAAGCTCTTCAGGTCAAACACGCAAAAATGTGAAAAATAAAAGAATACAGAGAGAAAAGAACCTAAGAGTTAGTTTCTGTATTGAGGTCGTATTAATAGGAAAATTCTAACGCACGTACATACAGTAATATTCATTCGTGCATGGTTGACTAGACCTGGGAAAACCTCGGGCTAGGCCGGGTTTCGGCCCAACCTGCAAAAGCCGTGCACGAGCCAGCCCGGCCCAAGACATGTTAAAAGCGCCTATTTTTTATTAAATAGATTATTTTTGGAGTGTAATAATACCTATTTTCTATAAAATGCTAAAAACCACCAATTTTCAGGCTTTTTCGGGCTTGGGGTCGGGCTTGTTGCGCAACAGTGAAAACCTGAGTCCGGCTTGATGTCGGGCTTCTCGGGCCGGGCTGCCCATGCCATGATTTAGTTGACTGTGGGCTTGTGCAGTGACTCGTCCTTTGGGTAGGCATAAGATTGAGATGACAGTTTGTTAGTTGTGCTTCAAATGTAGTCTATGAACAAGTGAAACAAAGAGTGGTAAGCTATCTAACCATGATTTGTGCCTCCAACTTGTCCGTCTCCATCATGATGGTCTAGTTCTGCTCACACCAAGTTGTTCCTTCAATTTTTCTAACCTGGAAAATCCTAATCCATTTCAGTCGCCATTTTCTCATGTGGTTGTAAATCTGAGTAGGGTTAACTATAATCCTAGTGAAGTTAAAAACATCATTGCTAACCCTGTTAATATGATGTTCTCAGAAGCCTCTTCAAACTGGATCCCCTTTTTCACTATCTCACAACCACTATTCAAAATGAAGAGTGACAGAGAAGGTGCCCATGTCATTTGAGTCTTGCAAGCTAAAGGAACCTCTTGCGGCGGGACCAAGCACCATGTCAGGTAAGGGATTGTCAGGCACCATGTCATGTCAGGCAAGGAATTCTGACAACACTGAGAGAACATACATATCAGGAGAGGTAGGGGCAGCGATGTCCTATAATTGTTAACATGAATCCAGAACAGATCATGTAGCCACATCCAGGATCACACTACACAAACAATCTAAAAAGCTACTAAAAAACAATGGTGAGCATGGATCGCAATGAAGCATATCCTGACAACACAGTATCTAATCACATCCAAAATCGCACACTATAATTATAAGCATGAATGAGAATCGCCACAGCCTGACAGAGATCATCGAATCCATCAAAATCTATCGCAGATTTAGCACATGCTCACGGCTATAAGCTTCCAAGAAGAAGGGTTAGAGAGGGTCTTATAGCCACGGGATGCAGAACACTGTTTTTTTTTAGATAAAGAGTATATATTAATATCGCGGAGATATCAATTACACCCAGCCTCTGCACAACGTAATAACCTAGGGTATTACGGATGCACACAGCCGAAAACAATAAGAAGAAGAAACAAAAAGAATTGTCCCGCTACAGAGTTACAATCCTTGCAGCAGCAGCACAACCACCACCAAGACAACACCTGATGTTCAACTTCTCCATAAGCGATGACTTGAAGAAGAAAACAGTGCACAAACGCCGTCATCACCCGATCGAATATCATGGGCTTTCACCCTGGAGATAGTCCTCGCTCTCAAAACAATGTCTTTAACAAGTCCATTGCCAGACACAACCAATTAAGACCAGACCTTAGATTTTCATCCTGAAAGATAAGACTCTGAACTTCACCTGTGCTGGCGCCCCTACTTACATACCGCTGCTAACATTCCTGAACCTCCAAGCAAGTTCCTCCTCGCAGTAAAAGCTCCAATCATCATTGCTAGTCCTCCAATCTCGACTTTCGTGACATTCTCCGCTTCTGACTTCACCATGATTTGCTCATGATGGCAACAGAAACAGAGCTTCGCACCGCTCCCTCCGGCATGACCGGATCACATCCGATTCAGCAGTCTCTAGGCATAAACGTCTATGTGAGACCGCTGGTGGAGTCTTCTGGAACCCGACACTCCGGCGAGATCAAGGAGTGCCGGCGTCAAACAGATCTTCGCCTTGTCGCAAGAGGAACCAAGGACCACCGCCATTATTCAGGCCGAGCCCCCACGCAACCGGCCATCCCGGCCACCCGACCCGCCGGAAAATCCAGCAGATCGGCGGCAGCCCTGGCCGCCACGCCCGCCAATCAGAGCACGCACAAACCGTGCACATCCAATCCGCAGCGTCGCCGCCATGCTTGCCATCTCGCCGCTCGTACACCGTCCAGCGTTCCCGCTCCGCGTGAAGCCGGTCCGATGTGGTGCGCCCACCAATCTCACGCCGCCTTCAACGGCCAAGGGCCGCCGCCACCGCCGCTGGCAGCGACAGCAGCGGCTAGGGAGGCCCGATGGCGGCGGCGGCTGTTGCCTAGGTTTGGTGCCCTCCGGAGCTGCCCGCGCGAGCAGCCTGGGAGGGATTCGGAGGAGAAGGCTGGGGGAGGGGAGAGGAGGCGAAGGAGAGGAGTTGGGGACGAGCGCCGGCGGCAGGACTTGGGTGCTCTCGAGGCTGTAGATGCAGAACACTGTTGGATCAGGGGACTAATGAGAGCTTCTGATTCACGATGCAGGACTCACACTGTACACACCTGACTGATGAATCCATAACACCAAGTAGTCGGGATGCATTTTCTGATGTGAACACGGAAAAGAAATTCTACGGGTATAACGTTGATTAATGCATATGCATGTCTTGCTGGGTCCAGTTAGAGCTTACACACTGGACTATCCCATAATTGTTTGTTTGTTTGAGGTAGCTTATCACGTGTACCACGCGATTGGACTATCCCATAATGGAAATGCGATGTTTATACTGTTAAACAATGTTTCCACGAATCGACCTTGGACGTCTCCTCTCTCCCGCTACAGTAGAAGAGAGGCGATTTTTTCCCCTTCCCCGTTCGATCCAGCTCTCCGGCTGCGATTCGCCGGTTTCCCCCCCTCCGCCGGCCGCTCCGGCGGCGGGAGGGTGGGAAACCTCGGATCTCGTCTGTATATAGTTAGGATGGAGTGGGTGGCTCGCTGGCGGCGCAATGGAGAAGAAGGTGCTGTCGGTCTGGTGGTTTGTGGCGGCGGAGATCTTCTCCGGTGGTGGGGTTCTACGGAGCCCGACCGTCTGCCTCCTTCCCGGTGCTCGCAACTCGGTGGAGTTGCCGTGCGCCTGCTTCCCATGCCGGAGACCGAGTGCGGCGGCTCCGGTTGTTGTTGTTCTGGAAGATGCAGGTGATGAAATCCAGTCGGAAGGCGATGGAGACGATGCAAGGTGGAGGCCCTTCGGGTTCGAGGCTCGTTGACTTCCCGTCCGCCATGGGACTCCGTCCGATCCAAGGTAGCAGAGGAGGAGCGGCGGCGGCGCGCCAGCGACACGGCTTCTTCGACGACGTCGTCTTCGTTATCCTAAGGGACTTGTTTGTAATTTTCTTATCTTTCGAGGACTGTTCTGTAAGGGTACTGGATTAATATCACTTCGTCTTTCCCGCAAAAAAAAAAAATGTTTCCACGTACTCAAAACAAAATTACAATGCGCATCCATAAGAGTGTTGAATGGCCCGATGGAAGTGCATACATAATGCGTACAAAGATCAATATCCAAACGGGCTACCTTCAAAACCATGCCTTTGCAAATTGGTTACTTGTTGGCGATTTTAACTTCATACATTCACAGGATAACGGGAATATGCCAGGAGGTGATTTGAACGATATGTTTCTGTTTAATGAAATTATTGGGCACCTGGGTTTGCTAGAGTTGCCACTGAAAGGTCGATCGTATACATGGTCTAACATGCAACAGACGCCACTTTTGAAACAGCTGGATTGGTTTTTCACAAGTTCTAATTGGATCACGGATTTTCCTAACTCTCTACTATTCTCCTTGGCGAAGACAGGTTCAGATCATGTTACCTTGTGTGGTTAACATTGATACAAATATTCTGAAGGCAACGATTTTCGCTCCAAAAATTATTGGGTCGATCTGCCGGGTTTCTTGGACTCTTATCTAGTTCTTGGGCCAAAAAATCTAACAAGTCTCAGAGCTCGACTGTTTTAGCAGATAAATAAAAAAGTGTGCGATATTCTACTATATATAAAAGGGCGCAGAATCCCGCCCCTCTCCGGCCTTCCACGTCGCGGGCAATCCACAGCCGTCCGATCTACGAAATCGACGGCCAGGATAGGCCCACGTCGCCCCAGTCGCGCGGAACACTGTACATCCCGAATATCTGCCAATGGCAGCGCGCCGCGTGGCCCGGTCACGCGCCGGTCGCGCCCGTTCCATCCGGTCGCCGCGGACTTTTCAAAAAAAAACCCGCGGAAGGACCTGTCTGTGATCGCGGGAGGACTGAAACGCAAATAAAAAAACTTCAGGGACCTTCGTGAAAAAAATCGCCACAGCCCCCCTCCCTCCTCTCTCTCTCCCGCGACGCCGAGCTCGCCGCCGCCGCCGCCGCGCAACGCGGCCGCTCCACGCCTCCCCGGCCAAATCCACGGCCACTGCGAGCTCCGCCGCCTCCGCCTCTCCCTCCTCGCCGGAGATCAGGTGCTGGGACGCCCGAATCTCGCCGAAATCGCGGCCGCCACGCTCGCTGTCCTCCGCCGCGTCTGCGGCTCTCCGGCGACCCAGAAGGGGCGGCGCCGCCACCTTCTGGCAGTCCGCGTCGAGGCGCGTCGAACGCGTCGAGCCGCGCAGCCCAGAACGCACTGCAGCGGCCGCGCCGTCGCCGGCGGATCCGCGGCCAGATCCGTCCGCGCCATTGCTGACGTCAGTACGACGTCAGCGTGGGCCCGTCCTGTCAGCGACTGTGGAATTTCGGAAAATGGTTAAAAAATAGAAAAACCCTGACAGGTGGGCCCGGTTTATTATATAAAATCCAAAAAAACATTAAATTTGCAAAAAAAATATCTTTTCACTGGTTTATCAGAAAAATATGAATTATATATCAAAATGTTCAGAAAAATAAATCTAATTTGTTTGTGTTAAAATCCATACATTTGGAACATTCCAATTTGAAAAATATTTGGAAACAACCTAAAGCCATTCTGTATTTATAAATTTTAATTAATCAATTTATTTTCGCTGGTTCATCTGGAAAATATGAAACAAATATATAAACACGAAAAAAAATATTAATGCGAAAATGTTTTATAAATATTTGAACAATAACTACAACAGTATTTCGAACCTACAGATATGGGAAAACAATAATTCAAAATACGATCAAAATACAATTTTGCATATACTAAAATCGTGTATTCCTACAAAATTCAAATATTTAACAAACTAAAAAAACAAATTCACATTCAAATAAGTTACCAATTTTAACAAATTTCAAAAACTAAACAGTTTACACATGTATTTTTAAAAAAAATTCAACGGTTCCAGATCTGAATAACTTTTGAATATGGACATTTCAAAAATTTGAACAACTTCACAACCTAGACAATTTTTGAATTTCAACAATTTTACGATCGAACAATTCAAAATATTAGCCCACGGGGGCGCCAAAGCCGCGAAAACTAAAAAAATAAAAAAATAGCAACAAAAATGTTGACATTTTTTCGGAAATAATTGCAAACAATTCTAAATATAATTTTGCTATGATTCTAAATAATGTAAACTAACAATTTGAAAATGCCCCATTTTTTTTTTTTGGAAAATAGTCCCAAAAAAAAATCCAAACTAAAAAAATAGAAAACAATCCAACAAAAATGTGGACATTTCTTTTTGAATAATTGTAAGTAGTTCTAAATATGATTTTTGCAATAATTCAAAATGATGCAAACTAATAATTTCAAAAATGCCCCCATTTTTTTTTTTGGAAAATAATCCAACCTATGCATATGATTTTGAAGTAATTCTATATAATGCAAACCATCAATTTTAAACATGTTCATACAAAAAAATGACAAATATATCAACGGGATCACATCAAATTACATATGCACGACCAAAATTTAAATTTCAAATTTCCATATCGTTTCTAATTTAAATTCCAAATTTCCATATCGTTTCTAAATGAATTTCAACACTTTTACGATTGAAAAAATTCAAAAAATTTGCCCACGGGTGCGGCGAAGGCCGCGCTTAATCCCCTAGTTAACTCAAGAGATGGCATGTCAGTTTATCAAGACTAAAGATGCTAATGCAAAACTGTAATAAATTCATTCTTTTACTTGATACATTGGAGGAGCAAAGACCATTATGCAGAGTTGAGTTCAATTTCAGGAGGTTGGTCAAGCTTCACCTAGATGATCTTCTGTTGGCTGAGAGCAAATATTGGCACAAGAGGTGCACCATTCGTTGGGTTAAACTTGGAGAGGATAATACAAAAAAAAATCCACGCAATGTCTACGGAAAGATACCTTAAGAGATGAGAGTTGTTTTGAAGTTACTGATCATGATATGATGGCAGGGATGCTATGGAATAATTGTAAGGAGATAATGGGAAAGTCAGATGGGATAAATATGCAGTTCAATTTGCCTTCATTACTCACCAAAGTTTTTGCCCCACAGTTCTCGGTCAAGAAAAATATCCAAATGGGCGAAAATGACTAGACAATCTACATGTACATTTCAACATCTTCTCTCACGTGTGACCCAGTGAAACCAACGTGTGCATAGAAATCTAAGAGGTATAGCTCAAGAGGGCTATATGTGGACACAACGCGAACAACATCAATTTTTATATAAATTACAAAAGACGGGATTCGAATTGTCAAGCTTCATGCACTATCCAACTGAAAGTCCAAACTGATAGAAAAGGTTAGCCAATCCATATATATATACACAACAATCACGAATTTCAATCCATGTATTCACTTCAACAATCATATATTTTACCAGAATTTGTACCTTTTGTTTCATGATTGCGATCGCCAGCCAAATACACAAGGCAGTTCAAGCCGCGTGAAAAAAAGACAAATTGTATCATACAAAAGCAACACCATTGACTTCCTTCGCAATGCTTAGAGATCATACTCACCAAAAATTTAGTGTATCCTTCCCTGATGTTTGTTAGACATCTCTACAGATACAAGCTCTTTAGGTCAAACACGCAAAAATGTGAAAAATAAAAGAATACAGAGAGAAAAGAACCTAAGAGTTAGTTTCTGTATTGAGGTCGTATACCGAAGGTAATCCAGGCAAGTACCCAAGGTCAACGGGAGTCCTATGCCTGGAGGCTTCCAAGATGTGTTGATGTGAGCAAAAGCCCGCTGGCCCAGTAGATCTTTGAAATGTACTCTGCTCTTGCTCGAGAGATCTGGAGCCGATAGTTTGCTTGAGTGATCTGGAGCTCATAGCGGATAATGGGTAAGTTCCACCACTCCACATCTTTTCAATCATCAGGATCCATCTCCTCGTCTTGCTCAGAGGATTTGTTACCGTCTCTTCTATCAGATTCCTGTTGTGTGTCTTGGCTAGAGTCATCTTCGGGCAACTCACCCTCGTAATCCTCACTTTGAGGTTCATTATTCTTCTTGGAAACCGTTGCCAGGCTTCGTGCCATCCAATCAGGGCACTCTTCTTCGCCTCCAAAAAGAAGCTCGCCATGCTTATCTTTCACCGGTTGAGTGGCAGGTGACCTTGCTGTTCTGCAAGTGCACTCCGGTACTGGGTGCGCAAGAAAAGAAATAGGTTTTGACATCATAGCTGACACTACGATGCCGTCTATGCCAGCACTGTTATTGAGGTGCTGACGTGCAGCCATTGTCCAATTCCGTGGTGGGTGATACAGATGATCGCTGACATTTTCAAACAGTGTAGCAACAGTCTTTCTGTTCATATGAAAATGGAGGAAAAGTTATCATGTGAAATTGCGTAACATTATGCAATCCACATTGTCAAAATATGCTTTTGAACGTTACGTAAAATATGCTACTAATTCTGGAGTGGCTAGATGGTATTACTGTTCATAGCAATAGCATGGAGCAAAATTTTATGGGTAGTTATCCACCTGCAGCATGAAAACTACTTAAATACTGCATGTGCCAGTTGATATTATTATTTTCCAATAAAATGTTTTATATGGCTTTCTAGAAAAAAAGTTTATTATAAGTTATAAGCGAATTGTAAGAAATCACTAATGCTGATAATAATAATGGTGTTATACCTGTTAGGCTTATAGGTTATACCAGATGGAATTTGGTATAATCGGTGCCCCATGATCAAACTTGAGTAGTCCGGCCAACCACTCCCATCATTGTGAAACCCAGGAAAGAATGCATCAGCTTGAACAGAAACAAAATAATCGAGCGAGTCCCAGAGCAACCGGTGAGCTTGTCTCCTAAATTCAATGGGTGACGGATCAGGTTCTGTTTCATTCTCACCAATCCACCCATACCACCCTTCCTTCTCATGGGCATAAAATGGTCTTGCAGGAGGTGGAGGCAGCGGCCTTGGACGAGGCCCTGCTTTCTTCCAATCCTCAATGAGTTCCTTCTCGCTCTTGCGAGGTGGAGGATTTGGCATGTCTGAGGAGAGAGGGGCCTCTGGGCCAACCAAGTCAGATAGCTCCCTCCGACTACATAAGGAAGTGCGATCAACTAAGTTGGAATACATAGCTCGTAAAGGAATAAGCACTCTTTGCCCACCAAAGGTTTCAGAACCAGCCAAGTATATTATTGTACTTGATGGATAACCTAATGCTTGGAGCAGAAGTCCAACCTGTAAGTCAAATTGATTGGACCATAGCATTGGCAGTAAGCATCCATGACGAGTAAAACACAGTAATAAGAAAACTGCAGTACCCTAATTTTATGGAAGATCCCGGTAAAAAATCATGGAAGGCAAACACGGTGCTAGTTGTGTTTCTTGAAAAGAATATAAATTATTCAAGATATTATGTTCTCAAGGAATACCACTATGAACAGGAAACTGGTATGCGCAAAAGTACAATGCAAGGCATGGCCAAAGGACAAAAAACCTGGTCAAGTCTAACAAGTTTCTCTTAATCCCTGGCTAGACTTTGTATATCTTCATTTTGTGCACATGCCTGTACTGTTGTTGCACGGTTAGAAACTGCTGATACCTTTTTTCTCCCATACCCCATATGCATATGATAAGGCTTGTAGTATCTCATTTTTCTGAGCGAAGCTGAATTCATTGATCTTTACAGTTTACAGTTTCCACGCTAGGTTTAAACGAGTGTACATAAAACTAGGTTCCCAGAATTAAAGGTTCGCCATGGGGGAGAAAACCAACAATTGGCAATATAGCCATCTCAATATGTTGGTCCCGTTTTGCCACCCTCAGATTTCTAATTTGAACAGATGGTATGTTTAGCACTAAATAGGAAGGTCTGAAGCACTATTACAAATTTCCGTTAAGAGGAAAAATCACTCGAATTTGTGTATTAACTGTTAAGAGAATAGTTCCATCCCATATAAGAAATAAAATTGACTTTAACGAACCATTCTAAGCAACCTTACCTCTTCCGGCATGAGTGGACATGAACCATCCTTCTTTATGGACACTGAATCAACTGACAGTTGTTCCTTTACAGTTCCTCGTTTGATCATCTGACTTCTTCTATATTGAATAAGTTCTGTATGGATGTCCTAGAAAAGATCAAGTAACAAACAGTTAAAGGAAATTTTGCACATAGATATTCGACGGAAGTTCATCCAACCTTCACATTAGAAGGTAACCATTCTAACTCTACCAACCTGGAAAAGTTCAGCACAACCATGAAAAGCTAGAGTATCTCTTAGCAATCCTGGGTGATATGCTAGATAAGGACGACCAGATGCTCGCAACCTATATGGAGATACAAGAGCTATGAGAATAAGAAAAGTGTGTCATTTCAGTTTTACATAGTTATAGTGTACACCCTACATATAGAGTGATAAACACAGAACTCCCAAGTACAAGGAAACAATCCAGAATGCAGAAAGCAACATCTTTTTCTTAGTTATAGTAAATGCAAGCACAAATATATTCGCATAGACTACTGGTGACTAAAGATAAAATTAGGAATACGAACAGCAATCCATCGCATGTACAAATATGAGAAACACGGAAAGCATCACCTTCCCACTATTTGGCTCCCAAGGGACCGAATTTCTGGACGGAACTTGAGAGCATGGAAAGCTACCCTGCACCTAAGTCTCTGAAGTTCCTCCAAGCTTGCAGGAAGAATTGACTGCAGAAAGGGCACACCGAGGCCTCTAAATCCACAATGTACCACAAACCAAAACGAAAATAAAGTTAGTGGGACCTGGAGGATACCTGGAGACATTTACCTCCATTAATGATTATCCCAATGACTTTTGATTTGACAAGTCTGGGCAAGACATCTGTGATGTAATATTCTGAAGTGGCTGTGTTCCTAGGAGATACTGTGGGAAATTTTATTTTTTTCCTAGCCTCTCTAAGATCCTTTGGCAAACCCCGCACAATAGCCACATCACCCGAAAGTGCAGAAATGAAGTGTTCTTCGTCATAAAGATACGAAAAACTTTTGAATTTTGAACTGCAAAATCAAAACAAGGAAAGGAGAGCTGTATTTAGTGGCCAAGATAAGACAGTGTATAAGTAATAGATAAACCAGCAAACTGAATATGAAAAAGCGGATGGAGACAGTGACCTTATGCCTTTTGCCCGTGTGGTCGCTTGTATTTCAGGAATAACAAGAGTGGCATTTAAGAGCCTGGCAACGGCGACAAGATCACAGATCTAACGAACGGAATTATGTCATGATCCTATGGCATAATGACATCACAAGTGGTAATTTACACAAGGAAACTTACTGAAGACTGTATCTTCTCAAAGCCACCATAAATCTTTGCATAAATGAAACCATTATGCGTAGCTGGAGCTGCAACACGGTGTATCAAACAAATCAGACCATGGTTTAAGAATGGTTTGAATAGGAAAAAAACTAATAAGACATATTTGATTTAATGAATATACAAATAACGCCAGTTTAATTAACCAAATGCTTCCTGAAAAATGGTATAAGTTCTGCAGTAATTAAAGATCAGGTGTCAAACTTTCTAGCTTAAAATACTAAAGCTAAATAAATAAGCATATAGTCATATACAGGAAAAAAATCATGAAATCAGTACAGGAGTCAAAGATTAACAACATTGTATTGGTGAGTGGTGATTACAACACTGCAAAAACAGGGGGAGGGGAGGGTATAAATCAAAATGAATTCAAGAATAAAAGGATCAAGCATGTGAACATCAGAAAAAGGTTGGTTGCTCAGTGTTATTTAACAAGCTGAATAATTTGGGAAAAATCAAGTTACCAAAACTCAAACATAGTAGGTGTAAGTTGAGAGACAGGGTACCAGGGTAATTTTTTCTAGGTTTTGCGTAGGGGTGCAGGTGATCAAGTGTCCTCAATGGACCCCACAATCTACGGAGTCGAGGCCTCTGCCAAAATCACAACGAGAGAAAAATTAAAATACATTAAACAACTCTTGCATGACTCAGGACTTACCGATCCAAATGGAAGGACATCATCCATATGAAGGCTGTACTTTGTGATCCCCCCGGCTGAATAATTCGCAAGGAAAAGGTGCACGAGCAGCGACAGCACCGACAAGACGATGCCGATGGCCGTGGCCAGCTTGAATTTGCTTTTGAGGAGCATCTTATTATTTCATCACTCGGCTCCAAACCCTGACCAACGGATTCAATGTCAGCTTACAGACCTAGCAAAGCAGAAATAACAAGGCAAGGCAAAAATATTTGCGAGCACTCCAACCTATGTATGTTATCCCCTAAGTTAGACATTCATCTGGGAGACCGAGGCAGATTCTGCCGAATGCCCTACACCTACATTGACTAGGTTTTTCATCGCAAAGGAAAACCCCTAATCGATCAACTCTCACAAACAAGCTCCCCAGACGCGTCTCCCATCGATCGAATCAGGCGCTTCCCCGCACCGGGATCCATCGCGAGCGCCCACGGCGAGCGAGCCCGGATCCAGATCCCCAAGCGCCGCACGCGTGCGCAGATACAGTAAGGAGAGAGGGGGAAAGGGAGGCCGTACCTGCCTGCCTGACTGACTGCGGCGGCGCCCCCGGCGGCTGCGGGGGGAGATAGGGTTCGGCGAGGCGGCGGGGAGGGTGCTCCGATTGGGAGGCGCGGCGACCGCCTGCGGAGTGGAGGAGTGAAGTGGAGCGCGCTCTCTCGGCCTCCCTCCCGTTCCCGTCTCTCTCCTCGGCGAGGTGGCGACCTGCGTGGTCTGGTCGGGCTGGAGCACGTGGAGGGTGGGTGGCTCCGTGGGGCCGCTCCATCAGTGGGCAGCGCCCCTGATCTCCAGGCCCGTCGAAGGGGGTGTTCGAGGTGCTCGACGGAAACAGGGGCCCTGAAAAATTGGGCCCCCAAATCGCTAGTACTTCTAGGACGTACTGTATATGTGTAGAAAAGAAGGCGTACCAAAGCCTTGGCATGATCGCAGCGCTTGGAAAAGGATACGGAATCGATCCCGATCTGCTACGCCCTGATTGCATGCATGCTCTTCGGATATTCTAAGTACTATTGCTCCCGCCTCCTGGTAAATTCATCCGTAATCAGTTCGATCAGCTACGCCTTCGCCCCGATGCTACGGCCAGGCGACTGGACACCAGAACTGATCGACGCCCGAGTGCCCGATTCGGCGAGCCGGCGGCGGCGTTCCACCTAGCCCAGAGGCCCCCGACGGCAATTCTGCATTTCAACCTTGACGGCTGTCTTCCTGCCACAATCATCCTGACTCTAATCTGCAGTTTGTTAATTGGTAAGCCGATGTGAATCAAATCAATCAATCTGTTCTTCAATCAGTCAAATCATTGTTTTTCATTAATTACTACTGTAGCGTATCAATGTGTTGCTCATAATTCATAGTGTAGCGTATCAAGGTGTTGTTCATAATTCATAATTGAAATATCTTAATTCAAGATTAGCAGTTTTTTCCTGAAATTAAGATTAGCAGATATTTGGAAGACAGTGTTGTCCTGCTTAATTATTCACCTGTTGTTGCCTATTAGGTACGCCATTATTCTAATTACTTGACAAACCTCCAATTCATTATTCATATATATATATATATATATATATATTGAATTTAGTCGGACTTATTTTTGATGTGTTTATATAAAAAAGGGAAAAAAATGAAATCTAAAAATAGAAAGTATGATTTAGTTATATTAGTTAAATGAAAATTCAAAATTTTAGGCCCCAATTTGTATTTCACACCGGGGCCCCCAATTTCTGGAGACGGCCCTGCTGATCTCTGTCTGGGTTTAAAGTCATCTTCTCTTACCCGGACGCAGCTTCAGCAACTTTTTTTTTAAAGTAATCATATGTTTCACTAAACATCAAATGAAACTAATGAACAAATACATGTCAATACTCAATGAAAACAGGGAAAAATACATTCATCACCTTCGAACCAACATCGTCGCTAATGAGCATTCATCCCGCTCGGCCACCAGCGCCATCGGGACAACGGCAAACATCAGCGACAGATTGAGAAACTAACTAAATTTGCCAGATCTGAAGGATGATGGAGGGCCAAACACATGTTCCACGACGCTGTAAATTAGAGCAATCCCTAGATGGGAGAGGAGCAGGAGCATCATATTCCGACATGATGGCGTCCCCATCGCCAATGCGGCACCCCTAGAAAAACTAAGTCAACTCTAACTACTCGCCAAGATCGAATTGTCGAGTTCCTCTCCCCCTCGGTATGTCGTTATGTTCGCATCCTTAATCGCATTCAGAAGAAGGGACAAGAAAACGAGAGCTTCGGTGACTTTGCAAAGAAAAGTCACCAAGAGACTTTTCTTGATGTTCATGCATAAAGTTTCGCAAAAAAAGACTTTTTTTTTTGACTTAGACAAATTTGAGGACTACAAAATGACTTATCACCCGGCATTTTCTTGTCATTTTGACACTGGCCACAAGAAAATGTCTTTGTTCAGAAAATATTGTGTGTGAGCATAAATGTTGATATGTTCACCCAAAAAAAATAACATTTTGAAACACGACTTTTGAACCGTGGGAGCAAATGCTTCTATGACTCAAAATGGATTTCTGGTTTTGGAGGGAGTAGGTTTGAAACAAACGCGAGCATTTAGGCAAGCTAAACCATCCTTCACTTTTCCTAGATTTGGACAAATTATAAGTTGGGACCAAGAGCGATGAGATGTCATGAATCATGATCTACATCATTGGACGTTGAATTTCGTCACAGTCTGTGGAATGACACGCACGACAGCCATGTCGCCATTATTCAGAAAATACGGGGCGGCAAGTAGCCCAATGGGAGCACTACTAGACTAGAGCATAAAACCTTCAGTTCGTTCACGTGATGTTTCAGATCATTTCGGCTAGCTATTTTGGGAGGCTTCAGAGCATCTCCACCGGGGCTCCAAATCAGTGTCCGACACCCCCAATTGAGACCCAATTGGGGGTGTCGGACACATGTCCTGCCAATTGGGGGTGCAGCCCACAGCGGCGCACCCCAAACAAGCACGCTAATTTTTTTTTACATTCTTTCACATAAACAATTCTGGCGGAATTTAAACGAGATTTAACAAACTTATAACTTCAAACCTAAACGAGATTTAACAAATTAAACCTAAACTACGCCGTTACCAGCTACACGCTACAGTGTCTAGCCAACCACTATACGCGCCGGCGTCGTTGAAGATGCCTCTTCCACATGCCCTCGCCGGCGAAGAAGATGCGAACCAGCACCGGAATCATCAACAGACTTGCATGCCTCAATGATCCGGCGCCGAAAGTTTCATCCTCTATTGCCGTCGGCTACGGCCTTTATAAACGTAGCCTCGGCTGAGGCCGAGGCTTCTGGTTTCAAAGCCGGCGCGTGGTGGGATTTGATCTACCGCCATTGGGAGCCGCGACATGCTTGATGGGAAGCCTAGCCAACTTCATCTGGCGGCCCTTTCTCCGGTGACGGCGACGCTGCTAACCAAGATGCGCCTGCCGGTGGTAAGGGGAGATCGGGCAGCTCGGGGTCGTCGTCGTCGTCCACGCCGTCAGAGCGGGCACGCTCGTCGTCCGAAGCAGACAGCTCCGGCGTTGGCTCCCGCGCCCCGGTAGGGAGGAAGATGCCGCTGAGACGCGCCTGGTACTCTGTGTCCACCACGGCATGCCAGTACGGTGCCGAGATGGAGTACGTGGGGTCGAGCTTTTGCTCGTACGGCATCTCCATCCACTTTCGCTTGAGGAAGTCGACGCGCTCCAGCCCGCTGATACGCCTTGGCCATCTCCGCCTCCTCGTTGTGGCGGCGACGTTCCTCCATCTGCTCGCGGCGTTGCTGGCCACCGCGCTTGTTGCAGCGGCGAGCACGTTTCGCCGAGAGGAAGTCGCGATGACGCCGAAGCGCGTGCTCCTCCGGCGTCTCGCGGCTGCCCGCCATGCTTGGCGGCCGTTCTGCTTGTGGCGAGTTGAGAGAGGGGAGAAGAAGTGGTGTGGGAAGCGGACGGCCGCGACGCGCCGGGTTTTAAAGGCGGCCGGAGGAGCAGGGTTGGGTGGCCTGCATTAATGCCTAGCAACCGGTTCGCCTGGCCACGCATTGACGCCGACAACGCGTGTGCAGGGCGCCGCCGCTGGAAGCCGCAGCAAAGTCAACACGTGGACGGCGCTCGAGGCGTCGCTTCCGTCTGCGCCATGGGAACGGGCGCGGCGTTATTGCGGCGCAGAGCGAAAGTCGCTTCTGTCTGCGCCATGGGAACGGGCGTGGCGTTATTGCGACGCGTCGCTTCGCTCTGCGCCCGCCATGGGAACGGGCGCGACGTTATTGCGACGCGTGCTGACAGGCGTGCCGCCGTCTCATCGCCTCGCCTCGCCATTAAATTGGGCGGAACGGCCTCCTGCACAACCCTAATTAACACGGGCGTCGGCGCTGTGTGTATGACGGGCGGGCCAGCCCTATCAGAGGGCATGTCCGCCCCATGTCCAGCACCCCGAGAGGGTCTCCAAACTTAAAGGCCCTTTCGGGGGTGCCGGACACGATTTTGTTCGGGCCGACCCTTCGTGGGTGCCGCTGGTGGTCGATTTTGGCGTTCGGACCCCCAATGGGCCATTGGAGTGTCAATTGGAGGCCCCCGGTGGAGGTGCTCTCAGGGGCCTCGTGCTTTGCCACGCAGTTGCAGTATACTTGCTGCACCTTTTAAATGAGTCCACTCCATGTTTGCATTCTCGGGCAGTAGCCTCAGTGCTCTACTTGCAAATCAGTGTATCCAAAATTTGCTAAGGCTCCGCTATGTAACACAGTAGAATCGACCATTCAAAGAACTTGAGATTGGTGTGCTATTTCTGCTGTATTTTAATACCAAAAATATTTTAATAAAAACATAAAATACAAAAACATCAAAGACATAAAAAGTAAAGAAACAACTGTTGTATCCAAATATTAAAATACAGGCTTCACAATGTTTTTATCATGAATTGATTATTGAAATATGATTGAAATGCATAATATGGGCCTACGGGGTGTCCCTAGGCGAGTTGTCGTGAGGTCATGTTAGTACAATTTGTTCGGAGGTCTTGTTATGAATGTCAAGTACACTTGACAAGGTTTACACGTCGATGTTTTATTTGAATAGTTTTGGTGGTCTCGTGGAGTGTGACCTACTCCGGCGTTAGGAGAGGTGATGAAGAGTCATCGAGAGTGGATCAAGCACAAGTCAAAGGCCACTGATGTCTACGAACGCTTCTATTCCTGTAGACAGTGTTGGGCCTCCAAGTGCAGAGGTTTGTAGAACAGCAGCAAGTTCCCTTAAGTGAACAACCCAAGGTTTATCGAACTCAGGGAGGTAGAGGTCAAAGATATCCCTCTCAAGCAACCCTGCAATTAAGATACAAGAAGTCTCTTGTGTCCTCAACGCACCCAATACACTTGTCAGATGTATAGGTGCACTAGTTCGGCGAAGAGATAGTGAAATACAAGTGGTATGGATGATTACAAGTAGTAATTGCAATCTGTAGTAACAATGCAGCAAGCAAACATGCAGCAGAACTGAGAGTAAACGTGTTTTCAATGCTTGGAAGCAAGGCCTAGGGATCCTACTTTCACTAGCTAGTGGACACTCTCAACATTAATAACATAATTGAACACATAGATACTTCCTCTTTACATGCTACTCTGAACTATTCTCCCATTGGATCAAGAATACTACGTGTAGGGCTATAACAGCACTCCCTAAAGTCTGAGTAAACAAACACCACAATAGCAACATCCAACACAAGAACACAAATGATAAGTATCACTTTAATCTATTAATGAAGCCACACACATCACCCACACTGTCACCTTGATAACGTGTTCTTACATGACTCCAAAGATCACAATGATAAAACCACTAGAGTGTAGCATGTTCATAACAATGAGGGGAAAACATCTATAGATTCAACTAGATTACAATGCTCATGATCACAATAAGATCACACCATGGGAGAGAGAGATGAACCACATAGCTACCAGTAGAGCCCTCAGCCTCGATGGAGAACTACTCCCTCCTCATCTTGGGAGGCAGCAACGGTGATGAAGATGGCTCCGGGGGCACTTCCCCGTCCCGGCAGGGTGCCAAAACAGAGACTTCTGTCCCCTGAATTAGGGTTTCGGATGGCGGCGGAGCACGGAGATGTATTCGGGAGTATCGTCGATTGATTTAGGGTTTTCGGGACGGAGGCAATAAATAGGCGAAAGGGCGGCTCCGGAAGGTTCTCGAGGTGGCCACGCCAGGGTGGGCGCCACCCCCTCCAGGCCGCGCCGAGGGTTGGCGTGGGATCCTCGTGGCCCATCTCGACCTCCCCTTTTGGCTCACGGAGTCTTCTGGTAAAATAGGCACGCACGTTGATTTTCGTCCAATTCCGAGAACTTTGGTTTTTGGACCTTTTCTGCAATGCACAGACATAATAAACAGGAACTGGCACTGTGGCATCTTGTAATAGGTTAGTTCCAGAAAATGCATAATAATGATATGAAGTGTATGTAAAACATGTAGCAATATGTATAAAACAAGCATGGAACATCAAAAATTATAGATACGTTTGAGACGTATCAAGCATCCCCAAGCTTAGTTCCTACTCGTCCTCGAGTAGGTAAACGATAAAAACAATATAATTTAACGACATGCTACCAACACAATCTTGATTAAATAATAGTGTAAAGCACATGAACTGAATGAAGTGATCCAAGTCAATGGTCTATAGTTTGCTAACAAGTAAACAAGGAATAAACAAACTGAATCATACACGTAAAAGCTTTCATGAATAGTACTTTGGAGACATTGGAGCTATAAGAATTTGCATAAGAGTTAGCTCACAAAGCAATAAGTTCAAAGCAAAAGTGTTTGACTAACACAAAGGAAGATTTAGTTTCAGCATTTGCTTCAACTTCAACATATTTATCTCATGGATATTGTCAAGGCAAAGCAATATAATAAGTCAAACATATCAGCATATAACAATTGTTGTACTAAAGTTGACACTAGTATTTGCTTGTGGAGATAGAAAGAAGTAGGAAAACTGACTCAACAATAAAGTAAAAGAAAGGCCCTTCGAGAGGGAAGCAGGGATTAAATCATGTGCTTGAGCTTTGTAAGTTTTTGAAAGCATATAGAGAGTATAAAAATATTTTGAGACTGTATGCTAATGGTCAACGAATCTGTGATAGCCAATACAGTATGACCCATGCCAACCAGACTTTACAAGAGCGGCTCCCATGAAGGACGTTATTTTACCAAGCGGGCAGATCATCCCTCTTCTCTTTTGTTTACACACTTGTGAACATTGCTTGACTGATTACTCAGGGGCAAAAAGATGTGAAGAGAATTTGTGGTTAAAGTTGTTATTAATTGGGACTGGGCACCCCGTTGCCAGCTCTTTTTACAAAATTATTGGATAAGCGGATGTATATGCCACTAGTCCAGCGTAAAGTCTGATTGACAAGTGAAATAAAGACCATCTACCACGTCCTCATGAGCTGGTAAACAGTGACACAAAAAGGAGTAGTACAGTTTTTAATAGTTTAAAGGTAGCACATGATAAATTTACTTGGAGTGGCAGGAAAATACCACATAATAGGTAGTTATGGTGGACACAGATGGCATGGATTTGGGCTCAAGTATTTGGATGCACAAGCAGCATTCCCGCTTAGTACAGAGTTTAGGCTAGAAAGGTTATTTAAGCAAACACAGACTGTCAACTGGTACAAGAAGAATTATAATTAAACATGTTTAAAGCATTATAAGACTCCACATTGTCTTCCTTGTTAACCAAAACCTTTTACTAGAAAATATCTAGACTTTGGAACTACCAATGATACAAACCAAATAACAACAAGCTTTACGGTAGTTCTTCACTAATGGCCCTTACTTATATGATGCACAAGTCTAAACATTACTTACTTGGTAACTCAAAACAATTGACAAGTATCAAATTACTCAAGACAGTGATCTACAAGACTATGTAAGCATTTTTATACCACTACCACATGCATAGCATTTTCTGTTCCAACCAAACACCAATCAACTTATTTAAACAACTCTCCAAACAAATATAAGTGAAGCAAGAGAGTACTTTTTCAAAAGAACTAATAGCTCTGACAAGAGATACATGAAAACAAGAGCTAAAAGCTAAACAACGCTAGACATGAATACTCAACAAATATAAGTGAAGAATAAGAGTATTCTAATGAAAAAGCAGAGCGTGTCTCTCTCCCAAACAAGAGTTGTGATCAAGCATTGTAATGACCAGAGGACAAAACATAAACAAACTGAAAGTAAAAGCATACAGACGCTCCAAGAACAGTACATATAATGTGAAGAAATAAAAATATAGTCTTACTAGAGATGACCTGATAGTTTGTTGATGAAGAAGGGGATGCCTTGGGCATCCCCAAGCTTAGATGCTTGAGTCTTCTTGAAATATTGGGGAGATCCAAGGGAGCCTCCCCAAGCTTAAACTCTTTACTCTTCTTGATCTTATAATATCATCCTCCTCTCTTAACACTTGAAAACTTCCTTCACATTAAAACTCAACATAATTCTCATTAGCAGGTTAGTGCATCAAAACAATAATCTCACTTGGTTCTGTAAAGATACAATCAAGAACTCATTCTAACATTAGCTAATGTATACCAGGTCTTTGTAGCACCTTTCCACAAAAAGAAACCACAAAGAAAATTCGTATAAGAAGCAATGCAAAAATGAAGACAGAATCTGTCAAAAACAGAACAGTCCGTAAAGACGGATTTTTCCGAGGCACTTAAGTTGCTCAAATCGAAAAATGCTAGTCGTACGAAAGTTGCGTACATATCTCAGGAACACGCACAAAAATTGCAGATCAAAACGATTTTTTCTGATTTTCTACCGAAAGAAACGGTGACGTCCAGAAATCTGTTCCTGTGCAGTAATCCAAATATAGGTACCATCTTGTCATAAGAGACTTTTCTTGGCACAACAAAACAGAAAATAAAAGATACAAAGATATTGTTACAGAAGTAAACAAGCACCTTGACTCAGAAACAAAAATAACAGGAAGTAAAAACAATGGGTTGCCTCCCATAAGCGCTTCTCTTTAAAGCCTTTTAGCTAGGCATGCCAATTTTAATGATGCTCTCATAAATATGAGAGTTGAATATAAGAGAACATCAAAAGCAAATATAAAGCACATTTAAGTCTAACCCACTTCCTATGCAAAGGAATCTTGTAAGAAAACAAATTATTGAAGCATGAAGCTACTAGTATAGAAAGACAAAACAAGTACCACTTCAAAACTTTCAACAAAGAGAGAGGAGAATTAATATTATTGAGGTATATGAAACCATGTCTTCCTCTCTCATAGTAATTTCCAGCAACATCATAGATAAAATCCACAATATAACCATCACATGAAACATTCTTATCATGATCCACATGCATAAAAGTATCAATATTTTCCACATAAGCAAAGTCCTTCTTATTAATAACAATGGGAGTAGGATCATCATAAAGAACTTGAACATGATAGACATGTTGTATATTAGAGAGATGGTTGTAATTATAATCTATGACATAGTTATCATCACAATAAGTATCAAAGACTGGAGGCATAGTATCATCATAATTTTTACTAGCTAGAGGGTTTTCAAACATATAATCATCAATAGCAAAAGGATTTTCAAACTCCTCATCCCCCAGCTTAGAGCTTTCCACATAATCATTAGAAGGAACATGGATAGTATTAATAGTGTAGCAATTATTGATACCATCATTTTCGAAATTGGTACCAAAAAGATTTTCAATATCAAAAGTACTGTCATTTTCCCAATCATGATCACTACAATAAGTAACAGACATATAATCATCTTCAATAGTGCCTATAGATTTAGTGTCAAGATAATAATGACCCCAAGTATGTGAATCTTCTTCAATAAATTTAGAATCATTAGAAACTACCATGAAAGGAGCAACATGCTTAGGAGAGGATACCTTTTCCTCTCTCTTTTTACTCCTCTTCTTCTTCTTTCCCCTCTTCTTTTCCTCTTTAGGAGGGAGAGGTTTGAAAGGAAGCTTCTCCACATACCCTGGTTCATTGTTAGAAACAATAGAGGAAACTTGGGAGGATTCCTCCCTTTCATTAATTAGAGTAAAACAAGTATTAGTCCTTTCATATTTTGGTAAAGCCACATCCTTTATAATTTTTTCTATATAAGCATTAGTGTGGCTCTTATCAACACAATGGAGATGGCATCCCTGCAAAATGCTATTCATATCAAAAGCACTCATATCTAACAAAGAAGTTTTTTCTGATAACTCTTCACATCCTAAAAATAATATAAGCTCATCATGGAGATCAGGAGGAATCATGCTATCACCAAACAAACTCAAAATTGTATCATTAAACTTTGAGCATTGAAATTCGAAATGACCTTCTTCATAGCAAAGTTCACAAATAAAAGGATAAAGGGCACAAACCTTTTCAGCAAGATTCATTTAGAGCTCTACTCCATATTCTAGTTTTCTCATGCTTATGAAGTTTACAATATTCTTCTTCATTATTAGTCTTTTCACAAGGTCTAAGTGCTCCACAAAAATTAACATGCTTATAAGAAATAGTATTTTCAGAAGTTTGAGCATGTTTATTGCAATCATTAGTAACAATTTCAGTTTCCATGCAAGTGTCTTTAAAAGGTTCATGATACATGTTCCACTTTCCTTTAGGAATATTAAGATGAGAAGCAAAGGTTCTATAGCAATCAACAATAATTTGAGAATCAAGACCATATTTAGCACTAAGCTCATGAAAACTAGCAGTTTCAGTGAAAGACTTAATGCAATCATACTCATAGTTTATACCTGATTCTTTACCTTTGTCGTTCTCCCAATCTTCAGTATTACATTGAATTCTTTCAAGAAGATCCCATTTAGCTTCATCCTTCTTACTAGTGAAAGAACCACCTGAAGAGGCATCTAGAAAATCCTTGTAATGACCTGAAAGCCTTGCATAAAAATTAGAAATAATTATTTTCTCAGGAAGCTCATGGTTAGGACATTTGAGTATTAATGTTTTCAGTCTTTCCCAAGCTTGAGCAATGCTTTCTCCATCATGAGGATAAAAATTATAAATGTAATTCCTAGCTAGATGCACTTCATGAAGAGGATAAAATTTAGAGTAAAAGAGAGATTCAAGCTATTTCCAATTCGAAGGACGATCATCCAGCAGCCTATACCACTCCTTTGCTTTGTCTTTAAGTGAAAATGGAAGTAATTTCCTCATGGCATCTTCTCTTGATAAACCTGCAACCTTAAACAACTCACAAAGTTCTGTAAGTTTCAACAAGTGAGCACTTGGATGGACTGATCCATCCCCTGCATAACGATCATCCCAAACTCTTTCAACAATTCCCATAGGTATTTTAAGAGAAATACTTTTAGCAGGTGGACTCAAAATATCACAAGCATCATTACAGTTATCATGTATGGGAGTCACAGTATTATTTGGACAAATTTCCTCCTCAAAGCTTGGGGGACTAAAAATATCATATTCATCAAAACCAGCTTCCCCAAGCTTAGACTTTTCCAAAGCATTATCAATAATGGTGTTCAAAGAGTTCATGCTAATAATATTGTACCACTATTGTGTAAACAATGTTCCATGGGTTTTTTAATTTTCTCTTCAAACACATCATGTCCTAACTAAAGATAAATTTCATAGAGATCTCTAATTTTGTTGTTGTTTTCCATTAAGCCTAACTAGTGAAATTAAAAACAAGAAACAAAAAGATATAACTGCAGGATCTAAAGAAAATACCTTCAAGCACTTACCTCCCCGGCAATGGTGCCAGAAAAGAGCTTGATGTGTACGAACGCTTCTATTCCTGTAGACAGTGTTGGGCCTCCAAGTGCAGAGGTTTGTAGAACAGCAACAAGTTTCCCTTAAGTGAACAACCCAAGGTTTATCGAACTCAGGGAGGTAGAGGTCAAAGATATCCCTCTCAAGTAACCCTGCAATTAAGATACAAGAAGTCTCTTGTGTCCCCAACGCACCCAATACACTTGTCAGATGTATAGGTGCACTAGTTCGGCGAAGAGATAGTGAAATACAAGTGGTATGGATGATTACATGTAGTAATTGCAATCTGTAGTAACAATGGCAGCAAGCAAACATGCAGCAGAACTGAGAGTAAACAGTGTTTTCAATGCTTGGAAGCAAGGCCTAGGGATCCTACTTTCACTGGCTAGTGGACACTCTCAACATTAATAACATAATTGAACACATAGATACTTCCTCTGTAGATGCTACTCTGAACTATTCTCCCATTGGATCAAGAATACTACGTGTAAGGCTATAACAGCACTCCCTAAAGTCTGAGTAAACAAACACCACAATAGCAACATCCAACACAAGAACACAAATGATAAGTATCACTTTAATCTATTAATGAAGCCACACACATCACCCACACTGTCACCTTGATAACGTGTTCTTACATGACTCCGAAGATCACAATGATAAAACCACTAGAGTGTAGCATGTTCATAACAATGAGGGGAAAACATCTATAGATTCAACTAGATTACAATGCTCATGATCACAATAAGATCACACCATGGGAGAGAGAGATGAACCACATAGCTACCAGTAGAGCCCTCAGCCTCGATGGAGAACTACTCCCTACTCATCTTGGGAGGCAGCAACGGTGATGAAGATGGCTCCGGGGGAGATGAAGATGGCTCCGGGGGCACTTCCCCGTCCCGGCAGGGTGCCAGAACAGAGACTTCTGTCCCTCGAATTAGGGTTTCGGATGGCGGCGGAGCACGGAGATGTATTCGGGAGTATCGTCGATTGATTTAGGATTTTCGGGACAGAGGCAATAAATAGGCGAAAGGGCGGCTCCAGAAGGTTCTCGAGGTGGCACTAGTACAGAACGACTCATCGGAAACGGGCCAAAAACCCCTTCGGCAACGGAGAAAGGGTCCGTGTCCCCGCCTCTGTCACTGATGTGAAGCCTCACAATGGCAACGAGGCGATAAACCGTTTCTGATGTATTTAACATTAGACACGGAGTTTTGCTAATAACCGTTTCTAATAAGGGTTACAGGAAAACAAAAAAAAAACACGGTGACGGGCTGTGCCGTCGATGGAGCCCCGCTCCATGCGACTAGACGGCCGCCCGGTCATCACCGTATTCCTGTACGCCCTGCTTTACAAAAGTTCATCAGTGCGCGTGGCTGGAGCTCTGCTCCTATGTCTTCACAGCCGCCAGATGAACATCTACTGTCTTTCCTGCTGCGCAAAATGTACTGCTCCTGGTGACGGCACCGTGTATGGAGCCCCGCACCTAGGTCTTCACGGCAGCAGCATCGTCACCAAGCATCCACCAAGCCCTTGAAACAACGAATATTCTTTGTTAAAAACAGCAAACAAAGCTAATAAACAGAGCCAATAAGCAGTAAACAAAGCAAACCGAGCTAAATACATAGCTGAAGAGCTAACTAACAGAGCAAACTGAGCTAAATAAGTAGCTAACATAGCAAATACATAGCTAAACAAAGCAAACCGAGCTAAATAAGTAGCTAACATAGCAAATACATAGCTGAACAGAGCTAACTAACAGAGCAAACTAAGCTAAATAAGTAGCTAACATAGCAAATACATAGCTAAACAAAGCAAACCGAGCTAAATAAGTAGCTAACATAGCAAATACATAGCTGAACACAGCTAACTAACAGAGCAAACTGAGCTAAATAAATAGCTAACATAGCAAATACATAGCTAAACAAAGCAAACCGAGCTAAATAAGTAGCTAACATAGCAAATACATAGCTGAACAGAGCTAACTAACAGAGCAAACCGAGCTAAATAAGTAGCTAACATAGCAAATACATAGCTAAACAAAGCAAATCAAGCTAAATAAGTAGCTAACATAGCAAATACATAGCTGAACAGAGCTAACTAACAGAGTAAACCGAGCTAAATAAGTAGCTAACATAGCAAATTCATAGCTAAACAAAGCAAACCGAGCTAAATAAGTAGCTAACATAGCAAATACATAGCTGAACATAGCTAACTAACAGAGCAAACTGAGCTAAATAAGTAGCTAACATAGCAAATACATAGCTAAACAAAGCAAACCGAGCTAAATAAGTAGCTAACATAGCAAATACATAGCTGAACAGAGCTAACTAACAGAGCAAATTGAGCTAAATAAGTAGCTAACATAACAAATACATAGCTAAACAAAGCAAACCGAGCTAAATAACTAGCTAACATAGCAAATACATAGCTGAACAGAGCTAACTAACAGAGCAAACCGAGCTAAATAAGTAGCTAACGTAGCAAATACATAGCTAAACAAAGCAAACCGATCTAAATAAGTAGCTAATATAGCAAATACATAGCTGAACAGAGCTAACTAACAGAGCAAACTGAGCTAAATAAGTAGCTAACATAGCAAATACATAGCTAAACAAAGCAAACCGAGCTAAATAAGTAGCTAACATAGCAAATACATAGCTGAACAGAGCTAACTAACAGAGCAAACCGAGCTAAATAAGTAGCTAACATAGCAAATACATAGCTAAACAAAGCAAATCAAGCTAAATAAGTAGCTAACATAGCAAATACATAGCTGAACAGAGCTAACTAACAGAGCAAACCGAGCTAAATAAGTACTAACATAGCAAATTCATAGCTAAACAAAGCAAACCGAGCTAAATAAGTAGCTAACATAGCAAATACATAGCTGAACAGAGCTAACTAACAGAGCAAACCGAGCTAAATAAGTAGCTAACAGAGCGGTCATTTACCTTAGGCGAGGCGGGGTCGCTTCCCGTCGCGGATTGCGTCCCAGACGTCGGCGCCGGAGCCACTGCCAGAGGAGACGTCAGAGGAGACCTCATCCTGCTCGAACACCGGAGCGTCCACCTCCTCCTCCTCCTCATCCTCCTCCTCCGCCGCCGCCACCGCTGCCGCCGCCGCATCTGGCCCAGGGCCCTGGCCAGGGAGAAGAGAGCGGTCTATGGCCGCCCGGAGCCGCGTCTGGAACAACGCCTCCTCGGCGGCTTCTATCGCGTGCTCGGCGGCGGAGATGCGGATAGCTCTCTGCATCGCAGACGCCCGAATGACACCCTCGGCGCGCTCGCGCTCAAAGGAGGCGCGAGAGAGGAGGAGACCGACCTCCAGAGGACGAGATCCGGGCGTCGGTGGCCGCCGCCGCCGTGGATCCGGATGGGATTTGACGGCTCAGAATGAACTCGCGACCGCAGTCGCCGGGGATCTCGACCCAGTTGTAGGGGAGATCCGGGCTGCGCCTCGGAGGGTGGGAGGAGGAAGATGCTCCATCCTGACTTCCGTCGGCGCCGGAGGGGTTCGCCATCGATGGGTGAAGTAGGAGGAGAGCGTGTGCGGCTAGGGTTAGGAACTGGGGAGAGTGAGACTGAGAGTGAGAGTGAGATACAGTACTGGAGTGGGAGATATTAATACCGGCACCGCTTAATGTGCCTTCACATGGGAAACGGAGATAGACCGATCTCCGTTTCTGATGTGGCAATATCAGCAACGGAGATATTCTTTCCTCCGTTGCCTATATATGAGCAACGGAGATCTTTTCAGCCTCCGTTACCATTGTGTCGGGCCCATCGACCGACTAGCGCGCGAGTGCGCGCGCGGAGCTCATTTTTCCGTCGCCTAACTCTTGTCGTTGCCATAAAGGGGTATCCGATGTGTCGTTCTGTACTAGTGTGGCCACGCCAGGGGTGGGCGCCACCCCCCTCCAGGCCGCGCCGAGGGTTGGCGTGGGCTCCTCGTGGCCCATCTCGACCTCCCCTTTTGTCTCACGGAGTCTTCTGGTAAAATAGGCACGCACGTTGATTTTCGTCCAATTCCGAGAACTTTGGTTTTTGGACCTTTTCTGCAATGCACAGACATAATAAACAGGAACTGGCACTGTGGCATCTTGTTAATAGGTTAGTTCCAGAAAATGCATAATAATGATATGAAGTGTATGTAAAACATGTAGCAATATGTATAAAACAAGCATGGAACATCAAAAATTGTAGATACGTTTGAGACGTATCAGCCACTTTGGAGATCACTCGAGGTGCTAGGCTAGTAAGAAGTTTGTGGACATAAACACCTCCAAAGCACCCCTTCTCACGATGATCCGAGCCTTACAACGTTCATCTGATCTCGATGTCTAACCCCAACCCTTACTAGGTCCCCTGGAGGGGTATGCCTCTTCCCTCGAGTTTGGTTCTTAATGAGATTAATCACATGCTTATAGGGGAAATTTATAGGGTAGTGGTCCCTAACAAATGACAAAGGCTACCCTTGAGGGAGATACAAAGTGAGTCTAGCTTGAGCTTTCTAAAAGTCCTTATTTTCAACCCAGGCTCGGTGACGTGGTTTTTTTCCATTTCTTGGCTTTCAAAAGGTAGATACAAAAACCATGGATGTTTTTGTGAATTTATAAGTTGCAGTGTGTCACAAAGAAAAATGACCATTTATGTCTTGTACATAAATGACAAGTGTTAAATATACAGACTTATTTTTGAAAGGCAAACTTTCATCTTTTTGATGAATTTGGTATGTTTCCAACCCGAAGCGCCTGACGCGAGCATGATTCTTGCAACTCTTTTTTGGAAAATCGAAGGTGCAAAACTACCTAAACCGGTTTAAGATTTGGGGCATGTTTCTCAAGCATACTCCGATCTCCAAGTGGGTTTTGGTGTTTTTAAAAGTGATTATAGGGGCTAATTGTATTAGCATGTACTATCTACATGTGTTAACCCCTTGAGTGGATGTTTCAAAGAGTGTATGCCCCTACCAAAAAAGTAAAAAGAAAATGCGATGTAAAAAATCCAATACCATCTTATTTTGTTGAGTTTTAGGGAAATCCAACTATTAAGAGGGGCTAATTCTCTTGATCACGTGGGAATCATTTTTTGTCTATCATATGCCAAAAATATCCTAGAGCCAAGTTGTTCAAACCATATTGACAATATCCCAGGTTTATCTCTTTGGTGCTCTGGGCGAGGGTCTGAGAGAGCACATATTCTTTATGGACCCCGCGCTCGACTGCAACCCCAGCTAGAGCCCAGCTGGCCGAGCACCCAGCTGTACAACTGAGCACTAGCCCCCGTCGACGCCCCCTATGGGTCGCATTGAAGGGGAACTAGGCCTTTTCTTGGCCACATATAAATACTCTCATTCTACGCCAAACAAGATAAGGTTCTAGATTTACTTTCCATCCACCATGCTTGAACCTCAAAAACTCGATTTCTCTTGATTCCCCCAATCAAATATCAAAATCTGTTAGGAAAAGAAAGATTAGATCTATCTCTACATATCCCAGAAAAAACTGATTCCTCCTTTACCATTGGGGTGTGCTTTTTTACTCTTGGATCTTAAGGCTCCTAGGCGGGATGAGTCACCAGAAGCTTGTGATTTGTGCCGAAAGTTTGTGATGGATTAGAGGTCTCACTAAGGCATCCATTAGTGGTTGAGTTTCTAGGTCATGTGGAGGAGGCATAAGGATAAGAAGGTGAGCCTTCAGCGGCGTTTGGGGACCTTCGTGGTAACTCACACCTCTTCGACGGTGATGAACCCCCCCCCCCCCCCCCCCTTTAAGAAAGTGAACATCGGGATACAACTTAATCTCCGAGTGCATCAGTTATTGCTATCCGAGCTCTTTCACTTGTGTTTATCTTTGTGATAACCTTCATGTTTGAAGTATCTTATATCATCATATAGGTTGTTCGACATAGTTATATTAGGCTTATCTTATTTATCCTAAACAACCCAAAAGGCCAAAACTTGTGAAGAAGGTACTAAAATTTGTATGAACCTATTTAACCCTTCTTAAGGTTATCCATCTCGGTCCTCAGGTTCATCTTCTAGGATTCTTAAGCTTCTGAGGCAAAGTAGTGCTATAAAGTGCGTGCAATATAAAATATATTGCGGTAAGCTCTCCATCGGATATATACCAAGATATAAAGGCGTTATTTAGATTTACTTTAATCAACAATCCGTGTATCTATACATAGATTATCTAACATTATCAAAAGGTATCTTCTTCATTTTTTTCAAAAAACAGGGAAACCCTGTCCCTGCATCTATTTATGCATGCGAGTGCATGCAACCACCTTTTATTGTAAAGCATCAATACATCAAGGTATGTGGAGAGAAGGAGAAACAAGGCTAGAACAACCACAAAAAATATTACATGTTGTAGTTATGCAGCACTAATCATATTGCTAGACTGTCACCCAAGCACCCAGAGGCATAAAGGCTCCCACGCCTATACAATACCAGTTTTAAACTATGTAATGCATACAATGCTCACCAAATTATTCGCCAAATATATGTCTTAAAAAACAAAAACCATAGGGTGTTATATTTCTGCACTAGACACCGCTAACACGTAGTGGAATCAAGTATTCAAGTGGCGTTAAGTGAATGAATAATGATCTAGCTATAGTCATGTGAAAGCAGGAGGTGTGCAGTGTCTGCAACATGTCTCGATCTTGCCCCCATGAATGGTGTCTCCAAGACCCCACATGCCATATATAATCTCCCGTTCCCCATGAGCAGCAAGCCAGAGAGAGGAGCTCTGCATGGGGACTTGGCGCGAAGACGACGCCTAGCTCCTCTTCCATACCTCGCTCTAAATTGCGCGCTCCTCCACGTGCATGCCACCAAATGGCTTCAGAGTTTGGAGCACTCTCAGTTCGTGCACTATACTGAGCGCCTCTTAGTTTGAGCAATACACTAGTACTACTAGTAGTACTGAGCGCCTCTTATTATGGGAGTTGGTGAGGCAGCTAGCAGTGCACCTTAACTTGAAGACAAACTATTTGAAAAAAGAGATCGTTTAATTGAGAGCTAGCAGGTACTGTATGTCTCAATGATGCAGGGGCCCGATGACTCAAAGAGATTTCAAAAGAGTATGGTAATATTTCAGTCCCTTAATAATAATCTTTTGGAGTAATCACTACCGGAAATCACAGATTTGCCGTGTGGCGAAAAGACACGGCAAAGCCACTTCGGAACACGGCAAAGGCTTTGCCGTGCCAAATCGCACGGCAAACACCACACGGCCTAATACGTGTCGGTAAAGAACTTTGTCGTGTGCTTTTACAAAAACAGCACGGCAAACGCTTTGCCGCGTGCCTTCCCAGAGCAGCACGGCATAGTCCTGTCAGAATAGGTCCGACCTGGTCAACCATCTACACCATCTTTGCCGTGCGCTTCTTCTAAAACAACACGGCACACTTTGAATCTTTGCCGTGCGCCGCGGCAGAACATCACGGCAAAATGCCAGGCTTTGCCGTGCGCCTTTCTCAGCATGCACGGCACAGACCCCCTCTTTGCCGTGTGCTCACTTCCACGCATCACGGCACAGCTTCTTTGCCCAGATGCAGGAAACGAGTTGTTTGCCGTGTGCTTCGTCAAGGCAGCACGGCAAAACGACCATATGGTCATCAGGCAAAATGCCAGGTTCACAGGTGTGTGCCACGTAGAGCCTTTGCCGTGTAGCTTGGCACGGCAAAGATCTTTGCCGTGTGCCTGAACACGGCAAATTGACAATATGGCACAGATTTGTACTGTTTTTTGGAAAACCCTGCATTTTACAGAAATTTCAAGCAAATATGATAATTCTCACACAAATATGACTAAATAGATCTCCAACATAGTTCTAACTCTACATAGCATAGACATAGTTCAACAAATAAGATCAACATAGTTCTAACTCCAACAAAATAAGATCAAACTCCTCCACAACATAGTTCAAGCATCCACATAGTTCAACATAGTTCAAGCATGCTACATAGCATAGACATAATCTCAAACACCACATAGGCATAATATGAACATAGCATCCACATGAACTCCACGATGATGGACGGATGGCGAAGATGGACGTCATTGTTGATCCTCCTACAAGTTCATACAAAAATCATGAGTTTGACAACTAAAATAGCTAAGTGTCAATGTCATGTGCATCATTAAACTAACAAGGTGGAAATGGCATGTTTGACAACTAAAATACCTAAGTGTCAATGGCATAAGCATAGTTCAACTAACTAAGTGGAAATGGCAAGTTTGACAACTAAAATACCTAAGTGTCAATGGCATAAGCATAGTTCAACTAACTAAGTGGAAATGACAAGTTTGATTGGCTATGTCGATCTAAGTGAGACATGAAGTAAGTTTTTGAACGAGAGTGGTAGCAAGTTGAAATGGTAACTAACCTCTACTGGCCTTCCGGCGGCGGAGTAGGATTGTCCTACATGTTTGCAAAAAAATGATGAGTTCGACAACTAGGTGGAAATGGCATAGTCATGGCATTAAAAGAAAGCTAAATAAAATTTGATGAGTTGAACTAACTAAAATTTGACAAGTTCAACTAATGGGTAAAATTTGACAAGTTCAACTAACTAAATTTTGACAAGTTCAACTAAAGTGGCAATGGCATGGCAAGCTAAATTACGAGTCATGCGAGCATACCCACGGGAGCCTCCGGACAACGCTAGGGTTGGAGATACGGGGCTGCCCCTCCGGATTGTCCTGGCCACCAAGCGGCGGCGCCATCGAGTGAGATCCACCCGCCGATCCTGGATTCTCCTAGAACATGAAAAAAGTCTCGCATTACACAAGTAATTTAGTTATAACAATAAGATGGATAGAATGACAAGTTTGAGAACATACCCATGGGAACATCGGTGGAGGCGGTGGAGGGAACATTCCCATGGCAACAGTCCCGTCCCCAGGAGCAAGGCGCTGCATCGTGCCATACATCCACTCCATCATCTGCCTCTGATGCTCCTGCTGCTGCCTGCAATACTCCTGATGCTGCTCCTGCTGCTGCCGCATCTGCTCGTCCTGCCGCCGGATCTGCTCCTGCTGCTGCTCCTGCTGCTGCCGGAGCTCGTCGACAGCTAGACTCGAAACTCGTGGGCGGGTCTCCACAGCAGGCGCACCGGACGCCCTCCCACGGCGGACCTGGCGTAGAGACGGGACGGTGCGAGGGTCGATGGAGCCGTCACCTATCCACAAGCGGCCATTCGCCGCGCCTTGCCCCGCAAGCACGACAGCCTCGACGTCAAGTGGACTGGTGAGAGGGTCAGCTTCCTCACCGTTGCGCTCCTTGAACTTCTCCCTGTACCCCTTGCTCCGGAGCTCGGCGGTCTGGCTGATCCACATCGACCCTGTCTCAGGATCCGGCGTATCCCTGGTACGCATCTTTTCCCAAACGGCGAAGGGCGAGGGGTCTACGCCGGTCTTCAATTTCTGCAAAGATGGCACGAACATAGGTGAAAAGGAGACGATATTGCAAAAGAGAGCACGAACATAGGTGGATTAAAGAATGCATTTGCTCACCTCATTTTGTATGCATTGGGAGAGGCTGAGGTTGCCTTGGCGGTGTGTTCCACCCTTGTTCTCCGCCCGCTTTGCCTTTCCCTCCGCGTGTATCTTGAGATACTCCGGGCTAGTCCACCACGCTACCATCGCGAGGTGGCAGTCCTTGTTGTTACCGACGTACGGAGGAGGCACCTACATGCACAGAACACACATATTAATGATATTACACGGCGGTCAACAAAATCGATAATATAGAAATGACGCTACCTGCAGGTACTGCCATGGCTGCATCAAGATGTCCCGAGCACGCTTCTTTTCCAGCGCAATGTTCTTTTCGGCGTACCAAGTGCGGACAGAGTTCACGCGAGCCTCGTAGTGCATGTCCGTCACCATCTTAGAGGCCATCGTCAAAAGGATGTCCTCGCACTTGGCCTTGTCCTCCTCCCGACAGGTGAAGAAGTTCTACAAGCATGCACACATAGGTAAAATAGGGTCAAAGCCATTAGTGCAATCTCGGATTTATAGAATGATGAGAAGTCAAACAAACTTACCCAGAAATAGCCGAGTGTCTTAAGCGCCATGTTGAGGTACACGCCATCGGGATCCTCCGCGTAACAGTAGTGCCTGAAAGTCCAAGCTACACTCCTGCGACCCTCTGGTTCGGTGACAATCCCTGGGAAGAACTTCCGGAGACAACATCCAAGGATGCTCGCGTAGGTACGCTGTTCCTTCACTTTAGGAGGCTGGTACACAAATGTCCTACACAATGAGAAAACCAAAATTAGTATAGTTAGCGGGTCAAAACACAATGAGAAGCTAAAATTGAACAAAAACAATAATAAGTACCTTTTTCCAACAGGCACGAGAAGAGTGTTCTTGTAGGCGTAATATCGGGGATCGGGGAGTCCCGCCGCCCCCCGCTGATACACCGGCCTGGTCCGTGGCTCAGGGATATCCTCCTCAGTCTCAACCCACTCCTCCGGTGGGTCCCACTGCAGCGTCGGGTCAAGCTGAAACCCGTCCTCCCCAGGTCCCTCCTCCTCCTCGCGCCCCTCGTCCTCCTCCTCGCTGCCATCCTCCTCGTCCTCCTCAGAAGCCTCCGCCAGCAGCTCCTCAGAATCCGGCAGCGACTCGCTCTCAGAGTCCGACTGCACCTCCGGGTGATCCTCGTCGGGCTGCTCCGGGTCGTACTCCGAGTCGTCCTCGTCGGGCTGCTCGGCAGGGAGAGGAGGCAGAGTCTTGCTAGGCCTCCTTCCCACACGTCGTCCACCCCTCGCACGTGGAGGTGAGGCTGGAGGTGAGGGAGGAGGTGGAGGTGCCGAACTCGATCCCCCAATGAGTGCCTTCACGCTGCCCACCCTTTTTGACAAGGCCTTCTTCAATCTGTTTCCCCCCATGTTTCCTGCATTGACAAAAAAATAGGTTTCATCAGTATACATGATCCAAAATTAAGGTAAATAGATGAAGCAACAATGAGTAAAGCGAAAATGAATACAATTAGATGAAGTAGCGACAATTAAGGTAAATGGAGTATCGACAATGAGTTCTCACAAAATAAGCTAGACAGACAATCACTATTACATAGAGTAGCATTGACCTATTACATATAAGCTAGACTGGCAATTACTAATACATGTGTCCTCATCGCTATCAGTAGCCTGTGTCGAGATCATCGGGACCAACTATTGGACCACCCGTGTCGTCATCACTGTCAGGGTCGCCACACCACCAACCATCCACGGAACCTGGAGGTGGTCCCTGTGGCTCGTCGACGATAAGTCCTGCGTGGAACGCTCTAGCAAAGTCACGTCGGCTTGGTTATGAACCTCCTCGACTTCGTCATGCGCGGTGTCTTCCTCCATTCCCGCATCTTCGTTTTTCGCCGTATTCCATGTCATCATCGGTCGGCAAGTTGATAGTGAATTCCCAGGGAGCCCTCCATCCTGATAGAACTCGCCGTCAGATGTTGAGGGGTCTAGGCGGCGGTAATCTTGACCGTTAGGCATAGCCGGCCTACTGTGCGACGGTACCGTCACCACAACATCCCACCCCTGTAGACGCTTTTGATATGCTTTTGCTGTCTTCTTGCACGGGTACGGGAGATAGAATACTTGGAAGGCCTGGGTAGCCAAAATGTAGACGTCGTCTCCCGAATACTTGGAGCTTCGTTCAACTTCGACCAATCCAATTGCAGGAATCCCTCTAACCCGACGCGGGTCTAACCAATTGCATTTGAATACAACGGGATCTAGCCCTTTACCAAAACCATAATTCAACTCGTATATAGCCTCAACTCTTCCATAGTAATGGAGTTTATCTGAGCCTTCACATAACACCCCACTATTTATTGTCTTCCGGTTGCCCCGGTTTGTTGTGTGGTCATGGGTATGGAAGCGATATCCATTCACGTCATAAGCATGGAATGAGTTGACGGAATGGCTAAAGCCATGGGCAATGTTTCTAAGCTCTGGCTTCATCTCTTTGTCCTTTTTTGCCTACAAGTTAGCACGAGAAGTTTAGAACGAGGAATGATCGATGAATGTCCACGGTACTAGAAAAGTTAGATAGAACAGTACCAAACCCGCGAACCAGCTAATGAAACCACCACCCTTGCCAAAACCACCACCGTTGTCAAAAAGATCCTTCGACTCTTTCGGGGTAGGGTCCCTTCTCAGCTTCCAGTTCACGAGTGAATCGTCTACTCCAATGAGAAAAGAGGAGTTAGCCACGAATATAGGAGTGAATGTTTGTGAAATACTAAATGGTGAAAGACTTACTCGCGGTACGGCTTCACTTCCTCCATACTCATCAAGATATACGAGGAGATCATATCCCGCTCGAGCTTTTCATGATGAACTTCTTCGTGCCACTTGATTTGCCACCGAGCCCTATGAAGATGCTAAGCTTGGGTACATCTTCAGGGTTGGCTGCATTGTAGCGAACGACTGGATTGTGGATTGTGGGAATGTTGGCATCATAGAAACCTGTCGTGAAGTTGACACCTCCTCGTTAAGGCATGCCTCGGCCATGGATGCCTCGATCTTGCATTTATTCCCGCAATTCTGGCGTAGGTCTTTCATTTTTCTCTCAGGCCCAAACTGCCAACGGGTCGACACAGGCCCCCCCATCAAAGCCTCGTGCGCGAGATGCAAGATCATATGTTGCATCGGATTAAAAAACCCTGGCGGAAGTATCGTCTCTAGCTTGCAAAGCAACTCGGGTGCCTGTTCATGCAGCTTCAGAACCACCTCACGATCTAACTCCCTTGCACAAATCTGCGGAAGAAAAAGCTCAACTCCGCCAGTACTCGCCAAGTCTCCTCATCGACATAGCCTCGAATCATCACCGGCATTATGCGCTCAAGCCACACGTGGTAGTCATGACTCTTCAGCCCTCCTACTCGCTGCGTGTCCAGGTTCACACACCTCGCCCAGTTAGCTGCATACCCATCAGGGAAGTACAAACACTCCACGAGCCACTGTAATATTTCCCTTTTTTCCGGCCTTGTAGGGCAGAACCGAGCCTTTGGCTTAGACCACCTAGTGCCGTTGACTCCAGGAGGCTTCATTTCAAGATCTGGCCTGTCACAAAGTTCTTTTTGGTCCATTCGAGCCTTGACGTTATCCTTCGTCTTCTCAGTGTCCATGATGGTGCTATAAAGAGCCTCGGCGATATTCTTTTCGGTGTGCATTACATCAATGTTGTGTGGAAGCTCGACATCCTCCATGTAAGGGAGCAGCTTCCAGAAGCACGGAATGTGAGTCCACTGGTGCGTCTCCCCATAACCCACGAAACCATTCCCATCGGGGTTAGGCACGAGAGCTTCTAGCTCAGCCCTGATTTCTCTTCCGGTCATCAGACGTGGTTTCGGAGCATGGATCTCGACTCCTTTCTCGAACCGCTTTACGTCACTCCTGTATCTATGACCTGGCTCAAGGAACTGTCGATGTTGATCAAAGCATGAATACTTGCCTCCCTTCGTAAGCCATGAGAAAGTCACAGCCTGTCTGCACTGTGGGCAAGGCCACTTCCCATGTGTACACCAGCCGCAGAACAAAGCACGCGCTGGTAAGTCATGCAGGGAAGTGATCATTTGTTGAGGCGTCATATGTTCGGACCCCGCGACCGTTCCAGCCAACAGCCAAGTCTTCAACCAGCGGTTCCAGGTACACGTTCATGTTCTTACCCGGGTATTTCGGTCCTGGGATTATCATCGACAATAACATGTTATGTGATCTCATGGACTCGCCGGGGGGGAGGTTCTGGGGTATGACAAACACAGGCCAACAGCTGTATGTTGCCGCCGACATGCCATACGGATTGAACCCATCGGTTGATATAGCAACAGCTACGCTCCTCGGGTCGCCCGCTTTCAGTGGATACTTCGCTACAAAGTTCTTCCATGCGTCACCATCCGACGGATGTATCATCTTGTCCGTGTATCTCTTCCCTAACGCGGCCCATCGCATCTGCTGGGCAGTGTATTTGTTCATGTAAAGCCGCTGGATCCTCGGTATAAATGGAAGGTACCGGAGAATCTTTTGGGGAATCCCGGTCTGCCTCTTCTGTCCACCACCGAGGTCGACCTCGAAGTACCTAGAGGAATTGCAATGGATGCAATAATTTGTTCCAGCATGTTCTTTCCTGAATAGCATGCATCCCTTTGGACAGGCGTCTATCTTCTCATATGACATCTTAAGGTCACGGAGGAGTTTAGTCGCCTCGTAGAAGCTCTTCGCCAAGATATGCCCTTTCGGTAGAAGGCTGCCAACGACGGCCAGAATATCATCGAAACCATCCCTGCATATCTTCCTCTGGCACTTCACGGCCATAAGGCGAGCGATGGCATCTAGAAGGGTAACATCTGTATGTTCATGAAGGGGTTTCTGCGAGCCAAACATAGTCTCGTAGTACTTCTTCGTGTCTTCATCCGGCTGCTCACTTGTCTCCGCCTCCTGAGGTGTCTCCGCCTCTACACGACGGCTTTCAGGCGCATTAGCATTGACAAAGGCGTCTAAGCAGTTGTTGAACCCAGTGTCAAATTCTCCCGCTGGCTGAATCTGACGTGGCTCGGTTCTAGGACGTTTTGCTAACTGTTCACCATGGTAATTCCAAACATGGTAGAATGGTGTGAACCCATTCTTGATCAGGTGCGTACTAACATCTACCTTCGACTGTCGCCTTCGGTTATCGCATTTTGAACAGGGGCAAAACACTTTCATGGGTCTGCTGCTGATGTCAAACGCCTTGTTCACAAACTCCTCGGCCTTATCTCTCCATTCATCAGTGAACTCCCACTGACTCTTTCTGCCAGCATACATCCACTCACGGTTCTGTCTCGGATCCATCCTTTAATCGGTACCAAAAAAGACATACACAATGCTTTCAGTTCAACATGTCACTGAATTTTAACAAAACCA
Source organism: Poa pratensis (assembly GCA_947311845.1). Lineage (NCBI taxonomy): Eukaryota > Viridiplantae > Streptophyta > Magnoliopsida > Poales > Poaceae > Poa > Poa pratensis. Next base: position 23,199,397 of record CAMZMU010000039.1, read on the forward strand.
TTTTTTACGGCCAAATTTTATCTTTTACAACATGCAAGGGTTCACCTACACTTCTAATGGGTAGGGGCCTATCCCGCCCGAGTACGTGTAGATCGAGTCGTGTCCCATGTTCTACCCCGACCCGAGACGGAATTTCGACAGCACCTCCCCGCTGTTCTTCAGAATACACGTCTCGAGCTTGTCAAGCCGAGAGGGTGTGCATCCGAAGAACAACGGGGAGGTGCTGCCGAAATTCCGTCTCAGGAAGGGGTAGAACATGGAACACGACCCGATCTACACGTACTCGGACTGTCCAACAGGACAACCCGGAAGTGTTACGGTTATAAATATGCAAAGATGGACAATCCTGCATATTTATAAATTTGTAACCCTTCCGGATGGGATCTGACTCGGGTTACGCGACTCGACTGACTTGGTGATCTAGACCAAAATAAACCTATGCAGCAAGAGAGGCGAAAGATGTATACCCTAGAAGCGTGGTCGATCACCGCAGAAGGTCGGGGACGGAACAGGGGCACCGAGGCGGCCCTCCTCAGCTGGAGAAGAAGCCCCGTAAACTACGACATCTGAAAACCACAAAAAGAACATATATATAAGAACAGATGTACAACATAAATATCAGCTCCTAAATAAGAGACGGAGTATAAATAAGAAACCAAGCAGACCTATAAGATACTAGTTTACGAGTTTACGATTTTACGATACTAGTTCCGACCTATACGAGTTTACGAGTTTACGATACTAGTTCCGACCTATACGGCTTTACGACTTTTCGACTTTACGACTTTCCGACTTTACGACTTTCCGAGTTTACGACTTTACGATTTACGACTTTACGACTTTCCGACTTTACGACTTTCCGAGTTTACGACTTTACGACTTTACGACTTTCCGACTTTCCGACTTTACGAGTTTACGACTTTACGACTTTCCGACTTTACGACTTTCCGAGTTTACGACTTTACGACTTTACGACTTTCCGACTTTACGACTTTCCGACTTTACGACTTTTCGAGTTTACGACTTTACGACTTTACGACTTTACGACTTTCCGAATTTACGAGTTTACGACTTTGCGACTTTACTAGTTCCACCATTTTTTTCTTTACACTTCTACCTCCTAACTAACTAACCTAACTGACCTAACTAACTAACTAACTAACCTAACAAACTAACTAACCTAACTAACTAACCTAACTAACTAACTAACTAACTAACTAACTAACTAACTAACTAACTACTGTTTACGCTCAAATAAGGTGCAGTTCTCACCTTGAGCTGGTGGCCGTCGTCGTTGTCACCGGCGGCCGAACCAGAATGCAGAAGCGCAGCGCCCCCAAGCTCCTCACCGGCGTTCTTCGTCCACAAGCTCGCACTTCACGGGAAATTCATCTCGGGAGGGGAGGTGAGAGCATGCTTGCCTGCTCGCCGAGCTCGGCGGCCCGCTGGGTGGCCTGGACGCGCTCGCGGCCGAGCTTGCGCTTCTGGGCCTCACCGGAGCGAGCTCGGGTGGAGGCGAGTTTGGGTGGAGCACGGCGCCCCGGCGCGTTCTTGGTCAACAGCTCCTCACCGGAGCGAGTTCGGGTGGAGGCGGCGGTGTGGTCAAGGGCTGGTGACGGCGGCGAGGGTGGGTGCAGGCGCTGGGGACGGCGGCGAGGGTGGGTGGCGGCGCTGTGGACGGCGGCGAAGCTGGGAGATTGGAAGTCGATTTGGGGAAAGTGAGGTCGCGGTCGATTTGGGAAAGTCGGACCGTGTCCTAACCTGCCATCTTTGCCGTGCGTGGTCCTTTGCCGTGTGCAAAAATTTCGGAACACGGCAAAGATTCTTTGCCGTGCTCTCTAAATGGCAACACACGGCACAGAAGCACCTATGCCGTGCGGGTGAAGGAGGGAGCACGGCAAAGCCCTTTGCCGTGTGCCTTTTTCTTTTTTTTTTCCTTTTTTTCTTTCTATTTGTTTTCTCTTTTAATTCTTTTTCTTCCTTACTATTTTTTTGGAGTGTTTATTAGTATTAGTTAATACAATTATCTATATACTTTTTATTGTATGGAAAAATGTAGGTTTGGGTGGGTTTCCGACGCTCCGGGGCTCCGATTCGGTGAAACCCTAGATCAGCTGGAAAAACTCCCGTGTCGGGTGCCGGGCACGGAATCATGCGACGAACCACATGAAATGTTGGTTCCCCATGGTCCCATGTACCAACCTAACACAACCAAGCAAAAAAGTTCACGCGTCTACCCCCTCTCGGCGCCGGTCAAAGGGGTAGATCGACAGGTTTGACTTTTTTCCAGCGGGTGTAGGGTTTCGCCGTAGCGGGGTCCGGAGCGTCGGAATCCCACCAAAACTCGCATGGGTCCCTAATATATGTGTAAGAGTGTGTTGGTAGGTTGTGGGAACCAAGATACGGCTCCGAGGTGCGACCCCCTTCACCGACCCCTCTTACTCCGTACTAAGTTCCGACACTTAGAGGTGAAAACTCCCGTGTCGGGTGCCGGGCACGGAATCATGCGACAAACCACATGAAATGTTGGTTCCCCATGGTCCCATGTACCAACCTAACACAACAAGGCAAAAAAGTTCACGCGTCTACCCCCTCTCGGCGCCGGTCAAAGGGGTAGATCGACAGGTTTGACTTTTTTCCAGCGGGTGTAGGGTTTCGCCGTAGCGGGGTCCGGAGCGTCGGAAAGGGGGTAGGCCAGTGGACTTTTTTGCTTGGTTGTGTTAGGTTAGGCCATAGGAACATTAGAAACCAAAGTCTACCCCAAATCAACACAAGATTCCATCTGGTTCACCCGAAAGGGGAGTTTTCACCTCTAAGTGCCGAAACTCACTAGAGAGGAAGTGAAGTCGGTGAAGCCGGTCACACCTAGGAGTAGGATATTGCACATGTACAACACCCAATACACTTGTATACATATGGTATGGCACAACCTAGGTTTGGGTGGGGTTCCGACGCTCCGGGGCCCCGCTTCGGCGAAACCCTGAATCCGCTGGAAAAACCCTAACGTTTCCGTCTACCCCATAGACGTGCGTCGAAAGGGGGTAGGCCAGTGGACGTTTTTGCTTGGTTGTGTTAGGTTAGGCCATAGGAACATGAGAAACCAAAGTCTACCCCAAATCAACACAAGATTCCATCCGGTTCGCCCGAAAGGGGAGTTTTCACCTCTAAGTGCAGAAACTCACTAGAGAGAAAGTGAAGTCGGTGAAGCCGGTCACACCTAGGAGTAGGATATTGCACATGTACAACACCCAACACACTTGTATACATATGGTATCGCACAACCTAGGTTTGGGTGGGGTTCCGACGCTCCGTGGCCCCGCTTCGGCGAAAACCCCGAATCCGCTGGAAAAACCCTAACGTTTCCGTGTACCCCCATAGACGTGCGTCGAAAGGGGGTAGGCCAGTGGAATTTTTTGCTTGGTTGTGTTAGGTTAGGCCATAGGAACATGAGAAACCAAAGTCTACCCCAAATCGACACAAGATTCCATCCGGTTCGCCCAAAAGGGAGTTTTCACCTCTAAGTGCAGAAACTCACTAGAGAGAAAGTGAAGTCGGTGAAGCCAGTCACACCTAGGAGCAGGATATTGCACATGTACAACACCCAACACACTTGTATACATATGGTATGGCACAACCTAGGTTTGGGTGGGGTTCCGACGCTCCGGGGCCCCGCTTCGGCGAAACCCCGAATCCGCTGGAAAAACCCTAACGTTTCCGTGTACTCCCATAGACGTGCGTCCAAAGGGGGTAAGCCAGTGGACTTTTTTGCTTGGTTGTGTTAGGTTAGGCCATAGGAACATGAGAAACCAAAGTCTACCCCAAATCGACACAAGATTCCATCCGGTTCGCCCGAAAGGGGAGTTTTCACCTCTAAGTGCAGAAACTCACTAGAGAGAAAGTGAAGTCGGTGAAGCCGGTCACACCTAGGAGTAGGATATTGCACATGTACAACACCCAACACACTTGTATACATATGGTATGGCACAACCTAGGTTTGGGTGGGGTTCCGACGCTCCGGGGCCCCGCTTCGGCGAAACCCTGAATCCGCTGGAAAAACTCTAACGTTTTCGTCTACCCCCATAGACGTGCGTCGAAAGGGGGTAGGCCAGTGGACTTTTTTGCTTGGTTGTGTTAGGTTAGGCCATAGGAACATGAGAAACCAAAGTCTACCCCAAATCAACACAAGATTCCATCCGGTTCGCCCGAAAGGGGAGTTTTCACCTCTAAGTGCAGAAACTCACTAGAGAGAAAGTGAAGTCGGTGAAGCCGGTCACACCTAGGAGTAGGATATTGCACATTTACAACACCCAACACACTTGTATACATATGGTATGGCACAAGCTAGGTTTGGGTGGGGTTCCGACGCTCCGGGGCTGCAGTGCATTCAAGAATTGGAGCGCGTCTCCAGGACCCTTCACACCAAGAACGGAAGACACTAGATCCGAGAATGAGGCCTGAACGGATTCTTTGGCAAGATCAAGTTTTACGACTGTACTGTCCTTGACTAGGAATCTGTCCCCTTCACAAGTCAATTCTGCTGGCAACGCACTTTGCAACACCTGTGAGATTGTCCAGTATGGCTTTGACTTCACCACAGCAGGGGCAGGAAGAGAAAGCGACAGAAGCATGGCCAGCTGGTTAGCTGATTCTTTGCTCAACATGGTTCTTATAGACATGTGTTTCAGGGCTAGCAAACTGTCATTATATAGCTGGAGGTTTACTTTGTATCAAGTAAAAATTGTTTCAGGGCTAGCAAATATCGATTTTCCGGTAGTGAATAATTGTTTCAAATTTGTATCAAGTAAAAATTTAAAAATATTAGCTCTCATTTTATGTCCAAAAATATGAGGTTTTTTTGTGAAGAATCTACCAAGGTTGGGGCCATTTTACCCAAAAAAGGGGGGAAAAGCAAATAAGGGAAAATTGCAATGGTATGGAAAAAAAGTTGATGGTTTGCCGTGTGCAGATAGCCTCGACACACGGCAAAGAGGTGATTTGCCGTGTGTTCTGCCCAGAGACGCACGGCAAAGTATTTACCGCCAATTTATTTAGAGCGCGGGAAAATTTGGCAACTCTCTGCCGTGCGTTTTTCTCCACATGCACGGCAAAGAAATTTCCCGCCAGTACATATATATTTCCCGCGAAATATTGGCGACGGCGGCAAAATTTGGAATCCTGGTCAATATATTTGCCGTGATTTTCTATGGAGGATCACGGCAAAGATTTCTTTGCCGTGCGGTTTTCCTTTGCCGTGCGTTTATTGTCCATTTTGCCGTGACGTTCTCTTTGCCGTGCGCCGTCGTGATTACATGCCGTGCCTTGTTTCTGTGCCGTGGTCCATGTGCAGTCTGCACGGCAAAGAATTATTTGCCGTGTTCCGAGCTTTTCAGGCTCACGGCAGAGACTCCACCTCACGGCAAAACTCGATTTTCCGGTAGTGAATGCTTGGTTTCTCTCTTTGTGTACAACTTTGCAATAAATCCCCAGAGGAAAATTTCCATGCATGTGTGCCTGGTGACCAGTGCTAGTTTACTCCTGAGATCAGTTCTATATATAACAGTATCTAAGAGCTTTTTTTAGCAATTAACACGATGATTTCAAGGGTTTCTCTTGAAGATCATTGCAAGTAGGGCATGCATGCATATAACAATAGACTACTCTAACTAATCAACAGACAGGAAATCAAACCCCCAAACATCTAGGTATTATAGTTGCATAAAGGTCTGTAGCCAGCTGGTCCCATTAAGCTATACTAATGTGCACTCTAAACACAACCAATTAAGACAACATTATCGGGGGGAGAAAAAAAGGACATAGATTCCCCTCCTGGGAGCCAGGCTAAAAGGGAGCCACATGTCCCTACCTCCAGTCCATCGGAGGCCCTCCATACCAAGCCATTTGATATCTCACTAGCCTTTGTTTTTCGAGTATAAATCTGCACCCAGGCAAGGAGGAGCAGCAGCGGCAGCAAGGATATGAGCCTTCTCTACCCTCTAGTAGTGCTACATATCTAAAGAGTCTGCAAAGATATCTTCATTCCCAACTCAGCGGTAGGTGAGATCCAATGAACTCTCCGTTTCTGTTCGTCCTCTCAAGCCTCTCATGTTCTTCCGGATGAAGCCTCGTTACTGTATTGCATGTGCTTATGTAGCTAGGTTGCTGGTGATGTTCTGCATTTTTGTCACTACAATACATGCATTTTTTGTAAGTTTGATGAACAGATCGGTAGTTTATGGCTATTCCTTGTCTATGTGTAGCCTATTCGATGTGCTTGTTCTTCAATTTCTAACATCTATGTCTCTGACTACAATACAAGCATATCTTACATGTACATGTAAATTTGTTGAATATATTTCTTATGAGTTATGTGTTGTCTGTGGATAATCTTATTAGGTCCTTTAGATAATTTTTTCGATGCAATATGTTGTTCTTCCAAGTTTTCAATCTCTATGCCTTCTTCATCTTCTAGTACTAAATGGCTGCTTGCTTGTTTTGGATATCTCCCATAAAATTCGTTCTTCACCCTATAGATCTCCCATTCAATTTGTTCTTCACCCTCCTTTTGGAACTTAGGTGATGACTTGATCGATGACCATGATGCAACCTGTGCATTTTTCCTTACCCCTATGCAGTGTTTGTTTTCAAGATGGTCAACGAGGTGGATTTGCTGGATGATGAAAACCCTAGATCTTGGACTGGTAGCAACATCATTGTAAGTTACTCGGGTTGCAACCTTTAATTTCAGAGAGTTAGAGGGTACTCACACGACGTTTTCATCTCACTATTTTCACTGCCACCCTCCCACCATCCAGCTTAACAAGAGGGAGGAAGAATCAAAGGTGTCCTTTGATCATGATCATCTCCAGCAAAGAAGAGGCGTCGACTTCTTGAAGGAAGAAAATGGCACCGAGATGTCGTATGTACTGTGGCAAGTACAAGCTAGTACTTCCTTCTAGCCCAGAAGATGGTGTTATCCCGATTGAGCTTTCTATTATCCCTAAAACTCTACCCACATTCTTTAGACCATTTTCTGGTTACCCCCTCGTGCCAGAATTAATGTTCTTGACCTTGTAAGGCCTATTCTTGACCTTGTAAGGCCCTCTCTTTATGTTTCTCTCATCGCCGGGTGTATCCAACCTCACAGTTCCTTCTCCCTTCTATCCCTCCTGAGCTATCTCCTTGCATATTTTGTCTAACAATCTAGATGCAAGGTGATGTTGTAATAAAAACTTCAGTGTTAAGTACGCCATCTTTCCATGAGAAAGCTACTTGATTTTGTATATGGCCCAACGTTTATTAGCTAGCTACAAAAACATGTACTGGACATATTGTGAATCACCTCTCATTTGAACATGAGTGTTCGGGACAGTGGTAGTAGTTAACTTTGTCATGTATTGGTCTTCCTATATATGCTGATCTTGCTTGCCCAAAGCGAATAGCTTGTCATACCTAGCTAATCGAGTTCTTAATTTAGTGGTAATCTTGTTTGAGTTTCTATATATACATGCATGTATGCATGAGAGGGGACAGAGTACAGGTTATCTTTTGTCTTGTTATCAGGGCATATGCAGGCTTTTCTAATCTTCCCAGGCGAAATCATTTCATTGCATTACCTGCATATATGCAGGCTTCTCTGCTGCAGACCTTTTGTCTCTACACATGCGGATGTCAATCTGCTCGTGTGTGGTGTGACACCACCAACTGATCATGTGATCTGGTCTGACATTTCGATTTTTATCCTATATGTGATCAGTATTCTGCATTTCAAAAGTACCGCACTTCTGCAGATAGCGATTTTTTTTACAAATATGGCCCCCTGTCTAACGTATTTATCAAAACTAGCCCCCACTGAAAAAAATTGTCAAATATGGTCCTGGCGGGATGTATAAAAGGCGACACGTGTCTTTCCACCGAACCAGCTGGCGGAAAGCAACTTCGCGCCGTTCCAGCCGGCGGAAGGACACGTGTCTCCTCCTGGGTGGGCGTAAGGTGGACGCCGTCGTGCAAAATGAAATAGCACAAAGTCACCTTCCGCCAATTAGGTTGGCGGGAAGCGACCTTCCGCCAGCTGATTTGGCGCGAAGTGGCTTCCCGCCAGCTTGACCGGCGGGAAGACACGTGTTGTTTTTTCTAGATCCCGCTAGGGTCATATTTGACAATTTTTTTTGATGGGGGCTAGTTTTGACAAATACGTTGGACAGGGGGCCATATTTGTAAAAAAAGCGCAGATAGCCATCGAACCATAAAATGCTCAGAATGCATTATAAAAACTACTCCCTCCGTTTCTTAATGTATTACTTTCTAGTCTTTCTAATTTTATCTTGATTCATCTTTAAATGAGTGAATTAACACACTAAAATATGTATACATATATACGAATCATCACAAAACGAGAAAGGTCAGCTTTTTTTAATTTTGGAACAGAGGGAGTAACAACAAAGGAAAACTAAAGCTAGATTGCTAGCCATCACAACTCAATCAGGCAAAATAATTCACAGTTTGGCGCACACATTTTGGGATGTGTTTGGATCTTTTTTTTTAAATATAAAATGCCAAACGCCCATTGTTAAATTAATAACGCCAAACGGCGAATAGATATACATTGCTGAACCCAGCATACAACACAACACTGCACACACACAAGAAACAAGGCTAACTAGGCAATTACAGGCGAACAACAAAGACCACCGCCACTGTCCACACAGGCTCAACAAGGAAGCCTCAAAGAAGATGCCGAGGAGATTACAGGTGAACACCGTTGATCACCGCCACTGACCACAAAACTGTAGACAGGCACCCGGTAGCCGAAGCAAGAAACGCCGAGGTGCAGAAGAAGTCCTAGACCTTGCCCGAGAGAGCCCGGCGAGAGGAAGCCGCCAGAGCCACAACCGATGTCAAACCACCTCCGGTGAGCAACACTCCAAGAACTCCAAGGATCTTGGATTTCACCCGGAGCACGAAGATGGATCGAGAGAAGCCGCCACGACGCCTCCAAGAAGGGGACGATGTCCAGGGACGTCGCCGCCGCGGTCCGGGAAGACCCTGGACGAGAGTTTCCTCTCGGCATGATCTCTCTACCTCCCTCACAAGGCGTGGAGCGCCGCCGAAACGACAACCGCACCCCCATGGAATGTCACTCGCCAATCACCACTCCGCCCTCACGACCGGGGTCACCGGCCAACACCTGAACCACTGGCACGCCCGCCAACCAACATGGTTCCCACTGCCCCGGGCCGCCGCCCCGGCGTCCAAACTCCCCGCGCCACCAGACTGAACAGAAAACCGAGAACCACCGCCGCAGCAAGGACAACTCTGACGAAAAGGCACACGACCTCACCTGCAGTTGCACCCGCACCACCACGCACGGACCCCTCCAACAAGAATGGTAGATTGCCCACCCTGGCTGCCGCCGTCGCCAAGACTGGAGGTTGAGGGGTGGCCGGTAATGAGAGAGGGCTCTAGCACGACGGCCAGCAACCCCCACGGCTGCCAGCGACGGCAGATCCAGAGGAGAGGTCGAAGATGGGCTTGTAAGGACCCGGGGCCCCTGCCCCGGTCCGAAGGCGTGAGGCTGCCGGAGTACCACATTCGAGACAAAAAACTGCACTACCCGTTGTCCCCTCCGGCTCCCTCCCAGCAGGTGCAACACGAAGAGGTGCTGCCGTCAAGTAGAGCCGCCACCATGGCAGCCGGCGACCAGATCTGGAGGCGAAAAAAGGGGCTCGAAATAGGGGCTGGGGCCCCTGCCCCGACCCGTGCTCGAGACGGCCGGCGGCCGCACTTCCCCTCCGCCACCACCCTGCTCGCGCTGACGCTCCCGAGCTCCACCAGCCCGCCGAGCGGCCGAGCTCGCGTCGCTCGCGCCTGCAGCCGCGCCCGACGGCAACGGCCGCCGCCACGCGCACGCTCAGACCTACGAAGCCTCCGCACCGCCATCGAGCAGCCGCGCCGCCGCGCCCCACACCAGCGCAACGCCCCCACCGGCTGCCGCGTCCCGCGCCGCCGCCACCGCGCGATGGAGAAAAAGGACCCCGCCGGCGCCGGCGCCGCATGGGCTTTGCCCGGCGACGCCCTCCGGCAGCGGCAAGGAGGAGGGAGGGGGTGGGGAGTGGGTCGGAGGCGCCGCCACCAGGTGCTCCCGGTCGCTCGCGGGAGCGACGCGGGTTTTCCTTCGAGTTCACCTCATAGGGATAAGGTCGAGTTTCACGCCTATTGTCGAGTGGTGTTTCAGGCAGGGATTTGGATTTCGGCCCGGAAAACCGAAATCCGGCCGAAATTCGCCCATTTCGGTCACGACCGGTATTACTATTTTCCGGACGAAAACTTTCAAATTTTGGTAAAATAAATACAGGATCTTAAATTCATTTAAAATTTGCTGGAATAATTAAATTTTTCCCTGAATTTGGTTAATTTTTGTGCTAAGTTTCAAATTTTGGTTGTAGCTTTTCGTCCGAAATTTCACCGAAATGGCCGAAATTACCGAAATTCGCCTATTTCGGTCATGGCCGGTAAATATGCAAAACCGAAATCCAAAACCTTGACTTTCAGGTGGATCTTTCACCTAGCAACTTTGATAGAACAAGAAACTGAGGCTACGCCGGATCCAAACAAAAATGTTTTGTTGTGGCATTCCTCTCGCATTTGATCTGTTGCATGTGACATTTCTACCACCTCGTTTGGCTGAAAGATTCTAATTCTAACATGATTGGAATCTAATACTGAAAAATTCTAATTCTAATATTTATGTTTGGATGTCACATGAAAATTTTATTCATTATACGAAATTTCGTTATTTTTTGGGTTTCATCTCCATAAGAGTGGCTGGGTTTTTTCCGTTGGCTTGCCAAGCCTACCCCAACTTGTTTGGGAAAAAAGGCTTTGTTGTTGTTGTTGTTGTTGATACGAAATTTAGTTATTTACATTCCGAACTGTAAGTTTGCTCAAAATCAAATAAAATCTGAGTAACAGTACATGTATGTCCCCACAGACTTCTATAAAACTATGATGTTTAGAATTCCAACCTCGCGTTCACACTACAAATTTTATGAAAATTTTCAAAATTTTATGGGCATTGACCATGTGCCGAGCAGTAACTTCAAGCTTATTATTGGATGAATTCATGAAAGTGTTCCCACAGAATTTGCATAGGTGGCTTTCAACCTACTGTTTCACGCTAGAAAACTTTCACTAAATTATCTGAAAATTTTGGGGGTCACATGGTGCATTTGCCCGGTCCATGTGTGCATGTAGATCTCACGAGTGTTCTGTACCCACACATTCTTTTTGAGTGTTTTCTGATATTAAAGAATTGGATTCGTGACATTCTAACTCAGTGAGATAGGGTTTGTAATTTACGGCTAAAATTCTTGCGGCAGCCGAAAACTCTAATTAATATCTGGAATCCAAACACAATGGCATTTGCTGGACATTTACACAGGATTAATACAACCTAATATTTCCCTCGTCTTTGTTTGTGTGTCATAAACTGTTCCTATGGAGAATTCTGGCAAGGTTTATTCTCCCGCAGGCCCCGCTTAGATTGCTTGGAAAGTTTCCACAGGTTTTATTGTTACGGTTGTGAAAACCAGGTATGGATGAAACCGGCGGAGAAAAAGACTGTCCAAGTGAGTTTCTATGCCATCGTCAGAAAAAAATCACGGACTTGCGAGTTACACCGGTATTAGGCTGTAATAGAGCCAATCAAGCAGGTACATAACATAGGGTGTTTCGATATCGACATCAGGTTTTCCCTGGGTAAAAATGAGGATTTTGTGGTTTTGGGTGAAGGTGGAGGTCACGGGTAGGAATATGTATGTGCGTGTGTTTATATGGTTGAGTGTGTACACGCGAATGTGAGCATATATATCTGTATGTATTATGTTTCGTAAAAAATAATATGTATTGTGTTTCGTAAACAATACGTTTTTTAGAAGGAGAAGGTACCTGCCTTGAATGCTCGCAACTCACTGTACACAGCTACTCCCTCCGTGCATGAATATAAGATGTTTTACTTATTGCACATATTGTTTACATGCACACTAAAATGAGTGAACGTGCATGTCAAAATGTGTCTACATACATTAGAATACATGTGCATGTGAATATATGGTCTTATACTATTAAAAAACAGAGGGAGTACACTAGTGGAAATAGGGCCATCGGTTTGGCCCTTTCGTCCCGGTTCCCTTACGAACCGGTACCAATGGGGGCACTAGTCCCAGTTCAAATGCCCAGGGCGCCGGCCAGGTCCAGTCCCGGTTCGTATGAGACCTTTAGTCCCGGTTCGTGATACGGACCGGTACTAAAGGGTCGTGGCAGGCGGCCGCAGAGGTGGGGCCAGCGCGAGCACCCTTAGTACCGGTTCGTATCACGAACCGGTACTAAAGATGGACCTTTAGTACCGGTTCGTGATACAAACCGGGACTAAAGTTTTCCTATATCATCTTCCACCCCCTCCCCCCCCCCCCCCCCCCCCCCCCCCGAGCCGGCCATGGACATTTTTGAGCTCGAGTTCATCAACATTTTCTCATCTATTTCCTCTTCCGAGCTCGAGTTTGTCCCCATTTTTTGCCCCCATTTGTCAAGATTAACGGCGCCCCATCTATCCAAAGTTTAGCACTTCCGGAGTTGCTACTTTAGCTCATTTCGTTGCTAGTTTAGCTCATTTCATTTTTCTAGTGCTAGCTAGGTGTTTGATGAAATGCCTAAGTTAGGGATTTCATTTGTTTTATATGCAGTTTGAGCTCAAATTAAAGTATGATTTGTGGGTTTTAGTGTTGTCCCCGTCCTCACCGCCGTCGATCGCCCGCGCCGTCCCGTCACCGGCACCACCTCGGTGAGCCTCTTGTTTTTATATTTTATTTAAAATGCATAGTTATTAGTTGTATAATTTTCTTAAATTGTTTTTTATATGTATAGTGCCATGGTTTTGATATCTGTCCCCGTCGGCCCTCGTCCGGTCTATGATTCGGATGTGGTATACTTTTATAACTATTACTTTCATTTCGGTTTATGACTAATTATGCCGACCAACTTGACATAGATATTTTTATTTAGGTGGTAGTTGAACCGGAAATTCCAACCGACCCTCTAGTCGAGATGCTAAATTTATTTGAAAAAGAAAATAATGATTTGAAAGCAAAATTGAAAAGAAGTGAAGATCTTCGTCTCCAATGCCTAGAAGAGAAGATGAAATTGGACTTCAAACTTGCCGACGTCGTCGATGATCACCATATCAAGATGGATGCAATGCGCTTGAAGATTAAAAAGATTAGAAAATATGCCATTAATCAAGAGGCTTGGTATCATTATGCTGTTGGTTCAGTAATTACCTTAGTTGCGATTTTGATTCGCATTTGTTGTTGGATTTAAATTTTTTAGATAGTTGTATGTTAGTTTCAGTGTATGTTTTATGAGAACTATGTATTACATTTGGTCACTACTCTATTTTGCTTTTAATATGATGAACTTGTATTAATTATTTTGGTCACTTATTTATTCATGATGTAGTGTAATGGTTTTTTATATACTTATATAATGCAGATGAATCGGCAATGGATGTACGGTGACCGACGCAGTCCCGAGTTCATTAGTGTGGCATGCATCATTTTCTCCATGTGGCTGAGTCAAACAAGCGGGCGAATGGTTTTATTTGTAGTCCATGTAGTGCATGTTAGAATACGATGGATTATTCTTCCTCAAAAACCCTTTACATCCACCTGATTCAGTCCGGTTTCATGCCCGGCTATAATTGTTGGACCAAGTACGAAGAAAGAGGGGTTATAATGGAAGACAATGAAGAAGAAGTGGATAATGACAATTATCCTATGTTCACTGAACACGGTGGTAGTACAATGGGGGAAGACGAAGCTGAAGAAGAGCCCATTGTTGATGAGCCCGATGACGATCTTCGTCGGGCCATTCTTGATGCGAAGATAAACTGCGGAAGTGAAAACGAGAGGTTGAAATTGGAGAGAATGTTAGAGGATCACAACAAATTGTTGTACCCAAATTACGAAGATGGCTAGAAAAAGCTGGGTATCACACTGGAATTGCTGCAATGGAAGGCAGAAAATGGTACTTCTGACAAGGGATTTGAAAAGTTGCTGAAAATAATAAAGAAGATGCTTCTAGAGGATAACGTATTGCCCTCTAGTACGTACGAAGGTTGTCTGCCCTCTAGGATTAGAGGTGCAGAAGATACATGCATGCATCAATTACTGCATCCTCTACCGCGGTGAGGAGTACGAGAATTTGAATGCATGCTCGGTATGCGGTGCATTGCGGTATAAGATCAGGCGAGATGACCCTGGTGATGTTGAGGGCGAGCCGCGCCCCAGGAAGAGGGTTCCTGCCAAGGTGATGTGGTATGCTCCTATAATACCACTGTTGAAACGTTTGTTCCAAAACAAAGAGCATGACAAGTTGTTGCGATGGCACAAAGAAGACCGTAAGAAAATCCTGATGCTGAGATACCCCGCTGATGGGTCGCAGTGGAGAAAAATCGACAGAGAGTTCCTGACATTTTCAGATGACGCAAGGAACTTAAGATTTGGTCTAAGTACAGATGGTTTTAATCCTTTCGAAGAGCAGAGCTCCAGTCATAGCACCTGGCCTGTGACTCTATGTATCTATAACCTTCCTCCTTAGTTGTGCATGAATCGAAAGTTCATTATGATGCCAGTGCTTATCCAAAGCCCGAAGCAACCCGGCAACAACATTGATGTGTACCTGAGGCCATTGGTTGAAAAACTTTGACCTACGAGCGTTGTTGTTTGTAACCATTAATGATTGGCCTGCTCTTAGTAACATTTCAGGACAGTCAAACAAGGGATACAATGCATGCACGCACTGTTTAGGTGAGACTGAAGGTGAGGCAGATCATCGGACGAAGCCTACCCGCCCTACTGGGGATGTTATATATGATATGGTCGAGGATTTAAAAGTAATCTTTGGAAAGGGTCTTGGCGGACAATCTGTTCCGAATGACGCTGACGGACACGTACCCATGTGGAAAAAGAAATCTATATTTTGGGAGCTACCCTATTGGAAAATCTTAGAGGTTCACTCTGCAATCGACGTGATGCATGTGACGAAAAATCTTTGTGTGAACCTGCTAAACTTCTTGGGCGTGTATGGAAAGACGAAAGATACACCAGAATCACGGCAGGACCAGCAACGTATGCACGAACGAGACAACCACCTGAATCCATAGAAGTATCAAGGTCCTGCCAGCTACGCTCTTACCAAAGAAGAGAAGAAGATCTTTTTTGAAGTCCTGAACAGTATCAAGGTCCCGTCTGGCTTCTCGTCGAATATAAAGGGAATAATAAACATGACAGAGCAAAAGTTCCAAAACCTAAAGTCTCATGACTGCCACGTGATTATGACACAATTACTTCCGGTTGCATTGAGGGGGCTTCTGCCGGAAAATGTTTGAGTACCCATTGTGAAGCTATGTGCATTCCTCAATGCAATTTCTCAGAAGGTGATCATTCCAGAAACTCTACCAAGTTTACAGAAGGATGTGGTCCAATGTCTTGTCAGCTTCGAGTTGGTGTTCCCACCATCATTCTTCAATATTATGACGCACCTCATAGTTCACCTAGTCGAAGAGATTTCCATTCTCGGTCCTGTATTTATATTTCTACACAACATGTTCCCCTTTGAGAGGTTCATGGGAGTCTTAAAGAAATACGTTCATAACCGTGCTAGGCCAGAAGGAGCATCTCCAAGGGCTATGGAACAGAGGAGGACATTGAGTTTTGTGTTGACTTTATTCCTGAACTTAAGCCGATCGGTGTTCCTCAATCGCGCCATGAGGGGAGACTGCGTGGAAAAGGCACGCTAGGAAAGAAAGCAACAATATGTATGGACGGACATTTTTTCACTCAAGCACACTACACAGTTCTACATAATTCCAGCTTGGTGGCTCCGTATATCGAGGAACACAAGAATATTTTACGCTTGAAATACCCGGAGCAATCTAAAGATTGGATTGATGGAGAACACGTGAAGAATTTCGACGGTTGGTTGCAAACACGTCTCATTAATGACACCACTGTTGGAGAACAGCTATACTTGTTGGCCAAGGAACCGTCTTCGACTATATTGACTTTTTAAGGGTACGAGATAAATGGGAATACATTTTACACGGCCGACAAAGATAAAAAGAGCACCAACCAAAACAGTGGTGTCCGCTTTGATGCAACAAACAACAATGGACAAAAGGACACATATTATGGTTACATAGAGCAGATATGAGAACTTGACTATGGACCTTCTTTTAAGGTTCCTTTATTCTGGTGCAAATGGTTCAACCTGAAAGGCGGGGTACGGGTAGACCCGCAGTACGGAATGACTACAGTGGATTTCAAGAATCTTGGGTACGATACCGAACCATTCGTCCTAGCCAGTGAAGTGGCTCAGGTTTTCCATGTGAAAGACATGTCTACCAAACCGAAAAAAAAAGATAAGCAAGCGAATACATCATACGATGAGCCAAAGCGCCACATAGTTCTTTCAGGGAAAGGAAACATCGTGGGAGTGGAGGACAAGACAGACATGTCAGAAGATTACAATAAGTTTCATGAAATTCCGCCCTTCACAGTGAAAACTGACCCAATCATCGTGTTGAATGATGAAGATTGTCCATGGTTACGGCGCAATCAGAAGAAAAGGACACACACGAAGAAGAAGTTTATACCGCAACACTAGAAAAGGATGTTGATGGTCATGTGTAATAATGTATGAAACCTTTTTTATCCTGGTTCTATGAGACAGAGGACACATAACTGTATCTTGGTATGACAAACAATGTTGTAGAACTGAGTATAACAAATATGGTGCAAAATGGCACCCATCCAAATTTCTCACAAAGTAGACCATATTGTATGGATAATCCACAAATATTAGTAATTTTCTCGGTTTCTACCTAATTTCGCATATTTAAACGACTTTATGCCTATTTTCTGAAAGTAATTCAAATTTGAACTACAAGTGTGTGATAGTTTGCTCTGAAAATTTTACAAAAATGTTTTTAAGATACACAAGTAGTGGTTATATCACAGAACCGTCGATAGTTTTGGATAATCAAATTTACTCAACTCATCCATTTGAAATTTGAATACATTCAACATAGTCAAATTTGAATACGTTTGATATAAAGTTTGTCAAGTTTGAACAATTAAATCAATAGAATAAAATAAACCAGGAAAAAAATAGAAAAAAATTACAAAAGATCCTTTAGTCCCGGTTCGTGGCTAGAACCAGGACTAAAGGTGGGCTTTGGCGCGCTATTAGTCCTGGTTCATGGCTGGATCCGGGACTAAAGGCCCATTAGTGCCTTTTAGATCCCTCCACTTCCTCTCGTCCCCGCATTTTGCCGCCATACCCAAGAAGAGGAAGACGCCGCCAGGCTGCCGTGCCGTGCTACCCTGCTCCCGTGCCGCCACCGCCGCCTTATCCTGCTCCGGTCACCGCGGTCGCCCTCTTCCTCGCCGTCGAGTCCCCGAGCACCCACGCCCACGCCGCCGTCGCCCGCGCGCAAGGTACGGTCTTTATCTCCTCTCTCTCCCCATCCTCCTCTCTCGCTCAAATCGAACCACGGTGGGCGTCGGCGGCGGGGACATTACATAAAGGGGGCGGGGACATTTCCTTAATAATATTTATATATATAAAAGGCCTAACGGCCATTACATTTTAGGGGACGGGCCACAATAAAGAGAAAAAAGGACTAAAGGCCATTACATTTTAGGGGGCGGTAGGAGCACACGGCGGCGGCGCCGGAGGCCTAGTCATCGTCGGAGAGGAGGAACGTAGCCCGGCGCAGTCCACAGATGGGCCGGCGGCGGCTGCTCCTCCGGCTCCTGCTGCGGCTGCCCCTGGGCCGGCTTCTCCTGCTCCTGCGGCGGGGCCGCCGGCGGCGGCGGCGGCGACCAACTGCCGCCAGTCCAGCCCCAGGACTGGTCAAGGAGGCAGGCAGTGGAGGAGCAGGCTCCAACTCCAGCTCCTCGGCCTCCTGCTCCTGGGCCATGTGCTGCCACCACGGCAGTGGTGGCGCCGGCAGCTGGGCCACGGCCAACACTTGTTCCCAGCGCTTGACCTCGTCCTCGACGAGGGAGCGAAGGGACGCCTCGTAGGCGGCCTGCATCTCCGGGTCTTCGTCGTCGAGGATCTCCTCCTCGAACCACAGCTCGGGCTCCTGGCCGGGCGGCGGTGCGGGGTACGCCTCGGGCTCCTGCGGCGGTGCTGGGGCCTACGCGAAGTAAGCGCAGCGGCGGTCGTCGTGCTCGTCCGTGAACCACTGGTTCCAGTTGGGGGACTCCGGCGCGTAGGCGGGGTCGTTGAAGAGGTCCGGTGGGAGAAGCCACCTCCCTGGCCCGGCCATGGCCGAAATCGGCGGCACCGGAATCCGCTGCAGATTCAGGTGCCAGTCCTCCGGCAGGTGCACGTCGGGCCAGTACACCGGGGTGGCATTGTTCCAATGCTACCAGCACTCCACCACGCGCACGTAGCGCCGCATCCGCTGCACCGGCACGGCGCACCGGTGCCGCTCCCCCAACCATCTGCACGCCCTGCGGCGTGATGCCGAACGCCGCCGGCGGTGGCGGCGGAACGGAGCATCGGGCAGGAGGAGGAGGAAGGGCCACGCGCGGTGGAGGAGGAGGAAGGGCTGCGCATGATGGAGGAGGAGGCGCGGCGCGCCGGTCGGAGGAGGAGCCGGACTCGTGCTGGTTCTTGGGCGGCTTGAACCACCGCGACATGGCTCCGGCGAGGGGTCGCTTTGCAACGGCTAGGGCTAGGGCTAGGACTAGGTGGGGGGTGGGGCGGCGGTGTGGACTGGTGTCGCTATCCACACGGCCAGGGTCCATTTTTAAAGGACCAGCCAGGGCCAGCATTGACTCCGGGGGTGGGAAAGACGAGGGGGCCGATGGGTCGCTGGTAGGTGGGCCAGGGCCAGCATTGACTCCGGGGTGGGGAAGACGAGGGGGACGATGGGTCGCTGGTAGGTGGGCCAGGGCCAGCATTGACTCCGGGGTGGGGAAGACGAGGGGGCCCGGTGGGTCTCTGGCAGGTAGGCCAGGGCTAGCATTGACTACGAGGGGGGCGGGGAAGGCGAGGGCGCTGAGGAAGACGAGGGGGCCGGGGAAGGCTGGGCGGTGGGTCACTGGCAGGTGGGCCAGCATTGACCACGAGCGCCTGCAGCCTCTCCGCCTGAGTGGCCACGTCGCCGACCGTGGCCTGTAGCCGCGCGCCCACCATCCTTTGGGCTGGCCCAAATTTGGGCTGGAATTTGGGTCATCCCAGATGTTAATTTTTTTAATTGTCTTAGTTACAAAGCTGGCCCAAATTTGGAAATGTTAGGAGATGTTAATTTTAGAAATTTGGACATTTTCTTATTACAAAATTGAAATCATATATAATTGATTGCAGGGACATTGAGCTATGGACGCCCCCTTCAGAGACGATGAGAATGAAGACCAAATGCAACAAATAATATATGCGTGTGCCCGTGGAACAGATGCCGGTGGAGAAGATTCCGGTGGAGAAGATGATTTCAGCTCACAATTTCTGAACGACTCCGGTGAGAGACTTGAGTCTGAAGAAAGAAGAGACGACGAAGTGCCCTTAACAAACTCCGGCGAGGTATATATATTAAGGCTGTGTTGATCACTAGATGCATTAATTGATTTGTATTGCACGTATTAACGAATCATTTTTCTTTTAGCCATCCGGATCGATCAAATCTGCTAAAAAGCAAGGTCCTCGAGGCCGGACGAGAAGGATGTCGAGCGAGGGTCCAATGTTAAAGATAGAGGAAGTTAAAGATAGTGGCGAACCGCTGGCACCCATACAGAACTGCCGTAAATTTGTAAATCAAGTTTGAGTCATTGTTAGGGACATGCTCCCGATCACCATTACAGATTGGCATAAGCCGAAGGACGCCAACGAAGATGAAGCTAGTTATGTCCACAAACATACAAAAGATTTGCTTTATGATATGCTCATGATACATTTCAACCTACCCGACAGCAAGAAGGAGAAAGTGAAGGAGTGGACTCTTAAGAAGATGGCCACACAATTCCAGAGCTGGAAGAAAACATATGAAAAAGAAGATCCAGATAATTTCACTGGAGTACTAATACGTCTCAAACGTATCTATAATTTCTGATGTTCCATGTTGATATTATACCAATTGATACATGTTTTATATACACTTCATAGCATTTTTATACATTTTCTGGGACTAACCTATTAACAAGATGTCACAGTGCCAGTTCCTGTTTTCTGCTGTTTTTGTATTCCTGAAAAGCTAGTCTGGAAATATTCTCGGAATTGGACGAAACTTGGACAGAACCTCCTATTTTTCCAACACGTGCACGGAGTCCAAAGGAGAGACGGAGGGGAGCCACGTGGCAGCCACACCATGGGGCCGCGTGGGCCCTCCCTGCCGCGCCGTGGTGTGGTGTGGGGCCCACGTGGGTCTCCAGCCGCCACCCTTTCGCCTATTTATTCCTCCCGACGCGAAAATCCTAAATACCCGAGCCATTATCCACGAAAAGCTCCAGAGACGCCGCCGCCGTCAACCCTAGCTCGGGAGGGTTCAGAAGCTCTTCTCGGCACCCTGCCGGAGAGGGGAATCATCACCGGAGGGCTCTATATCACCATGCCTGCCTCCGGAGTGATGCGTGAGTAGTTCATCCTTGGACTACAGGTCCATGGCAGTAGCTAGATGGTTGTCTCTCCACTTTATGCTATCATGTCTAGATCTTGTGAGCTGCCTATCATGATCAAAATCATATTATTGTAATGCTACATGTTGTGTTTGCTGGGATCCGATGAATATTGAATACTATGTCAAGTTGATTATTAATCTATCTTGTATGTTATTTATGATCTTGCATGCTTTCTGTTACTAGTAGATGCTTTGGCCAAGTAGATGCTTGTAACTCCAAGAGTGAGTATTTATGCTAGATAGTGGGTTCATGCCTCCGATAATCTGAGAGAGTGACAATAACTTCTAAGATTGTGGATGTGCTGTTGCCACTAGGGATAAAATAACCGATGCTTAGCTTAAGGGTGCGCCCTTAGGTCTAATGCATTTGTTTACATTACGCACATTACTTAATGCAATTATCTGTTGCTTACAACTTAATACCAACGGGGAACTCGGATGACAACCTGGCGGTGGATTATTAGTCATAGACGCTGTTGGATAATGGTCTATGTATTTTGTCGTAATGCCCACATGAATATCATAGTAATCATCATGTCATATATATGCATTATCATGCGCTCAATATTTTCTCAATTGCCCAGCTGTAATTTGTTCACCCAGCATGTTAGTTATCTTTTATGGAGAGACACCACTAGTGAACTGTGGGCCCCGGTCCACTCTTTTACACTGATAATACAACCAACTGCAAACATTGTTCCTTTTCATTCTCTGCAATTTACTACTGTTTTTCACACCATACGTTTAATCCTTTGTTTTCAGCAAGCCGGTGAGATTGACAACCTCACTGTTTCGTTGGGGCAAAATAGTTTGATTGTGTTGTGTGCAGGTTCCACGTCAGCGCGCCACAGACAACCTTCAGAAGTGATTTCTTGCTCCTACTGGTTCGATTAAATCTTGGTTTCATACTTAGGGAAACTGCTGCTACACTGCTTCATACATTCCTCTTGGGGTCTCCCAACGAACGTGTGATCCACGCAATCAAGTACTAGAGAAGATAAAACATGACTGGCCCGCATTTCTGGCGTATAAGAAATCGTCTACCGCTGTTGCCCGATCGGCCATAAATAAGATAAATGCTGGAAAGAAGCAATATCACCATAGGTTGGGGACAGGTGGCTACAAGACTGCCATTCCTAAGTGGGAAGCCTTTGAAGCAGAACTGCTTGCTAAAGGGATCACTCCAAAACAGCGGACTGGCCCGAGAGGTCCAAGTTCTGGTTGTTCGCGCATGGGGCAGTGTTGGACCCACTGACAGGGCTGATTGTTGCAAAGGGAAAATGGAAGAAAAATTGAAACAATCACTCTGTTGCTTGTAGACGCAATAAATAAAGTTCGAAAGGGAGAGTACCATCCCGAGAGAGAGAACGACGAGCTGACACTCGCCCTGGGGAATCCTGAACACATAGACGATTACGAGGCCATCCCGGCGGTGTCACCTTGAAGGAAGGGTATCCGGAGTGCGCTGACAGTTATAGAAGCCGTGGGAGAAAGAAGAAGAAGGAGTTAGACCGGTTATCGGAATTGGAACGTCAGGTGCAGCGGCAGCAGCAGCAAATAGACTCAATTAGTCAGCAAAGGGCATCTCAGCAGCTGCAGCTAGAAGATCCTCAAGCCGATGTCGTCCCATCTCAGCAAAAAAGCAGCGTGGGTTCCACGCAGCTAGAAGCATCTGCATGCGAACCGCCGGCGGCTCGCTACCCCGTGGATGATGTCACGGAGAAGACAGATTGTGAGCTACATATGTCAATGAGGAACATATCCTTGAAGGTGGCGGTCGGCTATGCTTTACCAATCAACCTGGAGCAAGCTACCATCTTGGTGACATTCCAGCTGGCTATGCTCGTGTCGGGGTGGATGAAATTGTGCCGGGATTTGAAACAATGGATCTTGAGATTCCTGGAGGTGACGAGGAGAAGACACTGGGAGATGTCAAGCGTGGTTTCGTCCTATGGAACAAGAAATACATCGTCTTTCCAGGCTCCTTGCCAAGGCCACCGACTCCTCCTTGTAGCAGTCCACCTCAGCAGCAAAGTCCAACCCTACCCGAGAGGGACCCCAGCGTGAGTCCATCTCATCTCCACCTCAGCAGCAAAGTCCACCTCCGCCGCGTGAGGAAGCGCCCGTTAAGTGGCTCCCGACGAAGCGCCACAACGGGACGCCGGTTAAGAAGAAAGCTAGAAAGGAGAAAACACCGCCGCCTCTTGAGAAGCGACCTTGGGAAATGAGTACCGAGGAAAACAACGCCGTCGTTAAGGCCTACAATATAGCCTTTTTTGCACCGAAAAAGCCCGAGCCACCAAGGGAGAAATTACCGGCGGAGGTCGTTGAGCGCACCGTCGCTGCCTTATGGAACCCTCCACCAAAGCCGCATTCAGACTATGAGCGTTCTATTGACAAGTCATATAGCAATAAGTCGGAGGAGCCGAAAAAAGGGAAACAAGTTCCCAGCTCGGAGAACAAGACGCACAATCGGTCCCCCCGCTCAAGGTGTTTGACGACAAGGCCGCTCAAGGTTCTCAACAGCACATAGGTTCGACAACTGATTACCCCATCTCCGAGCTAGCATATAAATATGTTGCCGGGGAAAATTTGGTCGAGCAGGTGAAGTGCCTAACAACAAAAATGCGTCATTTGCATACTGGTACAAGAAAGCCGCAAAGAAAGGGATAATCAGTATCATGGTGGCAGTTAAGGAAGAGCACTACTTCCAAGAATACGCTGTGTCCGTTGAGTTTAGCGAACTTTTTCAGTTATACAATCTCCGGGCCCTCGACAAATCTATCATCAGTTGCTATTGTCTGTAAGTGATTTATTTCTGTAATTTAAGTCTTTAATTAGCTCAGCTCGTTCATTGTCTGTAATTATCCTCACTATAATCTTTTGTGCGCTATATTATGCAGAATTGAAGATTCTCGAATGCAAAAGGGATGAAATCACAGACATTGGGTTCATTGACCCGGATAAAATTCATGAAGTCACCATAGAAAATCCCTATTATAACAAGGACACACCGGGATTTTGCTAAGGTTTTTGAAGCGTCAACGTGACAAAAAAAATACTTTTTCCTTACAACTTCAAGTGAGTGTTACTGTCTTGTACACATTCTATTTTGCTCACCAGATGTTAAGTTCTAACTGATGAGTTATCCATGACTGCGTATATAAACGTGCGCAGATTCACTTTATTCTTCTCGTCATTAACATTCACGCTGGAGAAGTTGAAGTCCTTGACTCATTAAGGAGAGATCCTAAAGAATTCAAGACCTGTTTTGATATGCTCACAGAGTAATTTCAATTCTTATCGCCTCTTTCGTTCATTTCCTGATATCAAGTAATTAATAACTCTTTGTTCATTTTCTTTGTCGGCAGCGTTTGGAAGACGTTCATCAAGGAAGAACCCGTGAATGGAAACTGAAGCTGACATGGCATTTGAACGACGTAAGTAGTACTACCTAGGTCCGCGCACCATGCATTATCATACTTGATTATTATTTGATTGAATTCTATTCTTGTACAGACTTGCCATAAACAGCCACAGGGGACTGATTTATGTGGATTCTACGTTTGTGAGTACATTCGCATGAGGACCAACGAGAGATTCAACAACCGAAGAAATCAAGATGTACGTAAACATTATTCACAACTTTATTTTGTTACCATCAGTTGTGCTGAGTTTCATTCATAATTGTTTTATTATGATTTGATATATATACACACAACTCATGTATTCATTTTGATCTCATTCTTTTAAAGTTGGCAAGAAAGCGGAACGCGCTCCCAATGCAGGACCGCTTCAAAGCAATTGCGGAGGAATTGGCGGGATTTTTCCTTGAGGATGTCATACCTAAATTCGGAGAGTACCACTATGATGTAAAATAGTATGCCTCCATGTAATAGTGATCTCCATGTAATTAAGTACTTTATCCGAAACGTGATCTTCATGTACTACTTAATTTCTATGTGTTATATATATATGCATCAACGTGATCACTAGTACAGAACGACACATCGGAAACGGGCCAAAAACCCCTTCGGCAATGGAGAAAGGGTCCGTGTCCACGACCCTGTCACTGATGTGAAGGCTCTCATCGGCAACGGACACGAAAAACCGTCAGCGATGAGGCTTGATTTTGGCTACGGTTGCCATCCAGTCTCCGTTGCCGATGTATCTGGACATCAGAAACGGAGATTCTGTTTTGCTCGTTTGCATTGAGGTTTTTTCATAAGCCTACAGCAGCAATACAGTTGCCAATTGACATTCAAAATATCACAGCAGAAGCACAAAGTTGCTAGCAAAACCGTTCATAACTTATATAACAATTGTCACCATTACATAGCATCAAAAGATGAGTTACACATGCTTCGCTAATCCTATCATTCTCATGCCTCCCTAAACTGCAGCTAAGGCTTGCTCCCTAAACACACATCCACAAAATAGCCGGAGAAACTGAAAAAACAGAAACTACACCAAGCCAAATTGCCAAATTCTTCGTACTGAGGCTTGCTCCATCTTGGACGGTGTCGCCGAAATATAATAATGTCACAACAGCGACGGTTCACGGATATGATCCCACTTTATAAGTAGCACATTTAAAATTTGTTCGGATCAGCTTGGTGCTTCAGGATAAAAATACATGGATTGATAGTTAGAGAAGAGCCAAAATATGATGCTACATGACATAGATATAATTTAATGTGAAAACAGTTCACACCTTTAAGCGCCTATATCTGTGTGCTTGCAGTCCGATCAAACGATTTGGAGGCATAACTTGAAGGTGATGTTTCCTTCAAGAGCCTCACCATTTTTTATACAGTGTCGCCGAAATACTATTACTTCATACACTTGCTACACAAAACAATAACGAGGATTAGCACATTGACAAAAAGTTGTGACTAGATCTATTCATCATCGGTAGTACTACAAAGAGTTGAAATTAATTCACCCTACTAGACTTTAAAATAGTGCAAGATACTAGACAAGTTTTCTATATACTAGACAAGTTTTCTATGCTAGACTAGAAAACTAGACAGAAACAATAAAGTGTAACATACTAGACGAGATTTCTATATACTAGACAAGTTCTATATACTAGACAAGTTCTATATAAAACCAATTGATGAACTAGTTCATGAGCTGAGCGATTTAGACCTCGTATTTTCTTCTCCGTGGACGGCGCCTCGAGATCGGCCACCTACTCCACCGTGGATGGCGCCTACAGATCGGCCACCTCCTCCTCCGTGGACGGCGCCTACAGATCGGCCACCTCCTCCACCGTGGACGGCGGCCTCCAGATCGGCCTCCGTTGACGGCGGATCCACCACAACTGCTGCATCACCAGCCGATGAATGATCTGATCCAGCTCCGCGTGGCCCAGAGGACGCGGGGCATCACCGGAGGTGATCAGCCTGACGCGCTCCCACACCTGCCGCATCACAGCCACCTTCAGATCTGCCCTATCACGAACAGATGCAGCTAGATCGGTGCGGCCGCTAGAGCCGCGGCTGCGATGGCGAGATCTAGAAGCGCCGGCAGAGGAAGCCATGAGAGAGTGAGGAGAGTATAAAAGCTACAATGTGCGGCGGCTAGGGTTGAAAGATGGACAGTGAGGGATTGAGAATGAGACTGATGGGGCTTGCTTCGCCAGTACATTTATAAGCACCCAATTGGCAACGGACATTTTATATAACCGTTTTCATTGGATACAAGTTCACAACTACTATGTGCTAGTGATTTTCGTAGCTGCATATGAACATAATACATTCTACTGATTTTCAAAGTGCATACGAACATAATACATTGTACTGATTTGCATAGCTACATACGAACCTAATACATTCTACTGATTTTCATTGCTGCATACAAGTTCACACCTAACAGCAGCACACAAACACACAAAATCATTCTAGCAATGCTCACAAGAACATTTAACTGAGCTATTTCTGTTCCTTTATGCCGCTCCTTGCGCACAGCAACAACATGGTCAGATTTAGTCGAAGTGTTTGTTGGGCTCCATGCCAAACCAGCTAGAGCTGCTGCAGTGTGCGGCTTCATCTCCATGTTCGCCTTCTTGACTATCAAGGCTACATTTTCCAGCTCTGCAGCTTCCACTTCGACGCCATTAGCAAGCAGCATCTCAACATAATCTTCAATCCAAAAAAAATAATCACAGCTCCCAGAATACTCTTCGCCCCTCCCCTGCCAAATGGTAAATCGAATCCAGAGGCAAATCAGCATCACACATAGAATAGAATCAATCAAAACTGGTCGAAGCATCGAACTAACCCTGTGATTTGGACACTTGAAGTAGATCCGGCCTGGGTTCAGATCCGAACGCGACACTCGACGAATCGCGTTCCGACAGCGGCACGCGATTGAAGTCTTTATGTTAGAGACTCCCCACAACGGAGTTTCTATGTTTGCTGTTTTATTAAAGAGTCTGCAAGATTGGAATATTGAAGATAAGATTTTTAGTATAACAGTGGACAATGCATCGGTGAATGGTACAATGATTGACAATCTGAGAGACAATCTTGTGAGCAAGAAAATGTTGCATTATGAAGGCAAGTTACTTCATATTCGTTGTGCATGCCATGTCTTAAATCTGATTGTCCAGGATGGGCTGACAGCAATAAAATGTGTGGTAGATAACATAAGAGAGAGTGTGAAATTTGTTAAGAGCTCTCAGTATCGTCGTGATAAGTTCAAAGAAGTTGTTGCACGTGTTGGTATATCTTGCAAACTTCCTATAGTTGACGTAGCAACACGGTGGAACTATACATATCTGATGTTGGAGTCTTCATTCCCATTTCGTAAAGCATTTCAGACTTTGCGAAAAGAGGACACCAGTTACAAGTTCTGTCCTACATCTGAGGAGTGGAGAAGATCTGTAGCTGTTTGTTCCATGCTAAAAGTTTTCCACACATCCACCTTGGTAGTTTCTGGATCTGATTATCCTACATCAAACCTGTACTTTCATCAAATATGGAATGTGAAGGTTTTGTTGGAGAAAGAAGCATTAGGAAAAGATCCGATTATCCAATCAATGGTTAAAGTTATGCAAGAGAAGTTTAACAAATATTGGACAGAATCGTATGTGGCAAACTGTATTCCTATGATTCTTGATCCTCGCTTCAAGTACGGTTTCATTGAGTTTCGTCTAGAGCAAGCCTACGGATCCGATGTTGCAGACCACTTGAGTAAGGTGAAAGCAGCCATTGAGAGCCTCTTCAAGGAGTATTGTTCACAGATGTCGATATCACCGAATGAATCAACACAACAAGATGTCGAGGAGGTTGCTGTGGAAGAAGACAACCCTCTAGCTGACTGGGACCAACACTTGAGCATCAAGCAGCGCCAACCTACCAATGAGCTTGACAGATATCTGCAAGAGGAAACTTTCCCTCGAAAAGATGACTTTGATATTCTTCAGTGGTGGAGCATACATTCTTCAAAATACCCTGTCCTTTCTCAAATAGCTCGTGATGTACTTGCTATACCAGCCTCAGTCGTTCCATCTGAGTCAGCTTTTAGCACCGGATCACGGGTTGTTAGCGACTACAGAAGTAGGTTGGACAGTGCAACCGTTGAAGCCTTAATTTGCCTACAAGATTGGTTTAAACATTTTAATACACTTGCAGATAGTGTGGATGATAATGATGTTTGAGTGAGGTATGTTCTCCATTTTATCTTGGTTACAATACACTGTTAATGCAACACCATTAGTTGTCATGGACAGAGATCTACTTGTGTGCAGTTCATATACTAGTTAAATACATGCTACTAGATTCAAGACCAACAGCCATCATGTATTTGCTAATGAGTACGCTTTACCTCTGTCTTTCTACTTCCTGAAACGATCCATAGCACTAGTATGACAGTATGTGTTTGTCTGGCTTTGTACTGAAACTGCTGTTGCATTTGCAGTTCTTAGACGATGACCTTTTCCAGATGTTGCATTTGCTTGGTATTTATTCTCTCAAGTACTTCAAGATGTCCAGTAAAGCATCTTATCAGCAATTGAAGCCATGAATTTGTCTAGAAGCACAATTTGAATGCCCCTAATGTTGGACAGACATTGTCATAAGTTATGAAAGATAATTTCCAGTTCATGCTGGTTTGGCTTCTATAATATTCTGCAATTTCAGGTGTTATGAAATTATCATCAGTACTGATTGTAGTTTCCTGGATGGTGTATGCTGTTGGGTTGTGTTCTTGTTGCTACTAGCACATCTGTGTCCTTGCAATGTTGAGACAATGGGATTTAAAGCCCTGAATTTGTTTTGACAGCAGTAGCTCCATTCTCTATAAAGCGCAGATTGATTTGGTCATGTTCTTGTTGATCTAGAATGCATGTTATTTTCTGATGTCTGAACCTGTTGAATTTATTTTCTGCTGTTCAGAAAATGGGTTGACATATCTGAATTTATCCTGTTGAAATTTTCTGTTGTCTGAACTCTGAACATGTTGGAGCTGGCCTAAGGCCTCCAACGTGCTGGCTGCTGCTATTTGTTAAGCCATCCCCTGAGCCAATTGTTCTTTAGAATTTAATATTTCATCATTCTCTACGAAGAACAACCCGGCCGAAGCCCACTACACTGATCAACCTGCACATGGGCCTTGATTACGGGAGAACGATGCGCGTCAAGTCACGGCGGTTGTGGCGCCATTTAATCCGCCAAACACAATCAGTGGCGGCCACAAGGCCCGCTAAACTGGATGTGGCGGAAGCGGCTTTGCTCGCATCGTCCAGCGAGCGCGCCACTTACATCCTTAGTTTCTAGTAAAGCTAGCGTGTGGTGTGAAATTTGTTCGTACTATTTATTTCAGTCGTACCATCTCACATAAAAAGTTTGTCATATCGCGTACTATAAAATTTCGAAATTTCTACTAAAATTTTCTTACACCAGTAAAATACTTGTAAATGAAGTGTCACAAAAATAAATATAAATTTTCACATAAACCTGAATTTCAAAGAGACCAGATCCTGAGATTTGAACGATTTTAAAAACGTGGATGAAAAAAATGTTTTGAACAGAAACTATTTTGAACAAATTTCAAAGTGAACAAAAACTAAGATTTGAACGATTTTAAAAACATGAATGATTTTTCTATTACGAAAAATATGTTTGAACGAATTTCAAAGCTAACAAAAAAGGTTTATGAACGAAAGTTATTTTTGAACGATTTAA
Source organism: Poa pratensis (assembly GCA_947311845.1). Lineage (NCBI taxonomy): Eukaryota > Viridiplantae > Streptophyta > Magnoliopsida > Poales > Poaceae > Poa > Poa pratensis. The sequence goes on from CAMZMU010000039.1 coordinate 23,229,325, forward strand.
AAAGTGAACAAAAATTATTTTGAACGATTTTAAAAAGTGAACAGAAAAGGGTCGGTGAACAATAATTATTTTTTAACAGATTTAAAAAGTGAACAGAAAAATGTTTATGAACAAAAGTTATTTTTGAACGATTTTAAAAGTGAACGAATTTTTTTGAACGATTTTAAAAAGTGAACAAAAAAAGGTCGTGAACAAAATTTTAAAAAGTGAGCAAAAAAGGTTTATGAACGAAAGTTATTTTTTAATGATTTTAAAAGTGAATGAAAAATATTTTTGAACAATTTTAAAAAGTGAACAAAAAAAGTTCGGTGAACAAAAATTATTTTTGAACAGATTTAAAAAGTGAGAAGAAAAATGTTTATGAACGAAAATTATTTTTGAACGATTTTAAAAGTGAACGAAAACTATTTTTGAAAGATTTTAAAAGTGAACAGAAAAGGCTATTAAACTGAAACTATTTTTGAACGATTTAAAAAATGAACATAAATGGGGGTGAATGGAAACTATTTTTGATCGATTTTAAAAGTGAACAAAAAAGACCGGTGAAACAGAAACTATTTTTGAACAATTTTGAAAGTGAACAGAAAATGGGGGTGAACGGAAACTATTTTTGCACGATTTTTAAAAACAAAAAATGGGGTGAAAAACAAAAGGAAAAAGAAATAAAACGAAAAAAGAAAAAGAAAAACATAAAATAAAAAGTGAAAAACGAGAAAAAGAAAAAATTAAAAGAACGAAAAGAAAAATAAAAATGAAAATGAAAACAGAAAAGAAAACGAAAATAGAAAAATAAAAAGAAAAAGAAAACGTAAAAGGAAAAGAAAATAGAAAAGAAAAAGAAAAAGAAAAACGATCACAGGAAACAGAAAAAAGAAATAAGGAAGCAGCGTGTATCTTTCTCCTCGCTTCGAAACCGGTAAAGGAAAAAGAAGCTCGCAAACTAAAATGGGCCCGTCCCAGTATGGAGTCCTTCAGGCGACGCAACGAGAGGCCATCGCCGTAGGGCGATCTATAGATTCACCCCTAGACGTGCCCAATGAAGTGGCATGCGCGCTCCTCGAGCCTATATTTGTGGCCTACAATATTAGCAGCTCATAATTGCATTGGGCCAAAAAAATCGTCAGATTGTGGCCCAACATCCTAACTGATGCTCAAAGAGACCGATGGCTTTCCCTCAATAAATAAAACAAAAAAAAGAGACCGATGGCTTGTCACTGAGTCGCTCATCGGCGCAGAGCTGCACAACGGCCGTCAGACGAGGCAACTGCCTATCTGCATTCGTAATTTTCCCCTTGAGTGCTGACAAGTTCTGTACTTGAATCAGTTCAAGCTTGACGTTTTTACACTAACCTGTCTAGGTTTTTAAATGGAGTAATTAAAATATATATTTTCCTTTGCAGGGAATGGAGAAATAGACGTTACTTAGTACGCCCTTCGTTCCTAAACATAAAATGTTTTACTTTTTGTCCACATTCACATGTATATACATATATCTAGACATATTTTAGTTTATATGTTCATTTATTTGCATCTGCATGCACCTAATCAACATGTGGATGACCTAAAACATTTTACATTTAGGAACGGAGGGAGTAGTACTTTCTCCGGTTTCTAATACAGTACTACTATCAAAATTATAGTTTGCAGCTATACAAGGTCACTATCTCTTACCAAAATGAATTTATCAGGTTTTTATCTCATACAATCGTGCTAATTAGTGCTAATTAATGCAAACCTTTCATGTAGCCATAGAGAATGAGTCACCACATGCAACATATTTAATTAGTTCATAACACACGATAGACTTTCCACACAATTAATTAACCATGTTATTTATTAGTTGACTTTATTTTCTTAATATATAAAAAATGAGAAAGTGACCTTGTATACAAAAACGGGGTTAAAGCTAATTCCACTAGGCTATTGTTGCGTTCGCCTTAATTTAGCTTAATTAGCAACTGCTCGCGCACATCATAAATGCATAATGCTTTGAAGATGTCTTCAGTCAAGTTTCAAAAGTTTGATTGTGAATATCATTTTAATGGTTAAGATTGGAAATTTGAAAATCATAGGTACAAATTAGTCTCAGAAATTTCTATAGTTTCATAATTCTCCTAGTTTATATACATATGTTCAATACAAATTAGTACTATTCAAAGTTATGACTTAAAGACATGTCAGTGTCCAGAACATCATCTATTGGTCATATGCGGTGCGTAGTTATGTAGCCTACCTTCTTCTGTCAGTACTTCAGCTGCGAAGTAATAAAAAACATTATTTCAACAAACAATAAAATAGAAACACTTTTTATCGTAGGCCAGCTTCACAACAATAGCTTTCTAAAATAAGTAAAACAGATTTGAAACAAAACTCCAAGGATTAATATTGCATTTCCTCTCTCTTTTTTTCACTTGAATTTCATTGCCTTGAACTGCATATACATTGGCGCTCCCTGCATTACGCGACGTTTACATCAGCAGCTGTCAGTTGAGCATGGTATGTGCATGCAGTTGTAGACAGGACGTAATGTATGGGCTAACTTCGTTTCAGTGTTTGGGGTGTACGAGTTGACAACACTGAAAGCGGCCGCACGCACGTAACAGTAGAACCGCACAGTGCTAGCCGCCGCGATATGAAAACGATCCGCGTGCATATGTGCTTGCATGGCAACAAATGTATCCTGATAAGTTGGCGAAAAATTCTAATTCACTTCCTCAAAGATAGGGGACTAACTAATTCTCAGTTGACTAACGTTGCAACCAACAACGGTCCGAAACATTTTCACCAGTTGCAACTCTCATGTGAAGTACTAGCGAAATTTCAGTTGTAATTGGGAAAATATCGGTTGCAATTCATGTCTAGCATGAATCACAATGTAATCCAACGAACTGGTAGTCGCAAAGATAAATAAGACAGTTCTCAGCCCACTTAGAATTACCAAAAGGAAAGGGCCCGTCTTTCTTTCTCTCCCCACGCGTTTTGAGAGTCGACTCTCGTTCTCCGCCGCCGCCCCTCGCCTCCCTTCTCTCCGGTGGCGTTGCTGCCCGGCGAGGAGATGGTGTAGGAGGTCGTGCTTCTTCTGTACATATTAGATCTAGGTTATGCTTCGCGTTTATCGCGGTTGTGCCCTATGTGACGTATCAGAGTAGGTCGCCGGATCTCATCGGTTGGATCTGGTGCGCCCTCGTCTGGTTTCTCTGGCTCGCGGTGCTCTGGCGAGCATGGTGGGCGGCGAAGCTCGGCCGAGGCATCTCTGCAATAATAGCCGTCTTCCCCTCTTGGTGTCCGATGCAGTCAAGGGCAGGCGTTGACTGCGTCTTGGCGATGTGGTGCGGTGTGGAGATCCCGTGGTGGGAGATGCGCCGGCGGCTCGACGCTGAGGACATCTTCTTCAATAAGCTCGATAAGTTTTTGCTGCTTCTTGATTTCTCTTCTTGCTACCGAGGTGGAGGGAGAAGGGAGGTGGGGAAGTTGGGTTGGTGGCGGCAGATGCTGCTGCTTTGGCTGCTCCTAGGAATGGACTTCTGCGGGTTTGCTAGCTTGTTTCGGCCGGCGACCCGAACGGCGGCCTGGATCGGAGCGTGTCTCCCGCCGATGCGTTATCTCGCAGGCTTGCTAGATCCTGGCACTCGTGCCGGGTGGATGATGCGGCGATTTCAACGAGGATTTCTCCTCCAAAGGTCCAAGCCGGCGACACAGCTGCTGCTTCTTCTCGCCTTCTTCTCCGGCGATCCGTCGGTGAAGATGCAAGCGGTGGCAGAGATTTCGAAGCGGAGAAGATCCAGACTAGGGTTAGGGTTTCTTTCTTTTTCCCTATTGTTTGGGGTCTTTTCTGTAAAATGGGGACAGCTGCCCCGTATCTGGATGTATCTGTACTCTCGAATTCCAAATTTTAATATATTCCAGGTATGAGCTTCAAAAAAAAAAAAAGAATTACCAAAACTGCAAAGATAAAAAATATCGCCACCTAGCCTTAAATTTGTAGGGCCAATAATACCCTTCCCCTAAACTTTATTTCTGTTGGCGTAAAGGAAATTTCCCGGCCGTTCATCACCCGCTGCGTAGAACACCACCATCCATGCTGTCGGTTGCCTCTATCGATCTCCGGCTCGTTTCTATTGGTCGTACAACCTCTACTTCCACTCCTCAATGGTGCCTTGGCCTCACTCCTCCCGCGACTCCATCCTTTGAGTTGACATGGCCGCCATGTGCACCTCGACCCTGGCCAACCGTCGTCGATGCCCGAGCTCTTGCACGCCTCCTCCTCTCCTAAGCCTCCCTAATCTTCCTGACCCACAAAGAGTTCCGGATGACGCCTCGGCAAACGAGATGGAAGAAAAGGAAAACAAATACAGTATTTATGTGTTTGACGGGTGGGTTCCCACATGGAAGTGTCTATTAAAAGAAAGTACTATTAGGGACATACTATAGGGAATATGCCAAAACAGCGCAACCTAAACACCCAAAACGAAGGATCCTGCCATCAAGGGCCTCGCCGTCGGGAGCTCTCGCAGCCCAAAACACCTCGACGCCCTAGCGCAGACCACCGGCACCTCAACGCCCAGCGGCTTGCACCCCAAGCTCCTCAGCAGCAGATCAAGCTCGCACGCAGCAAGCACCGGCCAGGCGAGCAGAGCGCGCCAGTTCCCACCCAGCAGGAGCAGCACGCCGGCTCCGCTTCGACTCTGACAAGGTCGCTTCGATTTCGGCCCCAGGGCAGCAACTCCATCTGCCCGGCTGCGGCACGGCTCCAGGACGGCACGGCTGCAGCATGGCTCCCACCCAGCAGAACGCGCCGGCTCCCACCCAGCAGAACGCGCCGGCTCCCACCCAGCAGGAGTAGCACGCCGGCTCCACTTCAACGCCGACAAGGTCGCTTCGACTCCGTCCCCAGGGCAGCAACTCCATTTGCCTGGCTGCAGCACGGCTCCGGGCAGCACGGCTGACACGACACGGCTCCAGTCCGGCACTGCACCTGCAAGAGTTTGTGATCAACATGGTTCTTCTCCACCTGAATTTAACTCCACCATAAGAAGAGGACATCGGCCTACCTAGAGGAGGTCATGTCGATCAACATGGTGATATCAACATGGAAGAAGAGGGCGTCGATCAAAATGGTGACATCAAACCACAGACATGTGAATACCAACGAGGGTTCTCCCATAATTGTAATTTTGAGCCGCAATGCCAAGGCTACGTGCACGCACGCATCCATTAAGGTAATCAACCAATATTCGCAAGAGTACCAACACCAATATTCCAGGGAATAACAACCGAACAGCCTAGTCGACGTCTCTGGGAGCCAAGAGTACGAATCACCATTGTCGAGGACGTAGAAAACGGGACAAATATTGCGAGGACAATCCTCACGACAACCATGAGAAAAAAAATCCAAAATCGATCTGGCGAAACAAGATCTGAAAGACCATACCTAGACAAATTTAATCTTACAGCACCACCATTGACGTCGGGAAGAAGATCTCGTCGTCGAAGGAAGGACTGAAGATTACTTATTGTAGACGATACCGACTCCATTGATGAAGAAAACGACAACAAAAGCTTAATCCAATCTATTTAAAACACTATTTTTCTTAAGAACTCCACCCATAGATCGGGTTCCCCACCCCTCCCAACACCGGCGAGGCCGGGCCGGAGGAGGGGGAACCGATCTATGGGGGAGGCGGAGGTGGTGGCGGCTGCGCTAGGTTTCCAGGGGATCGAACGACTACCATGATAGAAGAGACAGTCTAATCCAGCACCGGCCCAAACCAAACCCAGACAGTGCACGGAGCAAGTCCGCCTCCGTTGCCCCGCGTGTGGCAAGTAGCTGCCACGTAGCATCGGACGGAAATCGTACGCAATATCGTCGTAGGTATAGCAGCACCGTTTCATTTCATAGCGTGACAAATTTTGTACACGAAACTCTTTAACGTCATATGTTCCGGAACGGAGGGAGTAATACTTAACTTGTACTTACTCCGTTCCGAAATACGGGCCGTGGTATTAGTTTAAATCTGGACTAAAACCACGCCACTTATTACGGTACGGGCCGAAATATATATCAGTCTATGAATATTTACTAAGAATTTGCTGAAGTCAATTACATGTCGTAGACCCAGCTCCGCCCCTGATAACCCGACACTGTGGAAGGATCCATCGATCAGTCTGTCACACAAATCATATGCTCCATCCAAAAGAGGTAGAGTTAGTGGACTAACATGTCACTGCTGATGCGAAACAGTCTCGGCGTTCAACGAAGACAGCGATCCTGCGCGATTAACCCGTTGGACGGTCAGGATTTCTCTTAGCGGCTTTGGCGCGTCCAATCACGGGTCCTGCGCGAACTAAACTAGACCAAATACGGGATCCGCACGGGTGGGCCCTGGCTGCCTTATCTGGTCACCGCGCTGACCACAGGTTGACCGACGACTGGCCCAGGAGACCGGAGACTCCAGGTTTGACGTCGCCAGCTGGCGCCCAGGACCTTGCCACACGTGACTCGCCGTGCATGCATGCACCTGGCCGGCTGGTTTTCACTGCCAGCGGCTGATTTCGTTGCACGTTTATAATGATTTTTTTTACAGGTTCAGCTGACCAAAAAAACCACACGTTAATCGGATTCCAATGTTTTTTTTTGCGAAACACAGTACAACGCAGACGCTCACATATACCGGATTCCAATGCTTCACTCGCACGAATAGTTTTACAAGCGACAATCAGTTCTCGTAGTTTAATTTGCATATCACAGTCGGTCAATAGAATTACATTCCAAATACAAAATCCTAGAAAAATACCTATGTTTGTTGAGAAAATGAATGCAAGTAAATATTTATTTCGACAAAGACTGTGTTAAGAGCTCACACCCGGGCTCTGCATATTCAGGATGAACAAAACGAACAGATTGTCAAGTTCGACTAATATCAATCATATGGGTATGGAGGGCCGATCAAAAAACCACATTGTTATCTATGTTGGGTAAAACATTCTTAACCACCTGCTCCAACCGTATGACGCCACTGTAAACACGTCACGATGTTTTATCGCTGAAGAATAAAACATGAATAGAGCTAGTGCATACACCGGTAGATAACCTGTAAACGACCAAAGCAATACTACTGCTCCCGCATGCATCTTCTTTTACATCTACGACCAATTCCTCGTTGCCATGTGCAAAAACTATTGCAACATTACGAGACGAGTACAAGTTCGAAACCATCTCGATGACTGACCATGTAATGCGGGTTAACTTGCACTCGAATAAAAGGTGCTTAATTGTCTCCTCCCCATGACATAAACAACACTTTTCCTCTCGGGCCAATTTGTGTCATGCAAGATTATCCTAACTAGCATGACACCTCTACGAAGTTACTATGTAAAGGTTCTACATTCCAAAGGTACCTTAAATTTCTAAATTTGTTTGTTGTTATGAACTGACATGTTTGAATGAACCATCTCTTTGTACATGAAATCTACATACGTCTTAATTCCATCAAAATTCATCAAGCCCTTGCAACTTTTGAACCACAGCCAACCATCCTTGTAGGGCATCCACATATCGTAAGACGAGGCCCAACTTAATACTGGTTGAACGTCATATTTGGTTGGGACGATCTCAGACACCTCAACAATAGTGTTGCTTTTGTGGTGAGAAATATGATACAAAGCTAGTTATTGGTCTCAAAGCATTGTATTTTCTAGCCATTTATTCTCCTATAACCAAATCTCTAAGCCTTCCTAGATAAAGAATGGCCTGAAGCGGAAAAAATGCTTCCTCTTCGCTATCGACCCTGTCAAAAAAAAAAATGTGATTTTTGATTGAATTTGGGAGATATCTTTCGAGCCAACATATTTTCTCACCGAGAAGTTTTGCCACACGGCATCCTCTAAGAAGTTTGATCACGACAAATGACAACACATTTGACCGGTCTATTTTATTTTCATTTTTGCTTTCAAAACGAACATGGATATAAAATAATCCAACTCTTTGTATGACTCATTTTGGAGCTTGAAAGAAATAACAACATGTTACTTAGCACCGAGTTGATAAGAACTTAAGAACTAACCTTCAACCGACTCGTACGGAAGTGCAAGTAAATACTGCATGAGAAAAGGACCGGAAGTATCAATCGCTAGATGGCCTCTATATTTCCTACAAAAATGAGTTCGATTAATCTTTTTAATCAACTAGACAAAACGAAAAACGTTGAATTTGGGTCCCGTGGAGTATACTTTTCTAATAACTAATTCCACATAGTTCCAGAATCCTTGTTGGTTTCGAATATCATTGTGGAGTGCACGCATGCTGCAGACACGAATCGGCGCCTTTCCATAAGACCATTAGCTACCTCTCTCTTTACATAAAGAAAAGGCGCATGCAAAAGTGTATCAACCTTCGTTTTACTATGCATCCTTTAGCTAAGTAAGGATAAGCTTGCCAAGTTAGTGTTTTATTCGTACGTGGTACGTACTATTATTAACTACGAAGGCTAGCGGTGTCTTCCCGATCGAGCTAGTCTTGCCTTTGGTCAAAACTCCAAATAGAGTAGTACGTGGTGGAATCTCTCCAATTCACCGACCCTTTATCACACCAAGACTGACGGGGAATTAACCTTTCCTTTACTCCATTCTCAAGGGGCCGAAACCATTGTAGGTCTCCCTTCTCTCTTTTTTTCAAAGAAAGGGGAACACACTGATCTTATGGCATTCTGCACGGCAAACTTCATAGACAAGTTTGGAACGCAATTCAGGGCAAATGGAATCTCTCTCCTCAACATATGCCGTTTTCTTTGAGATTTATTAGAAAGAACAAATGGTGTCATGCTTAATAATTAATGTTAATTCATATATTACATGCACATGCAAAGGTGGATTAGTTGATTACGAGAATGTAGTTTACTTGGCAGTTACAACTTATTTTTTATTAAAAATTACATATTTTTATTGGAAAGCATGTAAGCAAAAACACTTTATAAATATGACTAGTACATATTAAGTCAATCATACTACAAGCCAAGAAGTTATTAAGTCAGCATATATCATCATATAATTTCATGTTGAATTAAAAAAAATAGTGTTTCAAACTTTTGAATAACATGCACATCCTAAGTGCACATATATGAAAATATTTTAAGATTTTGTTGCCGGCATGGGTTGCTGGAAAGCTTTTTGATTATGGAAATAAGGACTTCTAAATAAACCACTCCCAGTAAGAAATATGTTTTCTATTTCAAAGTAGGCTGATGTATTATAAGTATTGAGGTTCAATGGCATGCCATTGACCGTTGTAACACCTTACTTTGATATATTATTTCTATGTAGAATAGACGAATGAAGTTGAGCCTAACGATCAAGGGAGAGAATGTTGGTTGATAAAAGCAGAACGTTAAAGGAGAGTCCACGAACCAACGCTCGTGTGCCTCCATCCTAACGGTAGCGCCCTGATCAGGGGCGTCCAAACCAACTAAGGGTTTTGGTTCCCTACCGTACATCAGCTAATATAAAAGGAAAAGGGGGGTTACGGATACGTTTGGTTGGCTAGTTCACATATCGTTTTCCTTAGCCCTCAAAAGTTCACCCCGATCCGATCTGGGGAGCTACTGCAACGGTGGGAAGACCAAGACCATCGCCAGCCACCTCCAAGGGGAGTGCCGGCATCCATGGGCATGTTCCACGACTACGGCGCTCCTTCAACGACTACCTCGACCACTCCTTCAACCCCAAGTACCGCCTGCGTCAAGCTGTGTCAAGCAGGCCGATCTACTTCAATTACCTATTTACCTGTAAGTACCCCCTAATACCTTAGTTAAGATGCTATTAGGTGTTCTATCTGCAATCAGTTTAAGTTCATGTCTTCGCTAATGAGGAATACGTTCTAACACAGCCATCTTGCGTAACCGCCAGCCACGCAAAGCCTAGTTTTTTTTTTTGAAATTTGCCACGCGAAGCCTAGTTGGTTTCGAATATCATTGTGGAGTGCACGCATGCTGCACACAAGAATCCAAGCGCATATATGCAGAAAACCATAAGCTAGCTCCCTCCTTTACATACAGAAAAAGTGCATGCAAGTGTATCAACCTGAGTTTTACTATGCATCCTTTAGCTATGGATAAGCTAGCCAAATTAGTGTTTTATTCGTACATAGTATGGAATATATATAACTAGGAAGACCAGGCGTGTGATCCCGATCGAGCTAGTCTTGGCTTGGGTCAAAACTTCAAATTGGAGTAGTACGTGGTGGCAGGATGGTTAGGAGGGTGGTTGTATCCCCAGTCCACCAAAGTTCAAACCCCAGTTTTGACGCTGGTGTTTCTCATTTAAGGCGAAATATTCTTCAGTAGGAGGCGACGTTCTCGTCGACAGCGAGGCGCCTGTGGTGACTTCGTCAATCTCAAGACTCGACCCGCCGGCTGAATATTTCGGAGGTGCTCATAGGGGTAGGATGTGCGTGCGTGCATTCTTAGGAGTGAGTGTGTGCGCGTGTATGTGAGCGTTTGCGTTGTACTGTGTTTCGCAAAAATAAAAGTACGTGGTGGGACCTCTCCAATTCACCGACCCTTTATCACATCAAGACTGACTGGGAAACCATTGGAGGGCAATTCAGGGCAAAAGGAATATCTCTCCAAGATGCCAATTCCCGTCTTATGAATGTGGGTTCCATTCCATGTGTCGAAAAAACTAAAACAATTTTGGGACGTGGATGTAAGTCTCATCACTCAAGTTTACGTTTATATATAACATACGATTGAATTTTGACAACTATGTTCTCTTTTAAAAACAGCATATATAACTATCGTTTATACGTTATCATAGAGAATTTATAATTCACCGCTCCAAGATTTGTATTATTTACATTACTTTGATGTTAATGTTCTCAAAATGTGGCCCCTCCTCAACGTATACCGTTTTCTTTGAGATTTATTAGAAACAATAAATGGTGCCTTTCTTAATAATTAATATTAATTAGTCTTTCATGTAATGCATGAAGATGCATAAGCGCATGATCGACTAGTATAATTGATTTTGAGAAAATGTAGTTTACTTGATATTTACAACTATTTAAAAAAAATACATATTTGTTAGTAGAAAACTGTGGTCTCCGGTCTCCTGAGCCCGTCGTCGGTTAGCATACGTCGATCATCCTAGAATTTTGTGTTAAATTAGAAAAAACTGTTTGGAACTTTTGAATAACATGAACATATCAATAGCAAAGACATGACCATGAATAGTTATGAAATTAAATATTTTGGATGGCTGAGATCAAAATTATCTCAATCTAATTTGTGTTTTATTATTGGTAAGCACAAAAAAATCCATCTGAAAAATGAAGGGTATATTTGGAACTTCAAGTACACGGCAAGATATTAACATGATATTAAAAATGAAAATTAGACTCATAAAACTAGAACACGCTAACACGCAAAATCTTGCACATTTTTCGAATTTAGCTTGCTATGTCACACTATGGACGAACGCTAATAATTTCCTGTCAAATTCCTCTCATGCACCCTGGCCTCTGTGGTGATACATATACACATGTTTGATCTTGGTTCTTACTTCCTCTTTGGATTGCTCATGTGATCAATTTTAGCAGCGTTGCTTCTGTTGCAAGTAAACGTCCTCTAGGCTCCACAAGTTGTCGTCGAAGTCTCCAAACTCGAAGTCCGGGAGGCCGGTGGCAGCGAGAAGGTCCGACCAGCTCCCGCTGAGCTCGTCGCCGTGGATCATGTGGTCGTCCCCACCCATCGATGGACCACCGGTGCCGGCGCACTGTACCGGCCTGCCGTCGACGTTCACCGTGGCAGCTGCCCATGGCGAGAATTGCGCTCCGGCCTCCACCGTCGACAAGGAAGACCCAGGCGTGCTGGACATGCCGGGGCTCATGGTCGATGCCGGCACCGTCCTGATTGGCGCGCAGCTGCTCGCGTGATCGACGTTGTGGTACTGTGACGCGCCAGCCGGGGAGCTCATCGCCCTCGCCGGCGCCGTCACCGGCACGTCCTCCGCGCCGGCACCGGCGGCGGCGTCGGCCTGCATGCGCTCGACGAGTCGGGGCATCCAGACCCGCCTGACGACGTCGCGGAAGCGGTCGCTGTTGACGTCGCAGCGGAGCTGCCTGGCGTGCTTCTGCACCCTGGTCCGCCAGTAGTTCTTTATCTCGTTGTCCGTCCGCCCAGGGAGGCACTGCGCGATCTTGGACCAGCGGTTTCCCCACCGCGAGTGGAGCTCCAGGATGAGCAGCTGCTCCTCGGGCGTGATGTTGCCGCGCCGGACGTCGGGGCGGAGGTAGTTCAGCCACCGGAGCCGGCAGCTCTTCCCAGTGCGCCTAAGACCTACACGTGTCAATTGCAATGGGCTATTAGAAATACAGAACAGACAGAAGGGCCTAAGCGAATAATGAGCTGCAAGTGATCAGTGCCCATAGCTTAGCTATACGCTACGGCAACTGAAAGTGTTAGCCCATCGATCTTATCTCTTGCGATGTGATCGATCACAAAGAACTACTCCTACTATAAAGCAGATGTGACATGCATGATCAGATGAAATTCAAGAGAAATAAAGCATGACTAAGTAGTAAGTACCTGCGCATCGAGCGAGGGAGTTCCAGCGCCCTTGGCCGTGCCTGGAGATGTAGTCGACGAGCAGCATGTCCTCCTGCGCCGTCCACGGGCCCCTCCTCAGGTCGCCCTCGTCCTCGCTCGCCGTTGCCACCGCCATCTCCATCGTCACCGCAGACGAGCTGGCAGGGCTCATCGCCGGCGGCGCGGCCTCCATGCCCATGCCGGCCATGTAGTAGTCCTTGTCCATTTCCATCGATCGAGCTCGATCAAGCTAAGCTTCAAGACGTGAGTGGGGGTCACTAGCTAGGTAGGTAGCAGTGATTGATGATGTGTAGCTTGAGGAGAGTGGGACAGGGAGATGGATGCGCTTATATAGGGGATGGCTGAGGGTCGGGGAACTGGATTAAGCCGGCGCACTGTGGTTGAGCCGCAATTAGCTTGAGAGGATTTGGACTGGCTAGCAGTAAAGCCGAGAGTGGAGGCGCGTGCGTGTCGCCAGATTAAACAACTCAAACGGATTAACAAAACAGCGTGTTCCCGTCCCGGTCCACCTTTGACCGTTGACCCGCCCACGCACGGCAGAGAGCTAGCTGGACATTCTTCCTCTCTTCTGCTCCCGGCCGAGAGTGAGCTTTGGTCGTACACAACCTTCTTATTATATCTGGAACATTCTTCGGCACAGGCGTTTCAAAACAGCTTCCCACCCAGCCACAAACATAACGCGAAAAAATATACCTAATACTCCACCGTGCATTCTAATAAGATAAGATGTTTTAGCTTTTTTCGTACAACGAGTTTCACCGTGAAGGTTAATTCATTTTGTTCCGTATCTGGTCCACATTAAAATATATAAAACATATTATAATAGTGCACTGAGAAAGTAGATGATTTGACGAACATGCTTGAATAAGCCCTTGGTCAAATTTTTAATAATCAACATATAAACATATAAATGTTTATCGATAGAGAAATGTTTGTAAATTTTTTGTAATACGTATAGTTTCTTGCATCCCACAAGCATAACGCGATTTTTTTTAAGACGTGAGAATTTTGTATATCGTGGACTCATTCTCCCCTGGAAAAAATGGGAAAGAGGAGTCACCGGTAGTCACAAATTAAAAACAGTGCTTTAAATCTCTCGGCTATAGATTTGAAACTCATTAGTGGATGCGTAAAATTGTCCATAAATCACAATTAATACACCCTATATTTTAAAATTTTACTCAAAAAATTATACGCCTTACATTAAGAAACGAAGTGAGCATAATACTCCACCGTGCATTCTAATAAGATGGGTTTGCTTTTTACAGACAACGAGTTTCACTGTGAAGGTTAATTCAATTTATTCCGTATCTACTCCACATTAATATATAATAGTAGTATAATAGTGAACGGAGAAAGTAGATACTTTAACGAACATGCTTGAATCAGGATTTGGTCAAAAATTTAATAATAAACATATAAATATTTATCGTTTGAGAAATGTTGGTAATTTCTTTGTAAAGATAAATGTTTTGAGCCAACCCGGAATTGTGGATTTTCGGGGTATATTTCGGAGTTTTCACTTACAATTTTTATTTCAAAATTATTCTAAATTTAAATTATGTGCATTCAGGTGAAATTTTGAACACCGTCTCCAACTATGATAATCTATCGCTTTCGTTTGTGTAGTCATAGTTACGAAAATCTACTAGTTATGATCGGTTTAGATACGGCTATGAAGATAACAAAAAAGATTAGATATGTAGAGTATTATTATTGAAAGGAGGTTGAAATAGTCGACCTCTGCATCAAAATAATGCATACAACATGTTTATTAAATATTCAACAAATACTTACAATAAAATACATCGATAAATCTGAAGCCACCTGCTTTCTTGGAATTGATCCTGGTGTGGAGAAGGCTGTCCCCCTCTTGGCGGGTGCCAACGGATCAATAAATTCGTGATAATGGGTAGTCTCATAGAGATTTGGATTTCCCCATGAGTCCATAGTGTCGGCTAGTGGTCGAATCCATGAAGCATGGCAATAGTTAGCTAGAGTCAATTCCGTCATTTGTACTAAAACTTTTGTAGATCGGTGCCACATTTTACATAAAAAATCATCAAATGAGTGTGGCAGCATATGATGACTTCGATCTGGTAGCACTCTTCGAGTATTTGCTCAAGAGATCTAGGATGAATCTTAGTCTGGTGTATATATCTTGCATAATCAATGTGCATGTGTGATCCCTTGCCGAAGACATGGTCTGGATATTGCTCGGACCTGCTCTCTTTTTTTAGAAAATTGAAGCTTTCATTACCCTCAGTCTCTGCATCGAGTAGAAGCATACAAACAAATCTTATTACATACTCCCTCCGTTCCTTGATATAAGGTGTCTAATTTTAAAATAAGGTGTATTACGATTTATAGACAATTTTAACCACCAAAAAACGAATCGCAATCTAGAACGGAGGAATTTCACGTATTATTTTCAGTCTGTGCCTAATAGGGACTCATTTCTGTCAAAAAAACAATAGAAAATTAGTTCAGCACATACAAAATATAGAATGATGAGATTGGCGGAATATGTTGGATGTATTATTGAGCCTCATGGGCGAGTATATATAGGCGTACAAGGGACCGACTTGGAGTACGTGACAAGAAACAAATCCTATCTCTACCATATCTTTCCGTAACACAAATATACTCTAACATCCCCCGCAGTCGTAGCGGTAGCGTTGTGAACAACTGGAACGTCGCGGACGGTCAGACTGGAGATAAGCCGAAGTAGAATCCAGGGGCTGACATCCCCCCGCAGTAGGAGCGGGAACGTCGTGGACGGTGTTGCGGCGCGGAGCTTGGACTGTAGAGGAAGCTGATGAGTGCTCAAGCGAGGTGGTAGCCCTTGTTGCCGATGTCGAGGGAGCCGAGAGCGTTAGGCGGTGCAGCCTTGGTCGTGGTAGCCGTGCGAGAGGTTGCCGTGGTTGATGTCGTGGTCGGGGTTGCCGGTGTCGAGGTAGGCGCAGATGAAGCCGCTTGCGCATAGTACGCGAGGAGAGTGACGGGGACGCGTAGAGGCAGTCGTCGAGGATGCCGATGCTGGGGACGACGCAGTACGAGCCGTCGAGGACGAGGTGCGGCCATTGTTTTGCCGGAACAAGGCGCACGTCGGGGACGAAGGCATACTCTAGTTTTGCCAGAACCGAGTACGCATAGAAGAAATCGGTGACGTGGTCGAGCCAGTCGTAGAGGAGGAAGTCGATGCCGAAGACGTTGTCGAGGCCGATGTAGACGAGGCGCCGACCCGGGCTTGCCAGACCAGGGGACACGTTGGGGACGAAGGCACGCACCGGTGTTGCCAGTACCGTGCATGCGGGGGCAGGGACCACCGTGAACCATACGCCAGCGTCGGAGGGGCCAGCAGAGGAGGACTCGACGACGATTGCGGCGCCAATCAGCGGGGGTAGAAGGTGCCGATGTCGTCCGCGGTTGTCGGAGTAGACGTAGTCGGGAACGAGGATGATGACGCTGGTGACGTGTTCGTGGTGGACGAAGATGTAGAAGGCGGCGAAGGCAGCGGCGGCCGGGGGTGGCCATGCTGGACGCCTGGACAAGGGGTGGTCGGCGGGACCTGCGACGGCCTGAGGTGGCCAGGCAGGTTACCTGTAGATGGCGGCGGCGTTACTCGAAGTAGGCGAGGAAGAACCCGGCGGTTTGACGAAGACCATGCGCGGACGGTGGCGTTCCCATGCCGAGGGAGTCGGCGCGGAGCATACCACGTAGAAGTCGACGCGCAGGGACGGCGAAGAGGATCGTGTGCCACGGCGCTACAGCCCGAAGGGGCGACACAGCAGCAGTGCGCGGGTCGGGGCGACGGCGGGTGTCGCCAGCGGCATACACGCCGGGGAAGGCGCGTTGGCTGCCGGCAACATGGACCAATGGCGGCGGCGCGGCGGCCCGAAGGGGCGATGCGGCGGCAGCCTGTAGCTCGATCGGTGGTAGGCGCGTGCTCGGGGACGTGCTTGGCGGTGCAGGCGCGTGATCGGTTGACCAAACTGACGCAGCGCAGAACGCGCCATGGCGGCGACGACGACGCGCAGGTCGGAGTCGATGGCGAAGTTGTCGATGAAGTGCCGGTCGATGACGGCGAAGACGAACTGATGAGGACATCGCTGCTGCTGGATTCAACTGTCGCTCCATCAATATCAGCATCATACAATCAGTTTCGCGACCCACGAACAAGTTTCTAAGCTCATGCATATGGCGCCTACACATGCAGCTAATCCATGGAAATACTCCTGGTGGTGGGCCCTAGTGCATGCGTGGTGGCAGGCCCAATTCAATGTGCACCAACGTGAAAGCAAGGAGGTGGCCCAAGGCCAGTACGTGAAACGCGTCTGGATCGATCCTGCCGCCGCCGCATCAGTTCACGCTCCCGTGAATAAATAGCTAGCTATACGTTAGGGTTTGCTCGGGTTTTGTTTAGAGAGTTTAGCCATTGTGCAACTTTTATTTGTCTACGCTCGTAGCGGCTAGTGCGACCGTCAAGACAATCTTTCGGAACCCAACTTTCATCTATTGAGATTGTTCATCTAGCATATCCGCAATTTCAGATTGCTTACGCTATTGTTTTCTTGCTTGTTCTTTGATTTGCATGCAGGAAAAGTCCTTCGTGGACAGGTTGATCGTGTCGTTGGCTCGGTCGATAACATCGTGGAGTTGGTTCAGCGATTGCCGTGGATATCAGTCGTGTACGGTTCTCCCTGTACGGTTGGTAGCCGAATCGTGAGAGTCAAATCCTCTCCAAATCATAATTATCCTCTCTCATCGAAAGATCGGGAACCCTAGAACACATCAAGTGGTATCAGAGCTACAGTTGATCGGTGAGAGATTTACAGTTTTTGATAGATTAGATTTGTTTCATTGCCTACAGACCACCAAAAAGCCAAAAAAATTAGTAGATTAGTTCATCCTTACACCTATCTTTTTTAGCCGCAGCAAATTTTGCATCTAGTATTTGCATCGTTGAATTTTTGGTTGCATCCATCCTAGATCTAGTGCTGGTTTAGATTAGTTTGGGCTAGAATCATCTACTAGATCACACCATTTTTTTTTCCTACCCGACGCGTCACTCGATCTATCTCGTTGCGTCCATAATCTCCGCTGATATTCATCTGTTAATCTGAAAAGTACAAAAAAAAATATCAAGTTGATTTGCGCCTGTTCGTAGTGCTTCCGCCTGATCACTCCCGCCCACACGCCGCCGCGCACCATCTGTCTGCCGTGCGACCCGCCACCCACGTACAAGCACTCCGGCCACGTTCCTACTGTCTCTGTGCCGTTTTCCTGCATTGCACACATCGCTGCCAAACACCACCGCTACCGATTCTTGTTACTTGATCGATTCTGTTGGCGCGCAGGCAGCAACATACACGAAGTCTAGCACCACCTGTTCCAGCAGCTTTTTTGTTTCAGCAGCATCCGATCTTGCGTAAATTTTGTTTCTGCTCCCTAGTAAAAAAAAAAGCGAAAGAGAAAGATAAAAAAAAACAGAGAAAAAAAGGTGAAAAAAAAAAGAAAGTGTCATACACAGGCCGGCTAGTTCTTTGTTTTGGCAAGTTACGTTGCTGGTTTGGGGCTTCTGCTGTCACAGTACGTTGAGGCTGGATATTCTTTGCTGACTGCTACATACGTGCTCACTTAAATCCAGCTTTTGGTCCGTGCGTCACTTATATCTGGCTAATTGGAGCTATTTTTTCTTTCCGACTCATTTGTTTCAGTATCTGGGATTAGATTGTTTTCTCTCTTTCTAGTCGACTACCAGCACTAGTTAGGAGTTTGAACAATTATTCAACTTGCATTGCTTTTTGCTAAATTGTGCCACTAAATTGTGAGTTGAGGAAACCATACCCAAGCTACACTTTTCTACCAATAAGTTTACAGGGTCCGACATTACTGATTCCTGGTTATCGCTCCATCCAATCTCCATTGATAGTTTGAAGCCAACACCAGCGTGCCGATTGCCACCTGTATCATTAACGAGTAAGACTTTGATACTAAGCCTGATTTTGTGAATAATTTTTTTCCCCACCACGTCCTAGTAGTTGAGAGGGATCATACTATTGTGGTATTTCTTTTTCTCTCTTTGTGCTAACCATGGCAGGGGATAAGCTTACACTTGAGGGCCTGACCGAGGACGTGAAGGTCACGAGCGAGCGTCTTGCTCAGCTTGAAAATGCCCAGATCGAGGTTGAAGGGAGACTCAAGGCCATCGAGGATGCACAAGATGTTTCCAATACACACCTACAAGATATCTTGGCCCGTCTTGACGAGTTGCGAGCTGCACCTCCCGTCGACAACACTGCTGCTACTCGGCATTCCACCGGCGGCCCCACTGCTTCACGAGCTCGGCGTGTGGCCTTCGGTGACCCACAACACCCTGCGAGTGCCACCGATACCAGCAACCATGATGAACAAGGAGACAACTATGAGGAGTATGCCGGTGACACCGAGGCTGACCATCGAGTTAACCATAACAACACTCGTGATCATCGACAATTGCGCTTCAACCGTCACGGTATGGGAAAAGATCCACACCGACATGAGGTTCGAGGCATTGACCACTCTACTGCTAAAATTAAATTCACAATCCCTGCTTTTAATGGTAAATATAATCCTGATGATTACCTTGATTGGGAACTTTCAGTTGAACAAAAATTTGCATGTCATGATATTCCTGAAAATCAACGAGTTAAATCTGCTACTAGTGAATTTACAAACTTTGCTTCTATTTGGTGGAGTGAGTATTGTCGTACTAATGAGAATAACATACCTACTACTTGGGATACTTTAAAACGGGCTATGCGACAACGTTTTGTTCCTTCATATTATGCTCGTGATAAACTAAATGAATTGACACGTTTAAAACAAGGCAATAAAACTGTTGAAGATTATTATCAAGAACTACAAACTGGTCTATTGCGTTGTGGATTAGTTGAAAATGAAGATGCTATGATGGCTAGATTTTTAGGTGGTTTGAATCGTGAAATCCAGGATATATTGGACTATAAAGATTACAATTCTATCACTCGTTTGTTCCATTTTGCTTGTAAAGCTGAAAGGGAAGTGCAGGGACGACAGAACAAGGGACGAGGAAATTTTTCTGCAGGTCGTAGCACATCATGGACACACACTCCTGTTGTCCCGTCCGCTCGTGAGTCTACGCCGATTGTATCCAACAACGGTACAAGTTCAGCAACTAAATCAGCCACTCCAAAACCCACGAAGAGCTCTTATTCGACCGCCTCTACGGGACGCACAAGGGACATCGAATGTCATGGCTGCAAAGGACGCGGTCACATGAAGAGGGATTGCCCAAATAAGCGAGTACTAATTGTGCGAGAAAATGGTGAGTACTCTTCCGCTAGTGATTTGGATGAAGAGACATATGGTATGCTTTCCACTAATCATGCAGGTGACGCTAATGATCCGGAGGAAATATGTGATGCTTCTATGGCGGATAAATACCCAAGTCTTGTCACCATGCGAGTACTTAATGCACGTGAGGGGCATACAGAATTGCATCAACGTCATAATCTTTTCCAAACCAAATTTGTTGTCAAAGATCATTCTGTTCGTGTAATCATTGATGGGGGAAGCTGCAATAATTTGGCAAGTATAGAGATGGTGGAGAAGCTGTGTCTCACCACTACACGACACCCCCGTCCATATTACATCCAATGGCTCAACGAATGTGGTAAGTTGAAGGTATCACGTCGCGTCAGAGTGCATTTTACACTTGGTTCCTATCATGATTATGTTGATTGTGATGTTGTACCTATGCAAGCATGTTCCTTATTGTTGGGTCGGCCTTGGCAATATGATAATAGTGTTATCCATCATGGTAGAACAAATTCATATACTCTCCTGTTTGAAGGAAACACCATTAATTTGTTGCCAATGACTCCTGATGAAATAGTCCAGAACGATAAAGCTTTAAACAAGGATAAGGGTAGTCATTTAGAGACAAAGCATAGTATGCTTGCTATAAATTCTGAATTATGTGCATCAAGTGTTTCATCTTCTGATTTGGACATGAATTATTATATAGAAACTATGTGGTGGCGTACAAATCTTTTGTCTAACCCTCATGAGCTAATACCTTTGCAAGGAAATATATATTATGCACCTGTTTTTGTTTTGCTCTCTGATGGTAAATGGACGCCGAGGACGGCTTTGTTTTCAAGACGGAGGGGATGATGAGGACATCGCTGCTGCTGGATTCAACTGTCGCTCCATCAATATCAGCATCATACAATCAATTTCGCGACCCACGAACAAGTTTCTAAGCTCATGCATATGGGCGCCTACACATGCAGCTAATCCATGGAAATACTCCTGGTGGTGGGCCCTAGTGCATGCGTGGTGGCAGGCCCAATTCAATGTGCACCAACGTGAAAGCAAGGAGGTGGCCCAAGGCCAGTACGTGAAACGCGTCTGGATCGATCCTGCCGCCGCCGCATCAGTTCACGCTCCCGTGAATAAATAGCTAGCTATATGTTATGGTTTGCTCGGGTTTTGTTTAGAGAGTTTAGCCATTGTGCAACTTTTATTTGTCTACGCTCGTAGCGGCTAGTGCGACCGTCAAGACAATCTTTCGGAACCCCAACTTTCATCTATTGAGATTGTTCATCTAGCATATCCGCAATTTCAGATTGCTTACGCTATTGTTTTCTTGCTTGTTCTTTGATTTGCATGCAGGAAAAGTCCTTCGTGGACAGGTTGATCGTTTCGTTGGCTCGGTCGATAACATCGTGGAGTTGGTTCAGCGATTGCCGTGGATATCAGTCGTGTACGGTTCTCCCTGTACGGTTGGTAGCCGAATCGTGAGAGTCAAATCCTCTCCAAATCATAATTATCCTCTCTCATCGAAAGATCGGGAACCCTAGAACACATCACGAACCGGCGATGGAGACCTTGCAAGCGAGAGAAGCCGGCGGCGACGCGTCGAGACGTCCCGTGGACGGCGCGTCCGGCCTTGCTGCGCGGTCGGTGTAGACGAGCCGGCCGGTGCGGAGTCGGCGTCGGCGTGTCGTCCGCGATAGCCGGCTTGGAGGAGCCGAACGGTGCGAAGTTGGCGCCGGCGAGTCGGCCGTGATAGCCGGTTGTCGAGGAGGGGGGCGGTGCAGGTCGATGCCGTTGTCGGAGTAGAGGCGCGAGAAGACGACGGAGGTGGTGGGCGACGCAAACCGATCTAAGATCGGAAAACCAAAAAAGAAACGCCGATAAAAAACGACCGGCGAGAGAGAGAAAAACGGATCAAGAGACCGGAAAAAAACTCTAGGGCAGCCGAGCAACCGCTCGGCGGACGAACCCTAGGTACGGGCGGCGCGGCCCCCGAGAGAGATCATGGAGATCGATCTCCCCAGGGTGGCGCAGTGCGGAAGCGCGGCGGCGGCGGCTCGTGCCGCTCTGATAACATGTAGAATTATGAGATTGGCGGAATATGTTGGATGTATTATTGAGCCTAATGGGCGAGTATATATAGGCGTACAAGGGACCGACTTGGAGTACAAGACAAGAAACAAATCCTATCTCTACCATATCTTTCCGTAACACAAATATACTCTAACACAAAATACTGACGTCTTAATATCCGTGCCAAAACCTTAGACACCTTATATCATGGAACGGAGGGAGTATTGTATGCCCAACAAAAACCCATTCTATGCAAAAAGTGTGACATCCTACACGTGATATCATCAACCACCAAGAAGCTTATGTGAAGCACGAAGCCAAGCACTAAGAAGCATATTCCTTGGTAATGATAAGTCACTTATAGAGCCTTTTGACGTTAAGTTTCATTTGCTCCTGGTGTTGTGTACGATGTAGGATAGCCCGCGGCCACAACCAATACATAAGAACAACACCTTGAGGAAAGTATACCACTTTCTTCTTGTAAAAAACCATATCATTAAGAAAATCAAATTGTATAAAATACATTGTTGTTCCCATAAGAATATGAGAGCGAGGATATTGTTCTACACCACATAACCATAACCCAAAAATGTGTGACATGTAGCATGGGTCATTAATATTAAACACATACTACCTCTATTCCGAATTATAGGCCGTTTTGGCAGTCGGTTTATAATTTGGAACAAAGGTAGTAATAAATAACAGGTCATTCTACAAGAGCCATGGGGTAATAAAAAAATGTTTGTAGTCGTTTGCTCGTACTTGCTCTATGAGGTGAACCCCCTGATCTAGCCTAATTAAGTTGTTAGATACGGCGACAATAACACGAATGTATCAGTTCCTTCTTGTGGACATTACTAGTGGATAATCTTCTCACGGTTTTGGTGTTGCAATAAAGGGTGGTCGATGTAGAATATTAGTGTTTTCGTCATGGCTCTCTTATTAAACAAATAAGGTAACTCTGTGTATCATCCATGTCTCGATTGGCTCTTAAAACATTGTTACTTATGTAGAACTAACTGATAAAAAAAAATCCCCTCTCCTCTTGTCCCCGTGCGGTGCCGCCGCGCCCGCAACGGGGCGCCCCACCTCCTCTCCCCTCGAGCCCACCCTCGCCCGCCCTCTCTTCTGCCGCCGTTGGCGTCGTCGCCAGGGCTAAGCCTGGGCGGCACGGCGGCGGCGGCGGCGGCGTATCCTCAAGCGACGGAGGGATCCGGATCGGCGGCGGTCTGATCTAAATCTCGCCGGCGGTGGGGACGGACAAACGGCGGCGGGATCTTCTCTCCATGGCGGTTGTGCGGTGGAGGCGGGCGAGAGGCGGCGCGGCCGTCCTCTGCTCGTCCTGGCCGGCGGTGCTTCATGGAGGAGGTCTTGGTTTTGGTTCCGCACCACAAGGTCGCCCGGGGTTGCTCCCCTGGGCCTGGCGGTGGTGGTCTTGTCCTTCGCCGGACGTGGCCGGCCAGGTTCGCGGCTGGATCGGCGGATCCGTTCCGTCATCTAGTCCTGGCGTGTGGTGCGTGTGACGGCTCGGCGGCGAGGTGTCGTGGAGTCCCTACGCGAGCGCTTCGGTGACGATGGAGGGCGGCGGTCTCCTACCGCGGAGGAGCCCTTGCTGCTGCGGCCAAAACTCCAAGCCCGTCCGTGGCCCATCTGGGTCCCTGCGGGCCTGAGGCGACAGCTTTGGCGACAGGCGGCGTCGGGATGCCTGGTGTCGCCGGTGCTTGACACCGTGGCGGTGTCGGCGGCCGGTCAGGCGGCGGCGGGCTGGTTCCACACCGGCCAGTCTCACCGGCTCGGTTTGAATAAATGTGGCAGTCCTGAATCTTTCTAACACCAAGATGAAGATTTACTTGATTCAGCTCTTCATTGATTTGGCCTGATTGTCGAGTTCCGGAAGGCTACGCTGGCGAACTCCATTGGGCAAATCAAGCCTGGAGATTGACGGATCGGGTGGGATTCGGTCGCGCGCAACCATGTTTTTTTCTGACCGTTTGGTTTCGGAGGTAGCGTTGCGAAGCTCTGCAGTCTGTTGCCATCATGGATTTGTCTTTTGTTCTATGATGAAGTCAGAGTGCGGAGAATGGCATGGAAGCCGAGATTTGAGAACTTGCAATGGTGGTTCCAGTCCTGGTGGGATGAGGGATTGGCTAGGTGATTCGTAACTTGGAACAGCAGCAATGGCAAGTGGGAGCGACTGCACAGGAAAATTTCAGAGTCTAAACTTTCAGGGTGAAAACCCAAGGTCTGGCCTTAATTGGTTGTGTCTGGCAATTGCCTTGGTGAAGGCATTGTTTTTGCGAGTGTGGACTGTTTTCGGGGTGAAAACCTATGATCTATGATTAGGGCGACGACGGCGCTTGAGCACTGTTCCCTTCTTGGAGGCGTCGCTTTTGGAGTAGCTGGACTTCTGGTACTGTTTTGGTGGGGTTATGTCTGCTGTAACAAGTAATAGATCACTGTAGCGGAACTTTTTTTCGTAATTCTTCTTTTTATTCTGGGCTGTGTGTATCCGTGGGGCTGCTAGGGCACGCGTTGTTGCAGAGACTGGGTGTAATTGGTATCATCTCGATATTAATATATGCTCTTTATCTAAAAAAATAGATCGGATGTACATACTGTCAGCAATATATTAATATGCTTACAAGTTTATTTACAAAAAAAAGGTGTGTGAAATAGGATAACAATATTACTACTAGCATATATATGAGACATACTACCCCTGCAAAGCGATATCACTTTTCGGAAGATCGGTGCTCCCAACTTTTCAGTATTTAAATTAATTGTTGTTTACCGAAAGAGAAGGGATGTGTGCAGCTAAGGTCGAATTGTTCGGGAATGTTACTATAACTAATTGAAAAGCTGGGGCATCTTTGAACAGCCAAAGGAACTTCGGGGCATATTCAAAAGTCAAATATACAGATTACTGTCGAGTACATCGTTCCCTTTTGCCTGTTTGGAAGCCAAGTTTTGGACTTGTGGCTGTGGTTGATTCAAGCACAACTCCAAGTATTCTCCACATTTGGTAGAGGAATTTTAGCTAGGGGATCGATTGGCTAGTTTAGTTGTTCCTAGCTCCAAAATAAATGGCGATTCATATATGGATAATCTCTGAGGTGCTACTTTGGCTGTCTTTTTTCATATAACTTTGCTACTGTTCTCTTAGTCACAAAATATAAGACATTAATTCTATATTCGGGGATTAACTTTGATAATCAATTATACAAATTATATATATGAATTATGTGGAATAAAGTAATACAAATCTGCGTTTGTAAGATGTTTCCAGTGATATCTTTTATTATGGCACAAAGCCTTCGAAGGAAATGAGACTCATGTGTTGATCCTTCGTGTGGCCCGGGAGAAACCCTAGCCGCCACCACCGGAGGGTGCAGCCGGACAAAGCCCGAATGACGTCGGCGGTGGCGGGCTTCTTTTGCTCCTCGCGAGGAGAAACAACGGGGGCTGGCGTACCCTCGACAAGGAGATCACGACGCTGATTTTCATCCTCGCACGGGAGCGGTGTGGCATTGATAGGATCCCGAGAGTATAGAGCCCTACTCATTGTGGCGTCCCAATGGCAGCGAAAGTGCGGCATCGTCGTATGGGCGGCGAGGTGCGGAAGAATTCTTCCGTATCAGATGGCGGCACACCAGTTTGGAAACGGGTCCGACCCTGGTTTTTCAATGGTGGCGCCCACAGTGGTCGTGCGGATGATGCTACAGTTGGATCTTGAGATAGTTATGGGCTACAACTCCGCATTGATCGCGGAGATTCCGAGGCCGGCGATAGTATGTGACGTCCCTGCATCTCTAGATCGGGTTCGACCCAACTCGTCATGTGCTAATAATTTTATGGATGCGACAATTCATGCATGTTGCCGGTGATACGTCCAAAACGTATCTATAATTTTTGATTGTTTCATGCCATTTTTATGCTTTTAGCACTTGTTTTATATTAAGTTTATTATTTATTTGGACTAACCTACTAATAGTTGCAAAAGTGCACAATGTTCTTGTTTTACTCTTTGATGTGTAGAAATTATCAAGAATACAAGAGGAAATCTTGTTGGAGTCGAATTGGGACTTTCCTGAAATCTGTCTGAGAACTTTTTACGAAGTTTGCCAGTTTGACCCTCGAAGATGACGTCCAATGGAGACTTGGCTGTTACGAAAGTTGTCACAATTTTCCAT
Organism: Poa pratensis; assembly: GCA_947311845.1. Taxonomy (NCBI): domain Eukaryota; kingdom Viridiplantae; phylum Streptophyta; class Magnoliopsida; order Poales; family Poaceae; genus Poa; species Poa pratensis. The sequence goes on from CAMZMU010000039.1 coordinate 23,255,531, forward strand.
ACGAAGATTTTAAGCCCGAGATCAGCCCGATCGGAGTTCGGACGCGGCCTGTAGGCCCGTTTTGGTGGAACCCTAAAAGGGGTGACGGAAATCCGAGAAGATATATAAAGGGAGGAAACCTAATTCGTGGAGGACTCCTCCACCCACGAATTTCAGCCACCAAAAGTCACGTTTTTGCCTCCCCCATGGATCCCATCTCCATGGGGGAGGGCTCCCAAGAAGCCATGAAGGAGGGAGGCTAAGGGGCGGCGCTCCCCAAGCTTGCCGGCGGCGGGGAAAGGAGTTCCCCGCACCGCCGGCGCCGCCGCCGCCCTGCGCCGCCGCGCTGCCCCTCTCCGCCATCTTCACCGCCATCTTCATCACCATCTCCTACTTGTATTCAGTGGTTCATCCTCCCACAAACCTCTGTACCGTCCTATGTAAACATGGTGTTTGATGCTATAATATTTATCCTATGATTTACATCATGTTTCCGTAGTTTATTTGTCTTTTGATTGCTTAATTGAATGCATGAGGTTCATTAGAGTTGTATGTCTATATGGTGCTGTCCTTTAGTGTCCATTATATTTGTGCGCGCATGGATCAAACACCCTAGGGTTGGTAGTATTTGTAACGAAGCGGGGAAAGTTCTGCCGGAGTGACAGAAACCTGAGAACGCGAACCGATTAGTTGCACGTACGGGAGTAAGAGGACCTTGAACTTAAGGCTATGGTTGGGGAAACCTTAATGCATTGTTAGTATTTGCGGATGCTTGCTAAACAATCCAATCATATAGTACTTATAATCCCAAGTAGTGGTGTGCATGTATATTTAGCCTCTCCCACATAGAAAACTGCATCGAAGACAATGAACCAAGTACCTTCACTAATTAATCTTGGACAAAGCCACCACAATTACCACCACTTTTCCACACTCATGGTACTGTTAGTATATGGTTACTTAGTGTATTTTAATGCTGCAGCACTAACATTTAATTTCTTGTATTTATTATCTTGCAAAACTAGCTCTCATACCCGTATTGCTACCGTAGTTTTATTTTCTAGATAATGCAAACGTTTAGTGTGCGTAGAGTTGTATCAGTGGTTGATATAACTTGAGAGAATACTTATCTACCTTTAGCTCCTCGTTGGGTTTGACACTCTTACTTATCGAAAAGGCTACACGCGATCCCTTATACTTGTGGGTTATCAAGACCTTTCCTGGCGCCGTTGCCGGGGAGCCATAGCGTAGGTTAATGTTCTTGTGTGCACTTGTTTGCTTTATCTCTAAGTAGTTTTTATTTTCAGTATCAAGTTGTTCTTTATCTTACTATGGATAGGGAATGCGAATTACAAAAAAAATTAGGTGTAGTTGTTATCAAAAAACGTTTTCAAAAGAAAAGTGATTGGAAAGATGAGTAATGGTTAAATGGGGGTCGACCTTGAACACTTGTGTTCATGCCTATGAAGCCAAAAGAAATCTTTCCATGGAAGCTTTTCATTAAAAACATGTAAATATTATAAATGTTGTGTAGATACCTCTGTACATAAAAATAAAATGATAATAATAATCTCTAGTTAATTAGAAGTTGACATGAATAAGAAGACGCAAGAGCTCAAGCTTGGGGATGTGTAGGTGCATCCCAAGAACATATTCAAGAAGATACAATCATCTAAGCTTGGGGATGCCCGAGTCATCCCCCTATTCATCAACTAACATGAGGTTGTCTCGTTCATACTCTATATTACCCGTCCACATGATATGTATTGTCTTAACTTGTATTATAATTGCTTTTATATGTCTTGGTTTTACCTTCTTTAGTTTTATTAGGCTCCTTATTTGGTTTCGATTGCTTCTTTACTTTCACTTATAAATTCAAAATAACAAAAATATTTTCTTTTGTTTTGCTTCTTTGTTTGGTTCTTTATTTTAATTTTATTTGGGTTTTACTTTTGATTTTTATTTAGAGTTTTCCTTGCTGTAGCTAGCATGTTTAGGTCTTGCTTAGCCTCTGGTTTCTTAGTTTATCAAAAATAAAGTACCAAGTTTTATCCATTTAGCTTAGTTGATACATATGTAAAAAGTGATTTTCTGTTTTCGGTATCTACTGCTTATTGCGCGATTTTTCATATTTTACTGGAAGCTCTAAAAATCACGAAAAAATTACTGATGTTGTAGCACCTAATCCTCTGCATGTACAAAAATTGGCTAAAATTTCGGGCATGTTTAAGTGCACCTAAAAATTGCGTTTTCCAGCTGCTGTTTTTCTGGACAGATTCTGACTTTTGTTGCAAGAGTGGCCTCTTTTCGTTTTCATTTGATTTTTAATGGTTCTTACCTTTCATTTATAAGTTGGCCATTTAAGCAACCTTTCTGTAACTTAAAAACAAAATTTTATTTGGTTTAATAGTAGCACTTGGGAAATATTATCTATTGTACTAATGTCTAACCGCAGAAAAGAATGGGAAAGTTTTTGTGTTGAAGTTTTTTCACAGAGAATGAAGGAACACCAAACTATGGAATATTGAAGAATTACCAAAGTCATAAGCTTGGGGATGTCCCCGCATCCCTCTTCATCAATAACCCCACGGTTTGCAAACCTTTAAACTTTGTTTTTTGAGCAACATAGGAACTTAACTAAACTTGAAGCGGCTGTATTTTATTATCTATTTATCTTAGCATCAAACACCAGTTACATTAATAAGTGGATCGTCACATATTTTATTTATCCTCTGTTTTCAATGTTTACTTGGTTAATGGATTACTTGTTGAAACTTAAAAATGATGTGTGAATAATACTGTTTAGTAGTTTATGTTTTCTTATGGTTAGTCTCAACTAGCTAATAGTGCATATTATGTTATTTTGATATCAACATGCATTGTCCTGTTCATAAGATGGTATGGTATTGTGGTATCCTCCTCTGAATAATTCACTTGAATCGACTTGGCACATGCTCACACATGTTATGACTGAAAAATAAAAGTCAATTAAGCCTTGATGATCTATTTTGCCTCAGAGTTTTAGTATCGTTTTTATGCCTCCGTTAATTTTATTTTGTCGCAAGCATGATTATGACCGTTATCGCTCTCGTGGTTGTCGCTTCCCAGTCTATTGCTAGCCTTCACTTGTACTGAGCGGGAATGCTGCTCGTGCATCCAAATCCTTAAAACCAAGTTATCCCAAAGAGTCCACCAAAAAATTCCTATGCATGGTATTTCAAGCCATTCCAAGTAAATTTGCATGTGCTACCTTTAAAACCTTCAAAATATTTCTCTTTTTGTGTCAATGTTTACTAGCTCATGAGGAATTAGTGTGGTTATTCTTTATTCTATTTGTCAAATGGACTTTTACACCTGGACTAGTGGCATATACATCCGCTTATCCAATAACTTGCAAAAAGAGCTGGCAACGGGGTGCCCAGTCCCAATTAATTACAACTTTAACCAATTAATTCTCTTCACACTTTTGCCCTGATTCATCAGTAAGCAATGACAAACAGTGAAATACCTGAATGTGTGTAAACCAAAGAGAAAGAGGGATGATCTGCCTTGCTGGTAGAAATAACGTCCTTCATGGGAGCCGCTCTTAAAAGTCCGTTTGACAGGTAGAATACTGTTCTCACCCGCTACCATTCGTTGACAATTAACAAACACCTCTCAAAACATTTTTACCTCTGTTTTTAAAACAAAAAGCTCTAGCACGTGTTAATCCCTGCTTCCCTCTGCGAAGGGCCAATCTTTTATTTTTATGTTGAGTCACCATCCTTTCTTTGAGCACTTCTTCGAGAGCATAGCTGTCGTTCTTAGTGTAATGTGCTTGTCCCAGAATACGATTAATTGAGGTATAACCATGATGCTTTTATCTTTGATATCTCTATATCTAGTCTTCACTTGAACTTCAGAGGTGCCTTGGCATTTATGTTTTGCTCCACAATTAAGGGCAAGCGAGATACCACTCTATCATGCTTTATTATGGTCATTACAATCTTGTTGATGTTTATAAATTTCATGTTATAAGCTCTTAGTTCGTTGATACTTTTCATTAGGAAACATGATTGCTAAGTTTTATTATCCATACATCATGCAATTGTTAAAGACCTGATCATAGCATTTACAATCAAAAATTATTTTGTTATCATTTACCTACTCGAGGACGAGCAGGAATTAAGCTTGGGGATGTTGATACGTCCAAAACGTATCTATAATTTTTGATTGTTTCATGCCATTTTTATGCTTTTAGCACTTGTTTTATATTAAGTTTATTATTTATTTGGACTAACCTACTAATAGTTGCAAAAGTGCACAATGTTCTTGTTTTACTCTTTGATGTGTAGAAATTATCAAGAATACAAGAGGAAACCTTGTTGGAGTCGAATTGGGACTTTCCTGAAATCTGTCTGAGAACTTTTTACGAAGTTTGCCAGTTTGACCCTCGAAGATGACGTAATGGAGACCTGGCTGTTACGAAAGTTGTCACAATTTTCCATACGAAGATTTTAAGCCCGAGATCAGCCCAATCGGAGTTCGGACGCGGCCTGTAGGCCCGTTTTGGTGGAACCCTAAAAGGGGTGACGGAAATCCGAGAAGATATATAAAGGGAGGAAACCTAATTCGTGGAGGACTCCTCCACCCACGAATTTCAGCCACCAAAAGCCACGTTTTTGCCTCCCCCATGGATCCCATCTCCATGGGGGAGGGCTCCCAAGAAGCCATGAAGGAGGGAGGCTAAGGGGCGGCGCTCCCCAAGCTTGCCGGCGGCGGGGAAAGGAGTTCCCCGCACCGCCGGCGCCGCCGCCGCCCTGCGCCGCCGCGCTGCCCCTCTCCGCCGTCTTCACCGCCATCTCCATCACCATCTCCTCCTTGTATTCAGTGGTTCATCCTCCCACAAACCTCTGTACCGTCCTATGTAAACATGGTGTTTGATGCTATAATATTTATCCTATGATTTACATCATGTTTCCGTAGTTTATTTGTCTTTTGATTGCTTAATTGAATGCATGAGGTTCATTAGAGTTGTATGTCTATATGGTGCTGTCCTTTGGTGTCCATTATATTTGTGCGCGCATGGATCAAACACCCTAGGGTTGGTAGTATTTGTAACGAAGCGGGGGAAGTTCTGCCGGAGTGACAGAAACCTGAGAACGCGAACCGATTAGTTGCACGTATGGGAGTAAGAGGACCTTGAACTTAAGGCTATGGTTGGGGAAACCTTAATGCATTGTTAGTATTTGCGGATGCTTGCTAAACAATCCAATCATTGGGTTTAGTGTGCGTAGAGTTGTATCAGTGGTTGATAGAACTTGAGAGAATACTTATCCTACCTTTAGCTCCTCGTTGGGTTCGACACTCTTACTTATCGAAAAGGCTACACGCGATCCCCTATACTTGTGGGTTATCAGCCGGCAGTTGGTACATACGGCGTCTCATGCGGGCATTTAGTTGTGCATGTTGCCAACATATTTTACACACGATGTCCTTACGGAGGCGTCAAGTCATGTCTATAAAGATAGAGAACAAAGGTGGTGCGACTGGTGTGCCTATGACCGGAAGCGGGGAGGGGGCATCACCACTTCCAATATCTGCTCCAGTTGTATACGATTAACGAGGTGTCATGTTAGCCAGTCAAAGTGTTCACGGTAGAGGAGGCTTCGACTACTGGTATGCTCACTCTCGTGAAAACACAAGATCACTGACAAACTATATCAACATGCGTCTATGCAATTCCCTTGTTGAAGGTGGGGGTTTTCAAAACTCGGCTTTGCGGATGAAAATCTCGAGATCTACCCTTGGTTGTACTCTACATCACTTGCGTAGGTGCGGCGATCCCTTCTTGAAGGTTTAGCATAGGAGTTGTCTAGTTATCACGTGTTTCTGTCTTTAATCATAAGATTAGTGGTAGTCTATTGGAGTTACTATCGCAAGGTACACGACCTCATATTTTATTTTATTTTGCTTCGATGATGTCTTTGTGTTGATTTTCGTATAATATGATTATGTGCATCAATCGATGTAGAGGCCAGAATTATCGACCTTTTCAATAACAATATAACATTACCCAATTGATGGTCAAAATTAAATCTCGAAATACATAAATTATCTTTTGGAGCAGAGTGAGTAAAAAAGTAATTAAAAACAATACAATATTCTTATGAGAAATCCGCTGAAATTATTTCCCGGTACCTTTTTGTTACTCAAAAGACAGTAGGGAAGATCCCTACGGCATCATTTTTATTTTTTATATAATTATGGAGCAATTACATTGGCTTGGTAGGGTTCAAATGAAATAATTCAAACTAGGCTTAGCTCTATGCCTAACAGGAGCAAAGGGCGTGTTTGGTTTCCTGCATCATTGTAGCCTAGCAGGGCCTGGCCCTACGAAAACGAGGCGAAAGCCACGTTGTGCAGGCCATTTGGTTGCCCACAAAGAGGCGGCCAGGCCCGTGGCTCCTTAGCCAATTTTCGCAGCCCCAGTGTTTGGTTGGCTGTGTAAAGAACCCAATGCAAAAACCTAGTGTTTGGTTATGTGCATGCCCACACTTACTCTCACCACTAGTTCGAGTGGTGAGATTACCATCACACAATGCACTTAAAAAAAAGAAAAATAAGAAAGGTAGTACTACACTAGCACAAAGTGGAGGTGCATCACAAATTCAGCACATTATGTGCTGGTGATGCACCATTAGTTCGTCAGGGGTTGCCTCCATAGTTTACAAAAGATTGGGGCATCACAAATTCAACGCATTATGTGCTGATGATGCACCAGGTGTTCATCAGTTGAGGGGTTTAGTATGTACCGCCTCACGAAATATACCAGAAGTTCATCATCTTCACACACCATCATCACCACATTAGATGGACTACTACTTACTCTACGGCAGCATCATCACCTCATCACAGGTAGTGCTTGCGAAGGAAGGAAGTGAACCACTGCTTCCTCATGATAGGGCCCGAAGCAATGTAGGAGGCACATTCGTCTTCATTGCCCATGAGGTGGCTCAGGGCGAGTTGCAGGGACTCAACCCCGATAGGATTCTGCAGACGGATCTTGCCGAAGATGATCCTCATCTGATCGTAGTTCTGAATTGGCTTGTTCAGGTACGGTTCATCCTTGGGGTGAAGCTGAAACAAAAAACAGAGTTAGTCTCATCATCAAGGTAGGGAAGTAAGTGCTAAACTCGAAGTGCAAATGCTCACCGTGAGATGTTTGATGAACAGATCGTCATCCATCTTGAAGGTAGTACTCTCCTCGCACCATTCCACTCCTTCTAGCTATGCCAGTGTGCGCAACCTGTTCCACCTGCACCTCCACTTCCTCAGATGGTTGTACACCTGCGTAGTGCTGACTTTGGTGCCGCAGAACTGAAGAACATTCTTGCAGATGACCTCCAAGCACTTGTCTCTGATTCCTTTGTTGATGTCGACCCCCCCCCCCCTTTCACTAGTTCAGCCATCCTTGTGAGGACGAAGGTGGATAAAGCCGGAGGCCATGTCATTGGACCCTTCCCCGCTCTCAGTCCAATGTAGTCAAATGGCAAAGCGTATCCAAGCGGCTTCACAGACAGCATTGATGTAGCCGACAGATCCGGGGAGGTCGGCAAGACCTCAGTGGTGGTGTCCTACGAAATATGTAGAGTTTATACCACGATCAGTGTTCATAGCATCGGAGCACGCATAGCATGATAAAAAGGTGTTCATAGTTGATGAGAAGTTCATAGCATCGGAGCACGCATCCAAGGTAAAACAATGACAATCAGTCATGTATCAGATAGACAGTGGTACAAGGATGAGATCTACACATTGTAGAACCAACTGTCGTACCACGATCTCTCTGATACACAAACTAGGGTGGATCTGCTCACAAGGATGACAACTCGATGTGCTTCAAACTACTCGATCTGCTAAGAAGATGCTCAAAGATCTACGGCACTACCACAGTGAGCTAGAACTAGTCGATATGCTAAAAAATACACAGATCTACGAGAATCTACTCAATCTATGAGGTGCTATAAGGTTAGGGTTACTTACCACCAGGGACTGACTGGGAGAGCCGCAGGACATGGCGAAGGATATCTCGCCGCCGAGCACCGCCGAACAGTGGAGAAGATCTCGCCGCCGAGTACCGCTGACCGGAGGAGCAGATCTAGCCGCCGCCGCTCTTCTTCTTCTGCCTGCGACCGAAGGAATGGAGCTCGAATGTGTGGGGGAAATGGTGGCGTGAGTTTTGGCGGTCAGCTGGAGGGGGTGATATAGAGGGCCGAAAAGGGGGGCGGTGACGGAAAAACTCGCGCCGATTTTTCGCCTGCGCACGCGAGCTCGCGCCATCTCCAAGCTCGCACAAGCTCGGCTCTGCGTTCCCCTACCCTGCACCATGGTGAACGAGAAAAGGGTGGCTGAGGGGAAAGGGCCGAATCGGCCGTTCCTAACGGGCCTGGCTGAGGGGTGTTTTGAGGTTCGTGCGGGCCAACAACGCGGAACCGGGGCAGCCCATCAAACACTTGTTTTTGCATCCACGGGGCCTGGCCCGGCAGTATGCATGAAACCAAACACGCCCAAAGTTCTCCTTGAAGAAGATAAGGCACTCTTCATGGTTGACCATGGCACCATCAAATACCATTATGCTCTTATGATTAAGATTTATTTTAAACACATGATTTTATATCTGTTCCTCTCTTGAACCAGCATATCATGAAGCTGAATATCAGCGTTCCATTCCAAGTTTAACTGCCACCAGAAAGTTTGACTGAGGTCACACTGGAAAAAGAGGTGTATTAGTTTCTCATTTTTGCAATCTTAACAAAGGACACAATCAGTTGATTCCACAAGAAAATTATTCCTGGTGAGTAGGTTGCTAGTATTAAGCCTCTCTTGTAATAAGAGCCAGAAAAAGAATTTATGTTTAGGCAAAACACATGATTTACAAATCCATCTCATGGGAGCAGGTGCAACCTGGTTACTAGACGCCTAGACGGGGCATTATAAACTCTTTTGCTGGAGATTTTTTTTGATCCACTGAGTTTCCAAGTTTGAGGAGAAACAATGCTCTCTCTAATCTGCAGGAAAGGAATGAGAGTATCTGCCTGTTGAGCTGCTTGTATGGAAAGGTGCAGATGGAACACCTTCTAATACTTGGCTAATTTTTTAATAGGTTCATGACAAGGTATATCTTTTTTTTTAACGGACAAGGTATATCTTAATTTATACATATATCGTTGAAGTTAGATACATATGAACCCATTAAAACTTGGCTAATTTTATTATACGTGTCTGAAATATTATGAAAAACCCACTCTATTATAGAATTGCTAGGAACTTGACTACCATTCGCAAAAATCACAAGATAAGTTACTAGTTCGTAACATGTTATCAATTTGTACTGCACCCTTTTGTATATTATAATTCATTTGTTATTTTTGGGCAGGTTCACAGATAACCATGTTTTTACCAAGATTATTGACAAATTTCTACCGTTATGCATGTATATTTTTAAACTTGCAAGTTGTTCTTTGTACTAAGTTTTAAAATCTGTGTATCCATTCGATTTTAAAATTCTCTTAGGTCGAATACCTCGGATTCCCTGAACATTTAATATGCATGCTCTCTCTCTCCTCCCGTTGAGAGACACAAACAACCATAGGTGAAGGATTCTCTTCAGTTTTACTAGCTCCGTAGCTCGACCGATCGAAGGCGGCGCTGACTATCGAAATACGTTTTGGTGCACCGGTGCTTAATTCCTTCAGGCTATTTAGTGGTTTCTTTCATAGTCTACTTGCCTTCTCATACAAGTCCACCCAATCGGTACTGTGGGAAACGAGACACGGTTACTTAAGTCAAAAGAAAACAGAGCAAGTAAAAGTTACTTGGACCAAATTAACCGGCTAGTTTGATTTATGGGCCATGAGTGCTAACTTGAGTTCATACTACGTACATACAGGTTAATTTCAAGCTCCAGAAATACGCGATATACATTCTATATGCCGCGTTCCGAGGGAAATACACTCGGCGTCGTTGTGTTTTCTTGTAAGGTACCTCTAGAGTCCTTCTATAATTTTGTTAAGAGGTTATCCTTTGAGTTGTTGGTGCTGAAAGGAACATCTCCGAAAATATCCAACTAATTCTTTTAGTTTGATGTTTACATGATCCTGACCGATGCACCATGAAACCCCACCAAGAGGTACAAACAAGTACTAATTCAGATGGCCCTGTCTACAACCAAACTATAACAAGAAAACAAATGTTGGCAACTAACTTTTGTCCTGTTTTCGTGACAACTTGATCCCGCCCCCCAAACACTTGCACTTAGTTGCTCAGCACAACTCGTGGGTCAATTGAGATCTAACGTTCCAAATGATTAAGCATGTGACCAGCAGCCTCTTTGACTTGGCCAAAAGATCTCTGCTTAATTGTTTAACCACCCACTTAGCTCCTCTTAATCTCTCTCTCTTACTACAAAATTTGACCATCGTTGTGCAATGGATTCAACACCTTAGCTGTACTAGTATCTACCCTGCATGCTACATATTCTACTTGAGTTTAGATCACTTTTAAGCCAGAGAAATACAACTCGTTTGCTTATGCCCGATGGTAGGATCCAGTCAACGTCTCGAACTAATGTTTAAGTCAGCCTGCCGCTGCCGTTGACATGGAAGTTAATGTATTAGATTAATCAGACGGATGGACTAGTAAGTTATGTGGTTGACCAGAGTTCCTGTTAAGAATCTAAGACTTTGGTTTCACCTCTCTCGAATTGAATAATGGCAGCACGTTAGGCGGCACGCATTGTGCTTGAAAATACGTAACCATACTTTGCCAAACGCTACTGTCAAAGAATACATTGCTTCACAAATGATGCTCTGTAGCGAGGTTTGTGAAGGCTTAAAACAATCATGATGCTTGAGAGCCTTGTCGCCACTTTTAGGTGGTAGGCTATATATGTTGGAGTCACTTGGTTTTTTTTAGTCACTTGTTAACTAGGTAACCTAATAAAATCCTAGCAGTCACTTCGGACATGTCTAACTTTCCATATATATTTCGACAAGAATTCCGCCTTATCGTCTCTGAGATTTTTTTTAGATTGATACCGTTCCCCTTTGGAACCTTAAAAATTATTCATACATTTTGAACTTTGGAAATATAACTTAGGAAATGTAAGTTTTGAAGAATTCCGAACTTTCAGTTTTTGGACAATTCCAACTTAACATATTATTAACTTTCAAATACTTAAATTCAAACTTTTGAAAAATTCATTTTCTTTTTTCTTTTTTTCAAACTTCTAGAAATTTCAAACTTTCAAAAATTATAACATTCAGAAATCTAAAACTCCTCAAACCTACAAAGGGAATTTTCTGTGGCTCGGAATGGTGATGGTGCAGACGATTGTGAGTCTACCTGTTCGCCTCTTGAGTATAAATTGCTCCATGCCGTATAATCTCACACTTTGAAGTATCTTTTTGTTTATGAGCACGTTGAAACTTAACTTTGAGAATATATATAGTGTAGTATCAGGTGTGTTTATTCCAGTCCCCAGCACCTCGCTAGGTGCCACATGATGACATCAAGCATTGAAATATTCTCCCACATTGCATTTCTAACTACTGATAGATATTTTGTGAAAGCAGGCTGCTGCTAATGCACAATGCATGCATACAGGGGTCAAAGTTTAGACTTACTGACGCACAGTAAGACAAACGGGATTATTGTAGAGTATAAGTATACTGGTGACAGCAAGTGGATTCCTATGTTTCCAAGTCTAAGAATCCTTTCATGCCACCCCATGATGCCAGAGTTAGTTCAAACTCTGCTCAGGCATAGGCCAAATAATAATAAAAGCAAAGTGATGCCTTTTAACAAAGTCAACCACCAATCCATGTCTGGGCTAAAAAGAGTCAACCAACCAATTAATGTCTGACCTCACAGATTCGTTGACCTTGCTTAGATACCCCTGCATATATAGTGGTGAATATCTTGCATATGTATACTCCGGTTTAGTCTTATCACAAGAAAATAACACCAGTTTGGCCTGGGTTGGTGTCTCTATCCGTCTTTAGAAACGACGTTGAGCATCAAGGGACTGAATCTAGATTACACGGCCTGCACTTCCTACCTTTTGCCAACCTGACTAACATGTAGTATTATATCTAAGGGCTATTTATAAAAAAGTTGACTCATTTTTTCTTAATTATTGGTCATATTTTTTCAGCTTTTGGAGCATTATCTTACCATTATCATCCCAAATTGCGCTCCATTTATAACCAACATGTAGTGTGAAGTAATCAGCAATAAATAATATCATGACAATAATATTCACGAGATTAACTAGCATATGCTCTTTTTTTTGCGAAATAACTAGCCTATGCTAACTACACATGCAACAGATCATCAATATGTAAAAACTAGCACATTTATCTTGGTTTAATATGATGTAATGAACAATACATGTACGGTAGGAAGGAAGAATTGCATATGTGTTGGCTGGTTGTATGACCACAAGAGCCACAGACTTGGTGGCCATGACATCGGCGGTGGCAAATCATGGTGAAGGCGGTGTTGTTTCGTTTTAGAGGAAGTAGCAAACAAAGCTAGCAGCAGCGTCAAGCGCTCCCCAAAATCTTCTTATTGCCTATTTCCTGGTGTAGCATTGCAAGCGGTGGGACTCCAAACGCCTGCTCTCCTTTGTTGTCGCTCAGATGTTCGTCATGATGGAGAAACCACAAAAAAAAATAAGCGAAGCTACAACGGTGTGAGGGGGTGGGGGAGAGGAGAAGTATATGTGATTTTTTGGGTGACGGCTATGATTCTCTCGTGGGTGTAGATGGTCTGGCAAGAAATGTATGGAGTTAATCCAATTATCGAGTTGGTAACGACCCATGGTCCAAGTCGCAGAAAACATCAAATTACCACTAACACGTTTGTTAATGACTCAAAAACTAAATCACAAACTTCGAGCCCGACCGTTTGCAAAACACGATGCTTGGCGGGTGGCGGAGAAGCGCGTGTACCACTCCTCTTCTCAATCTCATAGTGGTTTTTTTGTTGTTGTTCGGTAAAGGACCAGTTGCTAGTTTTGAAAATCAACCATTATATGTTTATCCGACTACTAGGAATTAACTTAGTATCAACTCTTGCTTTGCACGAGTTGGTTCTTGTAAGATTTAAAGAATTTTTTCATGGGCCTAAAGCCCACATGTTGTTCTTTGCAAAGTAATGGGCAACATGTTGTCTTGTTGGCTTATTGTTGGGGCTTTACTAATGTTCAAGCCGAGTACTGGGTGTCTTTCGTAATACAAAAATAGAAAAATTCAACTTGTACAGCTGGCAGTCTAGTAATATACTTTGTGTCGCATAAGTGTAATTTCGATTTCCTATTACTCTAGTTGAGCTTCATATTTGTTCTTTTATGTGCATCCACTGATGACTATCCTCGTTTTGAACAAATAACTAGAATTGTCAAATTTGTTCTCTTCTTCATTAGTGAAACAATCTAGGCTTCGCTCGCGGCCTTGTGAAAAATCAATGTAAGTGTCGTTGGCTATTGCTACACGAAACCGAGCTAATCAACTTGGCTTGTTTAAAATCGACCGGCACTTTCAAAAAGCTACCTTGGTCAATTCAAAGGCTTGTAAAGTGAGACCAAGATATGAAACTGCTTCAGTAGTGGTGTATTGCCGTTAAAGAGCCGGCTAATCAACATCTCTTAGTTGGCAAGATGGACAAGCATACGACTTTCTCCAAGCTGGAAACAGAAAGCCCGAAAAAAAAAGCTAAGTGGCACGTCAATCTCTCTCACGCCCCACTAGCAACAGGGTTTGGGTTTGATTGAAGTAATTAAAACTCAACAGGATATTTGCAGACACAGATGCATGTTTTATCACATATTTTGAGAAAATTCGGTATGTTTTCGCCGCCATATGCATCTCTATTCAAGCGATATATAGCAGCGCTGATCTCGCTCTCAGCTAGCGCCGATACAGTAGTCTGGATATGCGAGTTCTCTAATTATTACTACTCTCCTCCCTATGAAGATATAATATGGTTTAACTTTTTTTACGCTGCACGTATCTAGACGTGTTTTAGTATAGTACTTATGCAGATTTCATCCAGTGTCAACGGTGGAAAGTCAATCCACAGTGGCGGATAGAAAGGCATTATTATTTTGAATCAAGAGGACGGGGCTGTGGCCCAGTGGCTAGCTGCGCGGTGGCGTGGCTGGTGACCCGAGTTCGATTCCCCGTCGGGGCGAATATCGGTTATTCTCGCGAGGAGGTATCTTCTATGAAAAAAATAGCCCTGGTAGGTCTTGTTTTTTATTATTTTGAATAAAAAAAAAGCATCATGACACTGAATCCGTGTTCTTGTCATTAGCAAGCTCGGACGTACTATAATAACCGAGCAATATGCAGATAGAGGATCGATCAAGTCGAAGAGATCGAAGATGACGTCACCACCGCCTACGGCGGCGAAGGGATCTGGCGGTGAGATCGTGACCAAATACACCGACGGCCTGGCACGCCAGGCTCGTCTAGCACTCGGAGAAGGCGTCCCCCATGTTGGAGGACTGCTTGAAGGAATGGGCTTCCAGCGGCGCTTGCGGCGGATCGCCCAGAAGATCAGGGAGAAGCCGGTTTCAGCGGCGGCGCTGTGCATGAGGAGGGAAGATGGAGATCACCTATGGCCGGAGATCGCGGCCTTGAAGATGGAGGCGATTGAGATCCTGCAAGAGGATCGGAGACAACATGAGTTCACGGAGAAGGTAATTTCCCCAATCCATGATCCCGATCTGATCTGCCCAAAAATTCAGAATTTAGGTACTCTGTGGGAAACAATTCCGGTAACTGAGGATAGAAAATCAGTGATCTTTTGGACACAATCAAGAATTGAAACAGCGGAATGTAAAAATGAAGGTAGAGATAAGAGGGATACAGGCCAATTCTCTATGATCGGAGATGATCAATTAGTGATTCGGGAGCCAGAGGAAATCTGTGGAAAGGAAACTGTGCAATATTGCACAGGGAATAGGGGAGGAATCAACGTGATCCGTGATATACAGAAGAAAATCAAGCTGTCTGCGCTATTTTTTAGTATCTGCATCATCAAGCTAGGGAAGGAAATCGTGACAGTAATTGTGAAAATGCTGAAAGGTGATCACACCTCAAGATATATATTAGATGAAGGAGGAGGAACCTGTACTCATCTCTCTCGTAGAAACATTGTACACCGAAACAAAACCATGGATCATGATGTTGAGAAACCAATCAAGAGGTGGATCCCTATAGCTGGGATGGAGGGAAGCAAGGCAAGACGCCATGTCAAGTATGAAGGAGCTCCACACTTCTGCTTCTGCTGTGGCATTTTTGGCCATAATGAACGCTCGTGTATGCTGCCAGAGGAGGAGAAGATAGTCAGATACTGTAAAGAACAAAGGGCTTCGCCCTTCAGATATTCAGAGAACCGCAGTTACTATGTCCCAGCTGATGAAAAGAAAATCAAAAGAAGCTTGCACTTCTCACAGGCGAGCTCGGGATGGAAGTTGAGACCTGAATCAGATGGCACCATGATGGAGGGCAGCAAAGTGGATGCAGTGACTGGACAGGATGATGACAAGGAGAATGGGGAACGGACTGTGCCTGCAATAATCCAAGATGTGCTTGCGGCTGCAGTGACCAACTTCACGGCTAATGATGAGAAGGCTGGGATGGGGATCACTAATGCACAGGTGACCAAAGCGGCAACAAATGTGAAGGCAGCAATAACAGAACCACGTAGGTATATGAAGAACAACAAAGGTATGATCACCTTTGCAAGGGGGCATGGAGGTGAATCAGCAAAGAGGAATGAGAGAATCACCGCTGGTCCTTCGAGGCCAGTGCCACTAATACTTGACTGTCTGCGTGAGGATGGAAGCCTGTTTGCTGAGCTGCATGAGGCAGAGCTGCGTGGTGATGCTGCAAAAACAGCATCCACCTTTCTGAAGAAGAAGAAACTGCTGCTCGGGAAGAGACAGAGCACTGAAGACACAAGCATGGAGGAGAGACACCAGAGTTTCATCATCAGATTCAGAGCAATTGATGGCATGAGGGCTGAAGGCTCGGCTGATCTGAGCCAGGAGGTAGAGCAAGTTGTGGAGGAAGTGGAAGGTGAAAAGGAAGCAACCAGTCCCGGGGCTACTGGTCAACTGACAGGCACGGATGATCGTGCCTGTCAGGAGCAATGATAGCCTGTGGTTGGAACTGCCGGGGGGTGGGCGACCCCCGGACAGTTAACGAGCTGGAACACCTAGTGCATACTCATCGCCTTCAACTCCTCTTCTTATCGGAGACTCGTCAAAAGAAGGATGTGGTGGAAGCTCTCCGTTGGAGGCTCGGTTTAAAACATGTAGTCTCTTTTCAGAATGAAGGGAAGGGGGGAGGTCTAGCCCTCTTCTGGCACGAAAACCTAGAAGTTGAGTTGTTCAAAATAAATGAGCGTTTTATTGATGTAATCATTCATGATATTAAAAAGGGAACAAAATGGAGATGCACTTTTGTTTACGGTGAGCCTCGTACTCATCTTAGGCACCATATGTGGGATTTGCTAAAAAAATAAAACCCTTACTTAATCTCCCGTGGCTTGTCATGGGAGACTTTAATGAAGCAATGTGGCAATATGAACATTTTTCAAAGAGAAGAAGGAACGAGAAACAAATGTTTTTATTTCAGGGAGGTACTCTCTTTCTGTGATCTCCATGACCTCGGGTTCGCTGGAGCCCCTTGGACCTTTGACAACAAGCAAGCTGGTGATAGGATGTGAAGGTCAGACTGGACCGAGCTGTTGCCTCCCCAGCCTGGTCAGACATTTACCCTCATAGCACAGTAAGGCACCTGACCTCTTCTAGATCGGATCACTGCCCGATTTTACTCAATATTGATCTGGACAATGCTGTAAAAACAAACCACTACCCAAGAAGATACGAAGTGTGCTGGGAAAGAGAAGAATCTTTAGCTGATGAGATTAAAATAGCCTGGGAGGGACACAGTCAGCCAAGAGATCTTGGAGGAGTCGCTTCCAACCTGTCGGGTGTGATGGACTGTCTGCAATCTTGGAGCAAGAAGACTGTTGGTTCTGTCCTAGTTCGTATTGAGACTCTGAGGAGGAAGCTTGATAGAATAAACAATGGACCCATGGGAAACAACCAGGCCAAGAAGAGAAATATTGAAAGGGAACTGGATGGACTGCTGGAACAAGAAGAACTCTACTGGAGGCAACGTTCTAGAATTAATTGGCTAAAAGAAGGAGACCGAAATACCAAGTTCTTTCATCGCAAAGCAACCTGGAGGGCTAAGAAGAACAAAATTGAAAGGTTGGTAAAACTGGATGGAAACATGACTGAAAATAAAGATGAGATGGCTGAAATGGCTACAACTTTCTTCAAAGAGCTTTATACATCAGATCAACATGTGCAACCAGAAATTATCACTGATAATGTACATCCACAAATTTCGGAGGAGATGAATGAAAGACTGTGCATTGAGTTTTCAGAGAAGGAAATTGGTGATGCTCTCTTTCAAATTGGACCTCTAAAGGCTCCAGGCAAAGATGGCTTTCCTGCAAGATTTTTCCAGCGCCACTGGGGGGTCTTCAAGAATGATATCATTTTTGCTGTGAAAGAATTCTTCTGGACTGGGACTATGCCGGAGGGGATAAATGACACGGTAATTGTTCTCATACCTAAAAAGAAAAACCCTGTCTGTTTGAGAGACTTTCGCCCCATAAGTCTGTGTAATGTGACCTACAAGATAGTCTCAAAATGTATGGTTAATAGACTGAGACCGTTGCTTCAAGATATCATTGCCCCAAATCAGAGTGCCTTTATCCCTGGGAGATTAATCACGGATAATGCTCTAATAGATTTTGAGTGTATTCATGCTCTCCAGAAAAGTGGTGATAGAAAAGGAAAATTTGTGGTTATAAACTCGACCTTGCAAAGGCTTATGACAGAGTGGACTGGAAATATTTAGAAGATGTCCTAAGGAAGCTGGGGTTCGCTGAGCAGTGGATCAATTGGGTCATGACATGTGTTAAAACAGTCAATTACTCAGTCCGTTTTAATGGGGAGATTTTGGAGAATTTTTCTCCAACAAGAGGCCTTCGACAGGGTGATCCCCTGTCCCCATACCTTTTTCTTTTTGTGGCAGATGGTTTGTCAAGATTACTACAAGCTGAAATTGATGCTGGCCACATAAAAGAACTAAAGGTTTGTAGACGAAGCCCGGGTATTTCTCACCTTCTTTTCGCTGATGATAGCTTGCTATTCTTTGAAGCAAATGCAGATCATGCAAACAAGATAAAGAATGTGCTGGGAAACTATTAACTAGCAACAGGACAACTCCTCAGCCCTGGAAAATGCTCTCTTTTACTGGGAAATAAATGTTCTGTTGATGAAGGTAAAGAGGTAGCTACGATTTTAGATATCCAGACCGTGGGCTTTGAAGAGAAATACCTTGGGCTGCCAGTTCCTGAAGGGAGGATGAAAGATGGTAAATTTCAGCCAGTTAAAGAGAAACTAAAAAAGCGATTCTCTGACTACGCTGAAAAATATGCTTCGAGTGGAGCCAAGGACACTTTGATAAAATCTGTGATTCAAGCAATCTCAACCTATCCTATGAGCATTTTTTAATTCTCTGAAGGCTTTTGTGAAGATCTCATGAAAATGACAAGAGACTTCTGGTGGGGTGATGAAAATGAGAGAAGGAAAATCCACTGGTTGATTTGGGATAAGGTAACAAAAAGGAAAGGCCAGGGAGGAATGGGGTTCAGAGACCTCCATCTTTTTAACCAAGCACTTCTTGCTAAGAAGGCGTGGAGGCTCATTGCTTTTCCTGATAGCCTATGTGCAAGACTTTTAAAAGCCAAGTATTTTCCTGCAGGGGAATTAACGGACACTGCTTTCATAAGGAATTCGTCCCCTTGTTGGCAAGGCATCATGCATGGTTTGGAACTGCTGAAAAAAGGCATTCTTTGGCGCATTGTAAATGGAAAGAGAGTTAGAGTCTGGAGAGACAATTGGATTCCAAGCGGAGACATGAAAGTCACAGCAAATATGACTAACTCGAGAGTGAGAAGAGTTGATCAGCTTATCAACCAAGATGACCGCTCCTGGAATGTGAATCTGGTTAGAAAAATCTTTATGCAACATGATGCTGATGAAATTCTAAAAATCCGCCTTCCAACGTCCGCGGGAGAGGATTTCATTTCCTGGACAAGGGAAAAACATGGCATGTTTACTGTTCGGAGCGCCTATAACCTTGCTCTAGACATTCATAACAAAACACCACCTTCTAATTCCAATGGCAGCCTGGATGGAGATAGAAGCCTTTGGAATACGATCTGGAAGTCAAACACACCACCGAAAGTTAAAATATTCACTTGGAGATGTTAAGTATATAATATCACCACTTCCAATCAGTTCGGACTTTTGGGATAGTTGGTTGATAGAACTATTCTAACATGGTATCAGAGCCTAAGGTCTCGGGTTCGAGTCTCACCCCCCGCATTTTCTCCAGTCATTTATCCACACGTGTGGAGGGCTGATTTCTTCTTTCCACACCCATGTCGGGTGTGAGGGGGGTGTTAAGTATATAATATCACCACTTCCAATCAGTTCGGACTTTTGGGATAGTTGGTTGATAGAACTATTCTAACAGGAGACTAGCTACAAATAGCCTGGATGTCCAAGTAAACAGAAACAGGAGATTGCCTAAAGTGTTCCCAATCTGTAGTATTTGTGGCATGGAGGAAGAAACGGGTTTTCATGCTACAATGTCATGCACAAAAGCGAAGGCTCTGAGGCAGGGGCTATCTGAGATCTGGAATCTACCAGATGAAGCTGAATTAAAGTATACTGGAGATGATTGGGTATTGATATTGCTGGACAAGCTAAATCAGGACATGAGGGATAAAATGATGTTTATTTGGTGGAGGGCTTGGCACCACCGAAATAACATTATTTTTGATAACGGTAAGGCATCAGTTCAGAATTCTATAAGCTTCCTACAGAACTATTTATCGTCTTTAAAAAGTATAAAGAGTGGACAGCTTAATTCTGATAGAAAAGGGAAAGGAAAAATTGAGGACCATACAGATAAATGTGTAAAGATTGTGCCAAACGTACAGGTCACGGAAGGATCCTGGGAGAAGCCTCCTGAAGGTTGGATCAAGTGCAATGTTGATGCAAGTTTTGTTAGTGCAGATAGGACTGGTGCTTGGGGTGTGGTTATTCGGGACAAAGATGGAACAATTCTACTTTCTGCCTGGGATATCATTGTTAACTGCCAATCTGCGGTGTTCGGAGAGGCAGTTGCTTGCCTTGAAGGTTTAAAACTCGCCACTACACATTTTAATGCTAATATCATCGTTGAGACAGACTGTGGTTCCATTCTGGATTCTTTTAAACAGGATAGTTTGGATCGCTCTGAAGTTTGTCTGATTGCAAAGGATTTCAACCTGCTAAAGCCCCGGACAAACAAGTGCTGATTTCCAAAGTCAACAGAAGATGGAACAGAGTTGCCCATGGGCTTTGTCAGCTTAGCCGTAGTGGGTTGTGTAGTGGTGTTTTACAAGGTGCGGTGCCGACCTGCGTGTCGAAAGCGGCCTTGGAAGATTGTAATCCAAATGTTGTTATTATTTAATATAAAACAGAAAATTCAAAAAAAAAAGTCGAAGAGATCGAGCCAACCCTATTAATTAATTCCGGCACACACTGCAGCTTTAACACTAGACTAGAACCCCATTAAGTAGACTAAGTAGTATAGTTAATTGAGCTGGGACGCGTATCAGAAGATCAGGCCTGCCTGCCTGCCTGGTCCATCGCCCATCGAGATTGCGACGTACGGACGCATCGATTATCGATAGCACATTTTGACTCTGAGTCTCTGAAGAAAAGAGGTGATAAAACTGTTCAACAGGAGAGATGGCATGCATTCATCGCGACGTACGGAGGAGGAGTTGGGAGAAGTTCAACAGGAGATCGAGACGGCATGCAGTTTTGCTTGGTTGACTGCAGCGCGATAAAGCCTTTTGGGGTTAACACGACACGTGCGGGGAGTCTCCGCGTAGACCGGCGCAGTGCCACTACCCTACTCGCTCGTGGGTTTTGGAAACAATGTTTCCATACAAAGACACCCCTATTCAAGTATGGACACATTATCATAAACTATGTCACGGGGATGGCCATAACTTGGTCATTTGACGTGAAACCTATACATGTCTATAGGTGATAAACTTTTTGTGAAGAGTTTTTTTTAACAATTTGTAAAAAATCAAGTTTATAATTTTTAATAGCAACTAGTACACATACAATAACTCAATGCCATAGGATACCTTTTTTGAGGTTTTTTCACTTTATTTGATTTTAAAAAAACAGTCAAAATGGCCAACATGACTATTCATTGAAAGAGGTCAATTTTCTAAAAACCATCGATGTTTATGCAATGCAAAGGATGATATAGATGTCATATTTGAATTTCTATCATTTTTCTAATTGATTTAGACATTTTATTATTCAAATTTTGATTAACGGAATTAAAGATATGAATTATCTATCTATCTATTATATACTAAAAACAAAATGAGTTAGTTTTTTGAGACACCACGTTAAGCCACATCATCTAAATTAATTTTAGTAGTTAGATCTAAAATGTGTGGTTAGGATTTAATAAATATTAGTAGTCACGTAACATACACGATATATGTGGTGGATGTGCACGTAACCTGTTTAAAAGGCCAGCCGGACTACATATCTCTGCTGGAATGTGATAGATGCAAAAAAATAAAAAACAAAAACACATACCTCCGCAAGACTACGCCCGTTTGAAAACCCAGTATACGAGACTAGATAACTTACTGGAACGTGATGGCTAGAACCATAAAAAAGAATTACTTGGACGTGGTTGCAAAGTTTTTTTCTTAAATGGTGGTGGCAAAGGTTGGAGCTGCTGGAGAAAACGTACTTCTCCAAGAGTGCAAATGAGTGCATACATTTAAAAAACAGTGTACGAGACTACCTACCTTCCTAAGTCGTGATTGCACAAAAATCTAGATTAAACGTGGTCAAAATTTGGGGCTGCTAGGATACGTACTACAGTATAGAAAAAAATTAAATGTTTCATTAAGTACTTCTTATGTTTTATTTACCTGGATTCTACGTTACCCAAACTCAATTTTTTGTACAATTTGACCTAAGATGTACCAATATATATCAATATTAATAACCAAATTCGTATAATATGAAAATACATTTTATGGTGATACTAATAATAAGGATTGTGAATATTGGATGTTTACATATTTTTCCTATATATTTAGTCCAAATTTACAAATTTTAATTTTGACTAAATTCAGAACACAGAGTAATTGTGAATGGAGTGAACCCGTTATTTTCATGATTGAGTACACATAAATGACAAATCTATTAGACTAGCATCATACAAAAGTACTCGCGAATCATCAGCAGAACGATGCAGTCATGGAATCTAAAAATTAGTCAAGTCACCACATTAGTCGCACGACGTACAGTCTCTCAGTTATTGGGTACACATAACTGACAACTTTATTCGATCGCCATCAGACAAACACTCTCAAAAACACCTGCAGAAGTTCGGAACTCGGAGTCATAGAATTTAAATATTAGGGAAGTCAACGACAATAGTCACGCTACCGACATGAGCGTCCCTCACACTAATAATATTACGGACTTAATGATACACCGTGCTCAGGCAACACATACTCTCACGATGATGACAATGTCCTTCCACTCAATATTCCGACTTAATGGGACACTAGGCGTCAACCATTTAAAACTGATCAAGATACAACATTAGTCGACACACTATCAACGGAAATATCTCTCACACTATAAATATTTTGACTTAATGATTCACACGGGTTTTACCCACCATAGATCCCCGCTTAATACATTTCATATTTAGTATCCGAGCACGGTGCTAATACTATTTTTAATTAGAGGACCTGCAAAGCATTTAATTAATTATTATGAATTGTTTTGACGATATTGCTTAGTTTGTATGGTAGACCTATTTGGACTATCTCAGGTAACAAAATCAATATAAGAGCACATGTCATTTCAACTGCACAAGCAATTGGACTCATGAATACTGTTGAAATATGATATCTAACCAACAACGTTATTTTGCATAACACATAAATTACACGTGTCCGGGTGTGTAAAACCACTGAATAAAGATAAAATAAGTTATGAGTCTGAAAATTCAGAGTCAGACTTCTCGAATTTTGACTACCGATGCATAAACATGTTGCCAAATATATCTAGACCAAAATAATTTATCCTTAAAAGCATATTCAAATAAGAATAATAGCCAACGTTTCACCATGTTCATGTCTGTGAAGTGTTGCATACCGTGACAGTAAATGAGATTGAAAAAACTCAGAACATGATAATATTGAAAAAACTCAGAACATGATAATTCTCATTATTTAGTGACCAACCTACTAAGGGCGTACATCATTTTATCTTAATTCAGCAATTTTTAATCAAAGTTAACTAACATAGAGTACTGATCTAACATCATATAACAACCATAGTTCAATTTACAGATCCAATATCATTTGCATAGGTGTTTTATCACATGGCATCATATTCATTTCACCACAAATTTCAGATTGCCAAAGATGTTACTCGCATAAGTGATAATTTGCTTACCCAACATTTGGATAAATGTTGAATAATTTTGTTTGTTAATACATATTTAGAAATAATGTGATATCAATGAAACCATTTTTTCTTAAGCACTTTCAAACTACTCAGATGATGCCCTCGCATTTGCGAGGGCCACCCTGCTAGTTCCATATTAAATGTAAAAGGAAAAAGTAAAATTAATTTTATTGTCATTTATTCAAAATATACTATTACATAATCACTGTTACTTATTCAAATAATTTTTTAAAATTTAAACAATGAAAAAGTGTAACATCATAATTCAGGGGTTAATATGATTGATATGATAGAAACATCAGTAAGTTCTCATTTCTCATTTGGAAGTTATTAATCTTGAAAGAACTCAAAAGTTAAGCGTTCTTGGGCTAGAGCAATTTGAGTATGGGTGACCGAATGGAAACTTTGACCAGCGTAAGTACTTTGACCTATGATTAAGTGTGTATTTAGAGATTTAGTATGTGGATGAATTAGAAATTTCAAATAAAAAAGTTTAAAAAATTCAAAAAAGAGCCGACGGAACGGCGGGATGCAAAGGCCGACGGCAATTATGAGGAGCTGACGGAAACGGCGGGATGTCGTCTTGTGGGTCCCACCACCACGTACGCCGACAGGGTACGCATACGCCGACGAGGCCAAATTCCGACGGCGATACGTTGACGGTGGCCGTCGGCGTATGGTCGTCGGCGTATGGATACGCCGACGGCTTTCTGGTCTACGCCGACGGTTCTCGGCCGTCGGCGTCTCGTGGGATTCCCGTAGTGTGGCCTCGTGGGCACAATCGCACACAAGTGGCAATCTACTCGTCTCCTACGCAGTGGCGGACCCAGAAATTTCTCGAAGTCTGGGCGAGCCGCAGCGCAACTAATTTTTTCTCGGACAAGTGTTGAAAATAAAGCAAATATTGTGTTAAGAAGTTATTAATGTGGAAATAAGAATGGGATGTTCCGCTACATCATCCCGACAACATGGGATGTTCATTGATGTAATTTTATTTTTTTCCTTGCTGCCTTCCGAAAGGCAAAAGCTTTTGCGCTTCCTCAAAAAACTCGGCGATTGATGCCAAAAGTTGAAATGTCCAGCTGCACCCATGGAGGTTGAAACACTTACACTAGGTGCAGTCTAAACACATACATAACTCAATATATACTTTGCTCATATATGACCACCGCAATGGAAAAACAAGACGAAAGTTGTGCAAAACATTGAGATGACCTTCTCGCCAAAGGATATTTTAAACGGTCAATCGAGTGTAACGATTTTAACAAAAAAATTCTAATAAAATTCCAAACATCCATTCAAATTTGAGAACTCGAAACCAAGATCATGAGAATAGAACATACTCGTCGATGCACATACTTTTTGTACATGTTATATCTTGAATCAAAATATAATTGTGTAGATTAGAAAGTGGTGGAGTACTTTTAAGAAAGGTGAGTAGGCTTTCCGCTCTCACGATATTGGGCTGAGATGCATGCAGTAAACAAAAGCATCCTAGTTTGTCGATTAGATCTAGTGGCAGAGGAAATCGAGTGTTGTCATAACCGTTTCCTCTTTGAGCATGAGGTTCTTGCCGCTCTCGCCGTCGAAGACTATCCGCTTGAGCATTGGCACCGCGCTCACATCATCCACTCCACTGGCCCCTACGCCAACCCCCATGACATTGATCCTATTTGCCTCATGGGCCTCGACTACTCTGCGGTCTTGGTCATGGTTAAGGCGGAGTCCATCGCTGACATACCCACTTTCCTCAATGTCAAGAACTACTGCAGCACCGGCACGGTGGGACGTGTTTCAATCATTGGCTATGACAACCTTGCTAGCAGCGCTGGCTCGGACCCGCCTTCCGACCCGGGTTTCTCGCCCATCCCTGATGCTGACTCTGGCGATGGCGACTGGGAGGCAGTTGATTTGGAAGGAGGTGCGGGTTTTGGGGTGTCTTTCATGCCCTGGGCATTCCACCCCCTGTGGTGGCCTGTGGGGTCGCCTCCAATGCTGCGCCGGCTGCGCCCATTGTGGAGAGGGCCATTGGCAATGCTCCTCCCATGCCGGTGGTCTTGGGATCTCCTCTGCACTCCAAGCCCAAACGCGTCGTCTTCAAGCTTCACCTTGGCTTCTACGACATCTTCGTCCTTGGTTCCAAGGGTGAGCGCGCGTTCTACCGCCTGCCCATGCGCCGTGCCGCGCCGGGTAAGGGAAGTGAGGGCATGCTGGTCGTCAACTTCTCCTCTGCAACTGTGGGTATCATAGACTCCATTGCCACGGTCGGCCCCCTGCGTCGCCCCACCATCACTGCTGACATCCTTGTCCGCGGCAAGCCACCTCTTCAAGAGCTCGGCGTCCCTGTCGACTTTGCCATGCAGCTCGTCTTGGCGGATCCTGCCGCTGAAGGCGCGCCTGCTCTTCTGCAGGATGCAGAGGCGGAGGGGCAGAACTCTGAGTTTCAGGAGGGTGCGATTCAGCCTGAGCTCCTCCTCCCTGCTCCCGCCCTTGACGCCGTCCCTGTCGCCGCTGGCTCCATGGCTGGCGCTGCTGATCTGCTTCCTGCTGCCCCTCTTGAGGGCGCTATTGGTGCTGCTCCTGGCCTAAGTGCGATGTCGGGGCTGCTGGCTGGGCCACGGCGCAGCCCCAGGTTCGCCTCTTCTGCGCCGGCGAACTACCTGTCCATTGTGGATCGTGCGGCCCTGAGGAAGAAGGGGAAGATGGAGGGATACTCTCCCTCTCGCCTTTCCCCCGCGGCGAGCTGGACGAGGAAACCTCCTTGCGGTGGCCATGGAGGACGCCGCCCCTCTCCCGGCGCCGGACATCTACGTTCTGGCCTCTGCCTGCGACATTGCCGCTGCTCAGGTGGATGCGGCATGCTCTGAATCTGCTAGGGAGTCCTCTGGTTCTCCATGATACGGCCCGCTTCCTTTTTCTAGGCCAACTGGGCCGGCTTCGCTATCTATCGCTATCTACGTCTCGCCGAACTCTGCTGCGCTACCTATTCGGGGCTTCCATGTGCGCCTCCTCTGTCGGGCTGTGCTACTGGAACAGTGCGGCCCTGCAGCGGCCTTCTGGCCTTTTCTTTCTTTTCTGTACTGAACATTTAATTTGGGCCTGCGAAGCCACCTCTGTAACGGATTTAATCCTGAACCTTTTATTCCCGTTGATTGCCTTGTCTTTGCTTTCTCATCTCGTTGTCCAACTTTTCTTATGTTCATCAAAATCCTGTTAGATTCCTGGAACGTCCGTGGGCTCGGTAGACGAGTTAAACGAGATGACGTCAAAGCTGCAATTACCACCCGTCTCCCATCTATTCTCTGTCTACAAGAATCAAAGCTCACGGATATACCATCTTATCTCGCTCCCTCTTTCCTTCCGCCCTCTCTTCGATCTTTTGTTTTCAAACCGTCTGTTGGCGCGTCTGGGGGGATCATCACGGCATGGGATGATCGCTTGCTCCAGATGACCAATCATGTTATTGATGAATTCTCTGTCACCACAACTTTCGCCCTTCGATCCGATAACCTCTCCTTTTCCATTATCAACATTTATGGACCCTGCGTTCATGAACTCAAGGTGGAATTCCTCACTTCCCTGACCTCTGCTATTGCCGCCACTCATGGACCGTGGCCGTTATCGGAGATTTCAACCTTATTCGCGCTCCTAAGGACAAATCCAACAATAACTTCAACCTTGCTGAAGCCACCTTGTTCAATGATTTCATAAATGGCTCTAGTTTGATTGAGGTTCCCCTCCTGGACAGGCAATTCACTTGGACCAACAATCAAAATCCGCCCATCTTAGCCAGGCTTGACCGATTGTTTGTCAACTCCGACTGGAGCTCTGCCCTTCCAGACTCGACCCTCACCTCTTCTGTGCGGCCTACGTCGGATCATGTTCCCATCCACCTTGAGGCCTCTTCCAAAGCTCCACGTAGCAATCTCTTTAGATTGGAAAATTCGTGGCTCTCCAACACCTCCTTCACCGATATTGTTTCTGCTAATTGGAACAGTGTCGACTCCTCCAGGATGGTGGCCAAACCTATTGCCTCTCTCAACCTCCGCCTTAAGCGCATCCGCTCGGCCGCCCGCGCCTGGTCCGGGAACGCCGGCTCCCCTCCACTTACCTTTCAAACTGCAGAACGGTCATCTCTGTGTTTGACCGCTTGGAGGAAACTCGCCTGCTTTCAACCATGGAGCGCTGCCTTCGGCACCTTGCTAGAACGCACCTCAGCTAAGGCTGCCTATTGGCGCCAAAGGGCAAAGATTAAGCACTGTGTCCTGGGAGACGAAAACACTAAATACTTTCATCTTTGTGCCTCTGGCCGCCTCAGAAAAAACCAGATCAAAGTCCTGGAAAATGATGACGGTGACGCTGTCTTCTCCCACTCGGCAAAGGCACAACTTCTCCACCACTTCTTCAAGCAGCTTCTGGGTGTTTCGCGACAGGTCTCGGACGTCCTGCACCTGCCCACCCTTGTAGCGTCTACGTCTCTTAACCCATCCCAAGCTGTCCCGCTCATTCAGCCTTTCTCTTTAGAGGAAATCAAGAATGTTGTTCTTGCTCTCAAAGACAACTCCAGCCCGGGGCCGGACGGCTTTGGTCCTGCCTTCTACAAGAAGCATTGGGACCTTGTCAAACATTCGCTCCTGGACTCTCTTAACGAATTCCACTCCCTTCAGTGTGATCTCAGGCCAATCAACAAATCTTACATCATCCTTTTGCCAAAGAAAACCGGCGCCAACCGGCCAGATATTTTTCGGCCATCTCGCTTCAGAACTTTAGCCTTAAAATTATCTCTAAATGTCTTACTGTCCGCCTTCGGCCACTTCTCCCTTACTTGGTCCACCCGGATCAAACAGGGTTCATCTCCGGTCGATCGATTGCGGAAAACTTTGTCTATGCTTCGGATATCGTCCAAGCCTGTCACAAACGCTCTGCTCCTGCGGCGGTGTTCAAACTGGATTTCCGGAAAGCCTTTGATTCTATAAGTTGGGAGGCCCTCGACAGAATTCTCCAAGCAAAAGGTATTCCTGAGCTTTGGAGATCCTGGATTCGCATTCTGAACACGTCTAGTCAAACGGCTGTTCTTCTTAATAACATTCCGGGAGCCTGGATACAATGCCGCAAGGGACTTCGGCAGGGGGACCCGCTTTCACCCTTCCTTTTCGACATTGTTGCTGATGTTCTGCAACAGCAACTTCTCCAGGCCTCCCGGGACGGCCTTCTTCTCCACCCGCTTGTAGACGACCTCCCTTGTCCTATTCTGCAATACGCAGACGACACTCTCATAATCATCCGAGCCGACGTCCAGCATGTTGCTAACCTAAAAATGCTCCTTGACTCCTTTTCTGAGGCCACTGGACTGGACATCAACTTCCACAAGAGCACCTTCGTTCCTATCAAAACTGACGACTCCCTCGCCCAAGATATGGCTGCTGCTTTTGGGTGTGCAGTCTCTTCCTTTCCGCAAACTTACCTTGGCCTGCCCCTTTCCACATACAAATTCAAACTCTCCGACTTTGGTCCGGTCATTGCCAAGTGTGACCTTCAGCTCTTGGGTTGGCGAGGCCACTCCCTTCCTATTGGCGGCCGCCTCCTCATTGTCAACTCGGTCATCACGGCCAAGCTGGCCCATGCCATGTGCGCTGGCCTACTCCCTCCTGGGGTGATTGAAGCCATGGATAAACGGCGTCGCGCCTTCCTTTGGATTGGAGAAGAGACTTGCTCCGGGGGACACTGTAAGGTCGCTTGGGAGGAGGTCTGCAAGCCGAAACACCTTGGTGGCCTAGGCGTCCTCTCCATTGCCAAGCAGAATTCTGCCCTCCTCTCTAAGTTCCTCACCAAAATGCATTCTGACTCCAACACCCCCTGGGTCTGATGGTTTCGGCGTTTCTATGGTTGGTCAAACCGGAGGGATCTAGGTGACGCCCACCACCTGGACACTCCCATTTGGAAAAACATCGCATCCTGCCTTCCTGCATTTCGAAGCTTGTCTGTGGTCACCATCGGCAATGGGGAAAACGCCTCTTTCTGGCTTGACCAATGGCATGGAACCGCCACTCTTGCTTGCCGCTTCCCTGCTCTTTTTTCACACTCTACTCGACAAAACATTAGTGTCTCCAAAGTGCTCACTTCCTCCTCGCTGACTCTCTTACTCCCTGGCTTTCTCACGCTGCCACCAATGAGCTAGCCATGCTGCTCTCTGTCCTTGGCAACACGGACCTTGACCCTGACAAGCACGATACTAGACTCTGCCGGTCCTCGCACAAATGCCTTTCAACTAGAAGTTTCTATGCTAATTTTTTCAGACAACTACCGACTGATGATCAAGCCGCAATGGTCTGGACCAACGCTGCCCCCCTCAAGTGCAAAATCTTCAACTGGTTGGTGCGACGCCGGCGGCTGCCTACTAACGCACGCCGCTTCCGGCACCAGCTCGGAGGGTCGCCAAGCTGCCCCTCCTGTGATCAAGATGAAGATGTCGATCACCTTCTTGTTGGGTGCCACCGGGCGCGTCAACTGTGGAATTTCTTCTTCCCAAATGACGCGCAACTTGCCATCAATGATGTCCCGGCGCTTTGGGATGCTCACTGCCGGAGCTTTGAAGGGGGTACAATCTGTACGGCCATATCCTGGAGCATCTGGAAGAGAAGAAACTCCATCATCTTCAACAACATCGACGAGCCGCCTTCCCTCGCCATCCAACGATGTCTCGATGACATTAGACTTTGGTCCAATCGGTGTAATTCGGCAGCGGCTGCTGCCCGCCTTGCTTCTTGGCGTGTAAACTTTGAGCCGCCTTGAGCGATGACCTCCCACCCCCCAAACTCTCTTTCTCTCACGCCCCCGTTCTCTCTGTAATCTGCATAATGTAACAAGCAGGTTTTAATAAAGTTGTTCAGGCTGGCCTTTTTGGCCCGCCGTAGTACCGGGTCAAAAAAAAGTGTTGGCCTGCTGCGCGCCTGCGTGTGCGAGAATGAGGCACGGCCCAATGCCTCAATGCCCAACCTCGCTGCGGAGTTTTCTAATTTTTGTGAACACAGCTGAGCAGTCTTGCCCCTGATCGATCGTCATTAGCTAGCTTACAAGGGCTGTCGCTATACATCTATGTTATTCCTCCAGATGGAAACGCCATCAGGTTGAACCCTTTGTGGTTTTTTGTAAAATGTAACACTCTTTCTCCCTATCTCTACTATATAATACGAATAGTGTTTCTTCCCTCAAATTTTGGTACGTTTCGTTGGTTGGTTGGTACGTCAACCTCATCCCGCGCTCCGAACATGTGTGTCGTTAGTCGAGGTGGTATTAAATCTTCCGTACTTTGCTTTGGTTTCGTAACGCGCAGTCAGACCTAGCTGCGATCCTGGGCTCATCCGGTCGCTGCACTGTTGGGCCGATGGGCCACGAGCTAGGCACATTGGAAAGACAATATTTTATTTTGATAGTACGCATGGGTATTTATATTGCATGGTCCCACCTCGCTCCATTTTTCCGAGTCTTGCCACTTCGTTCGCAAGTTCCTGATCAACCTAAGATCAACTAATGATCCAAAATGAAACTGCGTGTGCTTCATCCAGATAACGAGCCACAATCACTATTTCTGTTCATAATCAATTTTGAACAATTACCGCAAGCACAACAAATAGATATTAATTTGGGAATTTCGAAAATATCACTATACCTTAACAATTAACACAAGCAAAATAAGTTGGAGATTATTACAAATTCTCTTATATATGTTTATGCATCATGGCTATTGTTTCTCCACGTGAAAGCATCACCCGAGAAGCCTAGATCATGCAAATTGCAGTCCTCCAAAGCAGATTTAAAACGATCTATCGATGGAGCGAACTAGGGATCGATGGAAGGGACTGGGGGCAGGGATGGAGCGACCTCGTCCCTGTCGTTCTCGTACATGAAAGCTATGTACGATTTGGGCCTTATGGGCCATCTAGAGAGTTTCTAATCATCTGATTCTTAATAGGTAAGAATAAGTTTTTAGAATATCTGGGTGGGCCATGGCCCACCCGGCCCACCCTCTGGGTCCGCCGGTGGCACCGGAGAGTCGTCCAGTCGGTATTTTGAACCACCCCACATCAAGTCAGGTTTTGTTTTTATCAAAACGCTGCCAACGCGTATCCACGTTGCCCGCTTCTCGCAACCCACTCGCCGAAAAGACATCCATGTAGTCCACCATCTGAAGTCTCTGCCCCGACATCCAAGATCACTCAACCGCGGTGCTACAAACTTGTTGTCATGGTGGCGATGACAAGAATCCGCGCGACACCCGTCATATGTTCTACAAACCTGGCCGCCGGTGAACCAGGTAAATATATAATTTGTGTCTCTCCCGTTGCAACGCACGGGCATTTTGCTAGTCAATGAATAAGAAGAGCTCTACCGTAAAAAAAACAAGGGCTGTCGCGCAGGAGGCGGACGGCATCGAAGCCCGGGCAAGCGCCGGGCAGTAGGGGCGCTGCGTCCGGCCATGCTCCTACGTGGGGGTGTTGTTACATCAGATGATGGGTAATTTTTCTGAAAGGAAAACCATTCGTGGGGGTGTTAATGTACGTGCTGATGGTTCTTATTCACCGGAGCATTAGGTTTGTTTGTGGTGCCGAATGTTTTCTTAAGGTAGATAAGTCTGAGGTAGGCTTAATCTGGTAACGGCAACAATGGTTAAGAAGAACTTGAGCTTATTTCATGTTTTGTCGGCTGAACCAAACATTGTTTTCATTTATTCTTCAGTAGGAATTTCAGATTGAATTTCAGTTAATTTTTTGTATCTAGTCAGGTTAGTGAAGTTGGATTTCTGTAGTCGAGTGGAACATTAAGTTTTTACAAATATATGTATGCAAATACTTTCCCACTTCAGTGTATGGATACCTGTATTCGTATTATTTTTTCAAAGTCATCTGTGTTTATTTCAAAGTCATTTGTTTATCATTTTTCCGTAGCGCAGGTCTGAATATTCACAGGGTTTGTGTTTTAGTTTCTGCATATGGTTTACTGTAGCATCCAGAGCTTTATATGCATGTCTATGAGTTTGTTGTGCTAGTGTGTAATTTACAATAACAAGTAGGCCAGGGAATAGGGTTGAGACTGAAGTTTTCAGTTTTTTAAATCTATTAGGGCTGTTTTTTGGACTGCTACGAATCTGTTTATTCCCTATTTTTCATTTTGTATTTTGTTTGATCTTTTGGCTTTACTTTTTAGTGGCTTGGTCTGGTTTGAAATTTTGTTTTCTGAATCTAGCAATCGAAATAATTGTCTTATTTAGTTGCAAGATAGTGAACAGTCTAGTGTTTTTATCCTTTTTAAAATGCATACTCAATGTGCTTATTCAGTGCACACGCAGCACCAACCTTGTCACGGATGAATCGGTTGATAATATGTTTGATGCCGGGCAAAGCGAAGGAAACAACTTATCTAGTGACAATGATGTGAGTTATTTTTTATTACCCGTGACATAGTGTATCTCATTTTTTTTCTGTTTCTTTCAATGGGTGACCTTCTCATATTTTTCTCGGTGTCCTATGCTCTGTGCAGGATATGGAATACCAAACAAGAGATTATCTTTTCGCACTTAGGCGCACAGCGTGCCGTTGGTAATAATTCTAGTATGGTGCTGCAAATTCCCAAGCTGATCCTAAGTAGTCCTTGTTGTTCATTGGATTCCTCCAGAATTCTTCTCGAATAGACTCGATTCTCCCGTCGAGAGTTATTTTGGAAGTCTTACCTAAACTCTTCCGACTGAATATCAACTGGTGTTGTCTCTTTCATTGTCTTTGGGTTATTTAGTCTCTTGGATATCAGTTTTGGTTCATGTGCATTTTCCTCTTTTCTCTTTATGACTCTTCATTTCCTTGGATATGAGTCTTTCTTTCTCTTTCTTAGTTTTCAGTTTCCATGTACTTTCCTCTTTCTTTTTCTCGGGCTTCAGTGTTGCACTTTCCTCTTTCTATTTTTCAGTCTTCGGTCTCTTTGATATGATTTTCTCTTTCTTTTTCTATTTCTCAATCTTTTTCCCTCTTTTCTATCTCTCTCTCTGATATGATTTTCTCTTTCTATTTCTCTCTCTCTTTGGTATGGTTTTCTCTTTCTATTTCTCGGTCTTTTTACCTCTTTTCTCTGTCTCTCTGATATGGTTTTCTCTTTCTATTTCTCTCTCTCTCTTTGATATGGTTTCTCTATCTCTCTCTGGCCATATGGATCTCTCCCTGATATTTCTCTCTCTCTCTGTGACCATATGGATTTCTCTTTGTCTCTTGCTCTCTCTCTCTCTATATATATATATGTGTGTGTGTGTGTGTGTATGTATCTATTTATTCAGTCATAGCCTATTACTGTCTCTCTTTGTCTCTATATCTCTCTGATATCTATCTCTCTCTGTGATATATTTATTCAGTTATCTCTATATCTCTCTCACACACACTCTCTCTCTCTTTTCCGTAGTTTCTCTGTCCCTTTGTATAACACTGGCGTTGTCTCTTAGTTATTTATTTCAGGATTGTCTCTGTATTTTCTTGGATGCATGATTATATGCTGGAATAGATGTATATTGTGGTTTCCACAATGTCATTTTTCAGTCTCCAAATTAGTATTTTATTCTGTGAGTCCTAATGTATGCGTTATTCTTTGTCTCAAAATGCACATAATCGCATGTATTTGAGGATTCTACAACCGCGTTGTGTTCTCGGGGGGGGGGGGGGGGGGGGGCTTGAACTGACTGCTGGCCAGACATAGATGAACAAATGTGTTCTTACGCGCGTTCTGAGGTTGGGCGTTGTTTATGTTCGCACCAATAACTCTCACAGATGTTGTGCACAATGGTTTGGTCATTCTCAGACCCTTTTTTCTCTTCTTCATCTTTGCAATTTGTTTCATTGTTTTGCTCACAGATTTTGGGCTGCTAGCTTGGGAATAATTAAAGTTATTTTTGTGTTCTGTTCATTGCTTGCATACAGCGCATCCCTAAGGAAATTGTATCAGTTCTCAACATCCCCGAGACTAGAAACACACTTCTCACTACTGGAGAGGGTGGCAACTACATGCAATCATCGTACTACACGCAGTGGCGGAGGACCCCTTCGGGCAAGGTAGGGCGGCCGCCCGACCTTGATTTTTTCCAAAAGATCCAATATATGTATGAATCTCAGGCATTGGCAGCCGATCTAGTTCGTCCGTGGGCAGTTTCTGTTTTCTAGAGCGTTCTTTGGAGACGAAAGCGTAAAAGGAAACATGTAGGATATCTATTGGGCTTTCTTTGGGCCAAGTTGGAGAAACACTGTCGGCCTGGTGCGTCTTCTTGGGCTTGCCCAACTAGTTTCGTTAGTTTAGTTCGACCAAATACCCCTAAAAAAAACAAATTCGACCAAATCAATCAGCGTGTTCATGAGTTTGTTTTTGGCTTCTCCAATAATGAATTGAGATGTATATTAGCTAGTGGAGCTATTGGTAATTCCATACCGGCCATTTTCTGAAACGAAATACACCTTAATTTTCCTATACTAATGTTTTTTCTATCAATATGTATTTTACCCATGTATTTAGGCTATAAATTGAGAGGATTCACCCGACCTTAAATATTTTTGTCCTCCGCCACTGACTACCACGTTTACGACAATGAGCTGCATCATGGTTTTGATATGCTCATTTTGTTCCATGATGATGATGGCTCCCTAATCATTTCATTCGATGTCATGTAGACCTTAAACACACGATAGGTTTTGACGATGAAGTGTTGTTTATATAAGGACCTGTGTCAATGTTTGTGTGATTTACGTACCTGTACACTAGTAGAAACCAAACCTTTAATACCGGTTGTGGATGGCCTTTAGTACCGCTTGTGCAACCGGTACTAAAGGGTTGGCACTAAAGGGGTACCCCTTTAGTACCGGTACACAACTAAAACCGGTACTAAAGGGTCTCCACGTGGGCGAACAGCCGCGCGCGCAGCGGAGGACCTTTAGTACCGGTTGGTATTAATACCAACCGGTACTAAAGGTTCCTGCTTTTTTGCTTATTTTTTCGTTTCTGGTTTTTTTCTTTTCGATTATTTTTCAGGGTTTAGGGTTTCTGTTTTTTCCTTTTCGCTCATTTTTCAGGGTTTCGGAGGAGATCACGTATAAAGTACTCACTACACATATAAAGTACTCATTATACACATACAAAGTACTCTCGTTACATATAATTAAAGTACTCACTACACATATAAAGTACTCATTATACACATACAAAGTACTCTCGTTACATATAATTAAAGTACTCGTAATTACAATTAATGGAGATCACCGCTAGCTATTCCATGCGTGGTGGGGGTCTGTCGACAAAGTAGAATTCACCGAGTTCATCTATGACATGCGTAAGAAGAAATCCCGCCAATTCCTCCGCAATAGCTTTTACGCGGTTGTGTGGTAGGAGCTGGCCCCGCTTCCTTGCCATCTTTAAAAAAAGGAGATCAAATCAGTTATGATCGAAACTAAACACAATTGATGGTAGCAAAGTAAAAGTTGTGTATGATGTTTACGTACCTCACGATTTCTTACACTATTGACTCTCTCATTGACCCTCATGTGAATATACTCGCAAACGTAGTATCCACATAGTTCCGTCCCCTGTGGTTGTCGCAGACACCACTATATATACAAGAATATAATTTAATCAAATAATAATCAAGAGAAAGATAATGTTATTAGAAAGATACACGTAGTAGTACTTACTAAGTTAGACTTGAACTCCAGCTTTTCTGGCCATTCACCGCGTTCTTCCTCTTTGAACTTTCTGTAAACCCTGTCCGGAAAAGAAAATGAATTGAGTAGTTATTACTTATACTTTTGATATCCGGAAATGAAGGAAAGAGGAAGATATAGTGCGATTGAAATTACCTCTTGAGCATTAGACGCACGCTTTTGTATTCATCTTGATCTTTCCTTAATGAGTCCCAGACTTCAACTTCTCCATCGTCGAGTTTAATGATAAACAGAATGAAGTGGTACCTACGCACATTTATATACGCAGGTATTCAGAACTCATCGATTACACTTAATATCGGGAAAGCAAAATAGAATGTGTACAAGACGGTAACACTCACCTGAAGTTGTAAGGAAAAAGTATTTCCTTTTTGGTACTTTGTCATGACGGTAACACTCACCTGAAGTTCAAAAGCATATCGTGGGGTAACCTCCGCCATGGGGTAACCTGAGTCGTCAACGACAACTTCTCCATGCTCAATTTCCCGAGCTTCAGAAGGCACAATGAGCGGGGCGAGCGATTGTGCTTCTTGTTCTCCGAGTTGGGCAACTCTTTTCCCGCACACTTTTTCTTGCTCCATCTGCGAGGAAAGTACCTTGTCAATACCTCGCTCATAGTGTGAAATGGGCGGCGGTGGAGGGTCATATAGGTTGTCAACGGTGCGATCCTTTACCTCATTTGGTATAGTCTTCAGAAGTTCCTTTATGGGGTCAAGTTTTGCCTCCAGTCTTTCCTTTTTTTTCTTCTCAAAAAAGGCGATCGACTCTTCACGTAGGCTCACATGTATTTCCTCCTGAGTCATCTCAGGAGCTAACTTCTCAGGAGCCTTGACTTCCTTGGATTTTTTTTTTCACGTTTCTTGACAGGGGACGACGTGAACAGCTTCCGCTTTGTCAAGTTACTAGTTGGCGCATCAGTCGGCTGACGGGACGGCGCGGGCGATGGACTCGCGGTGTGCTCCCAATCCACGGGGGAGGCAGGTGGACTTTGATGTGGTGAATTTCTAGCCGGAGGAGTCGGTGGCCTTGGCGCCGAATCGGGAAACTTGATGTATTTCTTCTTCCATAGAACGATACCAAGCTCGACTTCTCCCAATGTCTTCTCGCCTTCAGCTCCAGGAATGTCAAGATTTATTGAGTTGAATCCCGACATAACTTTCGTGACCCCGACATGAGCAAATCCTGCCAGAATCTCACCAAAATGGAAGATTGCTCCAACTTGATGTGGTAAAACATAGCCAATCGCCACCGGGAAACTAATGTTCTTCATTGGCGCATGTAACTCACAATTTGTCTTATCCGTGATATCATCCACGGGGTAGTGAGCCACCGACGGTTCAGCAACTGGTTTATCAACTGCAGGATCTTGTAGCTGCGTGGAACCCACGCTGCTTTTCCGCTGAGATTCCCTTGTAGCATCGACTGCAGGATCTTCAACTCGCAGCTGAGATTCCCTTTGCTGGGTAATTGAGGCCAGTTGCTCCTGCACAGCCTGCACCGTGCGTTCTAATGCAGTAACCCTCTCCGCCTCCCTCTTCTTACTTCTGCAATGTTTTCTATAAGTTGCAACGTCCTCCGGAAACCCTTCAAAAAACCAACCCCGCCTCCTCTGCCTCGACATCGTCCCCAGTGTTCTTTATTCCCGAGGGCTTGTGAAAGCTCGTCGTCCTCTCTATCGGGAATATATTTTCCCTCCTTGACTAGTACTATTACTTTTTTTTATTTTTTTGACGACTCTATTAATTCTTTTCCGCCATTTTCCCTTTGCCACAATCAGCCCTGTTTCTGGGTCCAACACTGCCCCATGCGCGAACAACCAGAACTTGGACCTGTCGGGCCAGTCATCTGTCTGTGGAGTGATCCCTTTTAGTCGCAGCTCGTTTTCATAGGCTAGCCACTTAGGCAAGGCAGTCTTGTAGCCACCTGAGCCCAAATGATGGAAATATTTCTTCTTCTTAGCATTCAACTTATTTTGTGTCGATCGGGCCACAGCGACGGCCGAATTCTTATACGCCACAAATTCAGCCCATTCATCTTTTAGCTTCTCTAGATGTCCAGTGAAAACTATATCTTTGTTCCCATATTTTCTCCACAATTTGTTCTTCCAGTTGTTGAATTGCTGGGCCATCTTGCTAAGAGTCCACTTCTTGACTTTATCCTTCCTACTCTGTGGGAGATCTGCCGGTAGGCTGAATTTAGCCAACATCGAGTCCCAAAGGGTATCTTTAATTCTTTGCTCGAGATATTTTACGCCAATTTTGGCTTTCTTCGGCTCATTCCATTCTGCCACGGTGATCGGGACCATGTCCCTTACAAAAACTCCGCATTGAGCTACATATTTAGTGTAGATTCCATCGGGTTTCTCCGGTTTGCCTTTTATGATAACTTCGTCGATCGACAACGTTGCACCTTCCGGGAGATTTAACCCTTGGGCCGGGCCTCGTTTAGGGATTGACGACTTAGATCCAGAGGGCTGGAAGAAAAATGTTTCGTTAATAAGTTTGCATATAAATCAATTAATGCATCTAGCTATACTGATCAACAAGACTTAATATATACCTTGCCGGAGTCGTTCTTAGCTAGTGATCCGGAGTTTTCTACGGAGTTTTCTAACGACAGTTCTTCTTCGTCGTCGTCGCCGTCTCTGAAGTTTTGTAACTCAAGTCCCTCACCGGGGTCGTTCAAACATTTCGCGCTGAATTCTTCGGTGTCTTCTTCGTCGGAATCTCCATCGGAATCTTCTCCATCGGAATTGGGTCCGGCAGCCCTATTATATATTATTTGTTGCATCCGGTCTTCTTCCTCCAAATCTCTGATGAAGGGGGCGTCGATGATGGGGGCATCGTCCTCCATAGCTCAATGTCGCTGCAAATTGGTAATTCATAGCAAACAACTTTAATATTCTTATACACTATAATATTGCAACTAAAAATAACATTGATTTGATAAATAACAATATTGCAACTAAAATGACTTAGCTAAATTTTCAAAATTGCTAACTTTCAAAAATTAGTAAGTTTCAAAATTGCTAAGCTTCAAAATTGCTAAGTTTCAAAATTGCTAACTTTCAAAAATTGCTAAGTTTCAAAATTGTTAAGTTTCAAAATTTTCTAAATAACTTTACTAAAATTCACACTAATAAAATGACTTTACTAAAATTTGCTACACTAATTTGCTACACTAATAAAATAAATCCAATAAAATTTCCTAATCATGTATGAGTACTACAATGACGACACTAATTATTGATTCAAAATTTTGACAAACATAAATTTTACACTAATTATTGATTCAAAATTATTGACTACACTAATTATTGATTCAAAATTTTGACAAACATAAATTTTACACTAATTATTGATTCAAAGAACAGTACTGAAATTAAAAAAAAGAACAGTACTGAAATTTTACACTAATTTTACACTAATTTTGACTAATTTAAAGAAGTACAGTACTGAAATTAAAAAAAGAAAAAATAATAACCTCTTTCGTGGAGAGGCCGGAGCATGCCGGGGCGGCGATGGCGCTCCCGGGCAGGAGTAGAGGAGGGAGACGTGGCGCGCGGCGGATGGTGCGGCGGCGGCCGGCCGGAGCAGAGGAGGGAGCTCGCTCGAGGGGCGCGCGTCGTCGGTGTCGAAGAAGAACGCGTCAACGTTGGCGGGCCGCAGCTAGCACAGGGGCTTCGTCGGCTTGGAGCAGGGCGGAGGGCAGAGGCGAGCCGCAGCGCGGAGGGCGGAGGGCGGAGGCGGGCCGCAGCGCAGGGGCTTCGCCGGAGAGGAGCAGGGCTTCGCCGGGGAGTTCGCCGGAGAGGAGCAGACGAGTAACAGGCGCGAGACTTGGGAGTTTTGGGGATCGAATCGTCGATCCCCACAGGTAACCACATTGAAGACCCCTTTAGCACCGGTTGTGCTTTACAACCGGTACTAAAGACCCTTTAGTACCGGTTGTAAAGCACAACCAGTGCTAAAGGTATGTTTTGGGCCGCGGCGAAATTTCGCGCGCGAAGCCCAACCCTTTAGTACCGGTTGGAATATACAACCGGTACTAATGGACCTTTTATTTGTTTTTTATTTTTTGTTTTTTCGATTTGGTTTCTGTTTTGTTTTTTCTATTTGGTTTCTGTTTTGTTTTTCTATTTGGTTTCTGTTTTGGTTTTTCTATTTGGTTTCTGTTTTGTTTTTTTCTCTAGTTTCTTTTTATTTTATATCTATGTAATTTAATTGTATTAAAATTTATAATAATAACAACAACGACGTCAATACGTAGGGGGGACACGTGTCTGACATGAGTCGTGACCACGAGGCCTGCCTTTAGTCCCGGTTGGTAACACCAACCGGAAGTAAAGAAGCACACGGATCGTGTGTTTTTTCAAGCGATTGTGAGCCGTTGGATCAGGGGTGTGTTTCTTTGAAGAACTTGTGAGCCGTTGGATCAGGGGGTGTGTTTCTTTTGAGGGCAAAACCAGTGTTGGATCAGCCACATGACCCTATATAACCCCCCCCCCTCTCGAGCATGTTCGACACTCATTTGATATACAAAGCATTCGGATTCCCTGCATACGTCCAACAGTGCATTTGATATGCGGGCACTCACGATCCACTGTTGGGCTGTATGCAGGGGAAACCGTGTGTTTTGTTCTATCTACAAAATACTCCAGTTCATCGACCAAATACAAATCATTCGGATTCCCGTCATACAGCCCAACGGTGCATTTGATATGCAGGGCACTCACGAGCCACCGTTGGGCTGTATGACGGGGAAGACGTGTGTTTTGATCCAACATAGTGACATAAAACGTTTAATACATTATTACACATTAGCAGCAACATCAATATCTAGTGTTCACTTTTTGTTCTTCTGTGTGCCTTTTTTCAGATTGCGCCGTAGCCATGGACATTCTTCATCATTTAACACGATGCTTGGGTCAGTTGTCACTTTGAATGGCGGAATTTTATGAAACTTATTGTAATCTTCTGACATGTCTGTCTTGTCCTCCACTCCCACGATGTTTCTTTTTCCTGAAAGAACTATGTGGCGCTTTGGCTCATTGTATGATGTACTGATGACGCGAAACACACGTTCGTTGGGAGACCCCAAGAGGAAGGTATGATGTAGTCAGCAGCAAGTTTTCCCTCAGAAAGAAACCAAGGTTATCGAACCAGTAGGAGCAGCAACTCTTCAGAAGGTTGTCAACGGCGCCAGAAAAATAGCTGTCGCAGGGAGTCTGGACTGTTGACGTGGAATCTGCACACAACACAATCAAACTACTTTGCCCCAACGAAACAGTGAGGTTGTCAATCTCACTGGCTTGCTGAAAACAAAGGATTAAACGTATGGTGTGGAAAATGAGTATTAAATTGCAGAGAATGAAAAAGGAACAGTTTGCAGTTTGTGGTTGTTTAATCAGTGTAAAAGAATGGACCGGGGTCCACAGTTCACTAGTGGTGTCTCTCCATAAAAGATAACTAACATGTTGGGTGAACAAATTACAGCTGGGCAATTGACGAATAGTGAGCGCATGACAATGCATATACATGACATGTTGACTACTATGATATTTAATTGGGCATTACGACATAATACATAGATCGTTATCCAACAGCATCTATGACTAATAATCCACCGCCGGGTTGTCATCCGAGTCCCCCGTTGGTATTAAGTTGCAAGCAACGGATAATTGCATTAAGTAAAGTGCGTAATGTAAACAAACACATATGCCGTGGACATAGCATCGTTAGGTTATCCCTAGTGGCAACAGCACATCCACAACCTTAGAACTTTCTGTCACTGTCCCAGGTTAAACGGAGACATGAACCCACTATCTAGCATAAATACTCTCTCTTGGAGTTACAAGCATCTACTTGGCCAAAGCATCTACGAGTAACGGAAAGCATGCAAGATCTTAAATAACATATAAGATAGATTGATAATCAACTTGACATAATATTCAATATTCATCGGATCCCAGCAAACACAACATGTAGCATTACAATAATATGATCTTGATCATGTAGGGCAGCTCACAAGATCTAAACATGATGGCACAAAGTGGAGAGACAACCATCTAGCTACTGCTATGGACCCGTAGTCCAAGGATGAACTACTCACGCATCACTCCGGAGGCAGGCATGGCGATGTAGAAGCCTCCGGTGACGATTCCCCTCTCCGGCAGGGTGCCGGGAAGAGGTTCTGAACCCTCCCGAGCTAGGGTTGACGACGGCGGCGTCTCTGGAACTTTTCGTGGATATTTGCTCAGGTACTTAGGGTTTTCGCGTCGGGGGGAATAAGTAGGCGAAAGGGCGGCGGCTGCGGACCCCCGAGGGGCCCACACCACCCAGGGCGCGGCAGAGGGGGGCCCGCGCCCTGGCGTGTGGGGCCCTGGTGGCCCTCCTCTGCTGCTCCTTCGCTCCGTCAGGTGTGTTCTGGAAAAATAGGCACCCCCGTGTAGTTTCGTCCAATTCCGAGAATATTTCCAGACTAGCTTTTCTGGAATACAAAAACAGCAGAAAACAGGAACTGGCACTTCGGCATC
The DNA here is from genome assembly GCA_947311845.1 of Poa pratensis. NCBI lineage: Eukaryota > Viridiplantae > Streptophyta > Magnoliopsida > Poales > Poaceae > Poa > Poa pratensis. The sequence continues at coordinate 23,298,504 of CAMZMU010000039.1, forward strand.
TTGTTAATAGGTTAGTCCCAAAAAATGTATAAAAGTGATATAAAGTAGATGCAAAACATGTAGCAATTGGTATAAAACAAGCATGGAACATCAAAAATTATAGATACGTTTGAGACGTATCAGCATCCCCAAGCTTAGTTCCTACTCGTCCTCGAGTAGGTAAACGATAAAAACAAATAATTTTTGAGGTGACATGCTACTATCATAATCTTGATCATATAATATTGCAAGGCACATGTAAATGAATGAAGTGATCCAAGTCAATGGTCTATAATTTGCTACCAAATAGATAATGAGTAAACAATGAATCACACAAGCTAAACGTTTTCATGAATAGTACTTTCGAGACAAGCATCAAACAGTTTTGCATAAGTGTTAACTCATAAAGCAATAGTTTCTAACAAAAGGTATTTAATCAACACAAAGGAAGAATTTAGTTTCAGCATTTGCTTCAACTTTCAACATATTTATCTCATGGATATTGTCAACACAAAGTAGTATAACAAGTCCAATACATTGCATATAACGCATGTTGTAACAAAGTTGACACTAGTGTTTGCTTGTGGAAGACAGAAAGAATAGGAAAACTGACTCAACATAAAAGTAAAAGAAAGGCCCTTCGCAGAGGGAAGCAGGGATTAAATCATGTGCTAGAGCTTTTAGGTTTTTGAAAGCATATAGAGATTGCATAAAATATTTGATACTCCTCCCAACCTTGCTAACACAAGCCATGGCTAACCGAATCCTCGGGTGCCTTCCATCAATCACATACCATGGAGGAGTATCTATTTTTGAGAGGTGTTTGTTAATTGTCAACGAATGGTAGCGGGTGAGAACAGTATTCTACCTGTCGAACGGACTTTTAAGAGCGGCTCCCATGAAGGACGTTATTTCTACCAGCAAGGCAGATCATCCCTCTTTCTCTTTGGTTTACACACATTCAGGTATTTCACTGTTTGTCATTGCTTACTGATGAATCAGGGCAAAAGTGTGAAGAGAATTAATTGGTTAAAGTTGTAATTAATTGGGACTGGGCACCCCGTTGCCAGCTCTTTTTGCAAGTTATTGGATAAGCGGATGTATATGCCACTAGTCCAGGTGTAAAAGTCCACTCGACAAATAGAATAAAGAATAACCACACTAATTCCTCATGAGCTAGTAAACATTGACACAAAAAGGGAATAATAACATTTTGAATAATTTAAAGGTAGCACATGAAAAATTTACTTGGAGTGGCAAGGAAATACCACATATAGGTAGTTATGGTGGACACAAATGGCATGGATTTTGGCTCAAGGATTTGGATGCACGAGAAGCATTCCCTCTCAGTACAGAGTTTAGGCTAGCAAGGTTATGTAAGCAAACAAGAATATCAACCCGTACACCAAGTTTTATATGACAAACATATTGCAAACGTTATAAGACTTCATACCGTCTTCCTTGTTAACCAAACCCTGTTATTAGAAAATATCTAGACCTTAGAGTACCACCGATGCAAACCAAATTTTCAACAAGCTTTACGGTAGTTCTTCACTAATAGGCTTAACTCATGTGATGCACAATTTAATCATGATCTACTTGTTAACTCAAAACAATTGACAAGCATCAAGTTATCCATTTTAGTGATCTACAAGATTAAGCAAGTTTTTCCTTATACCAATTACCACATGCAACATTTTCTGAACCAACCAAACACCAATCAATTTATTTCATCAACTCTCCAAACAAATATAAGTGAAGCAAGAGAGTACTTTCTACAAAAGAAAGCTAATAGCTCTGACAAGAGATACATGAAAACAAGAGCTAAAAGCTGAACAGCGCTAGATATGAATACTCAACAAATATAAGTGAAGAATAGGAGTATTCTCATGAAAAAGCGGAGCGTGTCTCTCTCCCAATCAAGAATGCTAGGGTCCAGTCAAGCTTTATTGAAAATAAAATGCAATACTGAAAATAAAAGCACACAGACGCTCCAAGAAAAGCACATATGATGTGAAAGAATTAAAATATAGTTTCACTAGAGATGACCTGATAATTTTGACGATGAAGAAGGGGATGCCTTGGGCATCCCCAAGCTTAGACGCTTGAGTCTTCTTGAAATATGCTGGGGAGATCCATGGGAGCCTCCCCAAGCTTAAGCTCTTCACTCTTCTTGATCCTATTATATCATCCTTCTCTCTTGACCCTTGAAAACTTCCGTCACACCAAACTCAAAGTAGATCTCATTAGAGGGTTAGTGCATAATCAAAAATTCACATGTTCTATAAAGACGCAATATGATTTGTTACTTTAAACATTAGCTACAGCCACTGATGTTATGTGAAGCTCTTCCACCCAAAAAAGAATTTCACTCAACACTAGTAAAAGAGAGAATGCAAAATAAAAAGGCATAATCTGTCTAAAACAGAACAGTCCGCAAAGACGAATTTTTTCAAGGCACTTACGACGCTCAGATCGAAAACTCTGAACTAATGAAAGATTCAGACATTCATAAAGATTACGCACAAAAATTTTCAGATTTAATTAACAATCTGGTGATTTTAGGAATTTCGTACAGTGAACAGCAAAAATCTGTTTCTGCGCAGCAATCAAAATTAAGCATCGTCTTAACATTAGAGGCTACTCTTGGCACAACAATGCGAGAAAATAAAGATACAAAGGAGTTGCTACAGAAGTAAACATCCTCCTTGACTAAACTGAAAATAAAAGATAATGGGTTGCCTCCCAAAAGCGCTTTCTTTAATGCCTTTTAGCTAGGCTAGAAGATTTTAATGATGCTCTCATAAGAATAAGAGTTGAAAAACAAAAGAGAGCATCAAGAGGCAAATATCAAACACATTTAAGTCTAACCCACTTCCTATGCAAAGGAATCTTGTAACAAAATAAATTATTGAAGCATAAAGCAACTAGCATAGAAAGATGAAACAAATATAGCTTCAAAACTTTCAACATAAAGAGAGGTGTTTTAGTAACTTGAAAACTTTTACAACCATATTTTCCTCTCTCATAATAACTTTCAGTAGCATCATGAACAAACTCAATAATATAACTATCACATAAAGCATGCTTTTCATGATCTACAAACACATAATTTTTATTAAGCTCAAAAACAGTAGGGTTATCAAACCCACTTTTGACAATAGTAGTATAATTAATATCATTAGGCAATATAGGACCATCATCAAGAGCATTATCATATATAACATTAGGGAGCACATTTTTACTTTCTGCAATTTCCTCTTTTACTTGAGTCAAGGAGGATGTTACTTCAAATTTATCAAAAAAGATATTTCAATAGAATCATGACATTCAACAATATAGCATTCTTCCTCCTTAGGTAGGCATGGAGGGTAATTATATAATGTAAGAGTTAAAGAGTTACTGTCATTAGAAGGTAGATCCTCCTTTTGTTCATCACTCTCTTCCTCTTTTTCATCAAATGAGCTTTCAGCTTCAGCAATTTCTTCTTCCACATTTTCCTGCAAGGCATTAGTCTCTTCTTTATGAGGAAAAATCCTCTTGACATGTTCAGTAATATAAGAATTTTCATCCTTATAGTTATCAAAACAATATTTAAGTATAGCAAGACTTTCAGATTTATAAGGGGCATCAATTTTATGCTCAAGATAAGAACTAATTTCAAGTGCACCCTTAAAGACAATAAATTCTTCCATCCTTTCTACCTCATAAGCATTATAGTAACCTTTAACATAAGAAGCTAAGGTTTCATTTTCATTACAAGCACATTGGAAAGGAAAGTGTTTAGACTTCCTATGACAATCAGATTCATTAAAGCAAAAAGATTTGCCAAATATATAGCATAAATTTCTAGCATATTCCTCTAGTTGATTTAACAATTTCCATAAGTACATCCCTTTTTGTGACAAGCGGTAATTCCTATAATATCTTCGTTCATCTTCCGTGGACCCACCTTGCCAACAAGATCTAGTTTCATAGAGATAAGCCATTGATAGCAAATAAACAACTAGACATAATAACAAACCGAAATAAACTAAATGCAAGAAACTAATTTTTTTGTGTTTTTGATAATTAAAGCAAACAAGATAAAATAAAATAAACTAAGCAAGACAAAAACAAAGTAAAGAGATTGGAAGCGTGAAACTCCCCTTGCAGAAGACTGCTGTCTCCCCGGCAACAGCGCAGAAAAATAGTGCTGTTGACGGGAGACAGACAGCTTCTGAAGACCTTCTACTCCCCGGCAACGGCGCCAGAAAAATAGCTTGATGACGTGAAACACACGTTCGTTGGGAGACCCCAAGAGGAAGGTATGATGTAGTCAGCAGCAAGTTTTCCCTCAGAAAGAAACCAAGGTTATCGAACCAGTAGGAGCAGCAACTCTTCAGAAGGTTGTCAACGGCGCCAGAAAAATAGCTGTCGCAGGGAGTCTGGACTGTTGACGTGGAATCTGCACACAACACAATCAAACTACTTTGCCCCAACGAAACAGTGAGGTTGTCAATCTCACTGGCTTGCTGAAAACAAAGGATTAAACGTATGGTGTGGAAAATGAGTATTAAATTGCAGAGAATGAAAAAGGAACAGTTTGTGGTTGTTTAATCAGTGTAAAAGAATGGACCGGGGTCCACAGTTTACTAGTGGTGTCTCTCCATAAAAGATAACTAACATGTTGGGTAAACAAATTACAGCTGGGCAATTGACGAATACTGAGCGCATGACAATGCATATACATGACATGTTGACTACTATGATATTTAATTGGGCATTACGACATAATACATAGATCGTTATCCAACAGCATCTATGACTAATAATCCACCGCCGGGTTGTCATCCGAGTCCCCCGTTGGTATTAAGTTGCAAGCAACGGATAATTGCATTAAGTAAAGTGCGTAATGTAAACAAACACATATGTCCGTGGACATAGCATCGTTAGGTTATCCCTAGTGGCAACAGCACATCCACAACCTTAGAACTTTCTGTCACTATCCCAGGTTAAACGGAGACATAAACCCACTATCTAGCATAAATACTCTCTCTTGGAGTTACAAGCATCTACTTGGCCAAAGCATCTACGAGTAACGGAAAGCATGCAAGATCTTAAATAACATATAAGATAGATTGATAATCAACTTGACATATTATTCAATATTCATCAGATCCCAGCCACTACAAGAAATATACTGTCCTAGGACCCTCAATATTGGTCACTGAATGGTCATATATTTTAATTTGTGACCTTTTTGTGACCAAAAACACTTGGTCACGTTATGAGCGTCACTAACGATCCAATATGACCTTTTTTTTGGATTGGTCATAGACCTCTATGACCAAATTAAAAGGTCACATATTTTATGACCAATTTTTTGGTCACTGGCAATCTGGCCACGCCACGTCAAATCCCACGTGGCAAAGCTGACGTGGCAAATTTGTGACCAAATGAAATGGTCGTAGATCAAAATCAGCCGGTCCAGTTCAGCTATCTAGATGGGCTAAGCCCAATAATTCAGCCCATCTAATGTTTTTTACCCATCTTTTTAAGACGGCTACATGGGCCAAGGGTAAGAATTCAGATGTCTATTTTTGTTGGGCCTTGCCTTTTTTCGCTGTCCATTAATTTTGTATTTCGAATTAATGTAATCCAAATGAAGTCCAACTAATTTTGGGCTATATGGCCTATGAACAGCCCAGTTATTCTAGGCTATGGCCTATGTACAGCCTATTTATTTAGAGCAAGGTAGATTGAGGTCCAAGAGTGTTTGGGCCCAGCGAAATACATTTAGAACATATTCAAATTCGAATTCAAACTCACAGCACTTGAATAACAGGTACATCAATAATATAAACACACAATTCCCAGCATGATCAGCGTTACATTGGAATTCACAGCAAATTCAGCAATACAACAAGTTCAATGACATATAAAGTGAGTAGCTGGGGCTTCGAGCTTCTTCGAATTTCTTTGGCCTAGAACTCCTGTAAATAAGAGGAAAAGCCACATTAGTAATAAGTACACTCCCAAGCACATCTACACCAAGTAGTACAGCATTCACATAAAGTGGTAATAGATACATGACATGACATGACATGACACAAGAAAGAAGCATATGTTGCATAACAAAGATGGCATTTGTACAGACTTTGTAAAGAACCATGCTACACCTACTAATTTTTGTAGCAAACTCCAATCCAAGTATAGTAAGCAGCACCTATCTATCTGTTGATAAAAATGTGGTGAATTCCATAGGGCAACATATGAAATCAGGAGGTTTATTCCTCATGACACTACAGGTAGATATCAAGAATACAAACTAATGGGTATATATACATGCTTAGGATGGAGCATACGGAACAAGCAGGATTTTCTTCCACCTTCGAGTATGGAGGGAGAGCTTGTGCATACCTGACTTCAAGCCGATGCAGTGGATGGTTCTGTAGTTAAGGAAGATTTGGCATGCATCGTCATCTAAGCTGTGTAGAGTGTTCCTGCGCTCAACCAGCAAGAAACCTGTCCATGGTGAATCAGGCAGAAATGAGAAGGTAATGAGTTTCTGAAATTACAAGATCAAGCATCGAAGATCAAATACCACAAGCAACTCGTTATAGTTTAGAACCCTGTCAGTTAGCATTCACTGCCAAACCTTGTGAAACTGCAAGAGGACACGGATGGTGTGTTTAGGACTGAGCGCGCTGCTGAGGACCATCTTGTCCAGCGTATACAAGAGAATCATGCCGATGGCAGCCCACCAGTACCTCACAAAGGGCAGCCGTCCCTCCAAGATCTCTTCCCCTGCGAGATCAACAATGTCAGGATTTTAAAACCCACAACAAACCGTTTCATTAAGATGATAATCCGAATCTACAAGTAATTGTAAGCAATGCAAGAGTGACAGGCCATAGTATATAAATCCTAATATGCAATTGCAGTAGAACAATTTATGTCATTGCTCAACATATTTGAGACCTACTATCTTCACACACAGCCCCTATAACATGCTTCTAGATGCAGGACGACAATAGTGCAGAAACAACCATCAATCTTCAGGTGCTAAAACTGCTATTAGAAACCAGGAAACCGTGCCTCGTGTGTGTACTTCTTGAGAGGAACCGTGAAGGCACGGCTAAGCCAAGGTCAGCGATCTTGAGCGCCATGGTCTTCAGTCCATGAGCAAGTTGTGTGGCTTGAGGTCACGGTGGAGGACGCCGCGTCCGTGGCAGAAAGCAACGCCCTGCAGAGCAGGTACATCAAGACCTGCACACACAATACCACCAAGTTCACCAACCAACGAATCAGTCAATCAAACGCTCTCTGTACATTCAAACAAACACCTCGCATGTGAGGTCTGGGAAACAAACGACAAACGACCGCGATGGGCAGCAGAATGGAGGGTATACCTTGACCATGTGTGCAGGGCCACAGATGAACTTCTTGAGGTCGGTGTCTATGCTTACTGGTCATCTAAACAGCAAAGCACATGCCTCAAATAAGGGATATGAACAGATTCTTAGCACATCTATCAATTTAATCTAACCATTATGGAAACAAATCCATGTCATCTGATCGGAACAACACTAGATCAACAAAAGTAGCAGCCAAATCAAACCCATCTAACCAATAAATCATCCACATCCACGCGGTAAATCACCGCACAGAGGATCTGCGTCTCACCTGCCTGCCTCGCATGGGATCTGCGTTGGGGGAGGTGGAGCCCGTTCTTCTCGGGAAGAGACTCAACATCACGAGCGGCGTTGGCCTCCGGATCCGGTATCAGAGAGATAGGCCACACAGCATCAAGTGGATGCCGATGATCTGCGAACACAGGATCGAGGTGAGGATTTGTGGGAGTGGTGGAAAGAGCGGAGGTGCGGAGCAGAGAAGGGAGACTCCCCAGGCTGGCCCTGACGACATGGAAGGCGGGGACGGCGAGGAAGGTGACGGCGTCGAAACCCAGGTGTCTGCGGCGAGGTCGGAGAAGAGATCTGCGGTGGCTGGCCCAGACAAGGTAACCGCCCCGCCCTGACACAAGTCGCGCGAGTCGCCGCCGTCTGGTGGGTAGGGAAGGTGAGGAACAGAAACCATCGATGGAGGCGGCTGCGCTGGGATCTAGGCCTTGAAGCGACGGGGTGGTAGGTCGAGGCGACGAGCGGTGAGACGGAGGGTGGATCTGGAGAGCACGTGGAGTGGGCGCGGTGTTGCTGGCGGCGGCGGCGGCGGGGGAGAGAGAATGATAGGAGTGGCGGCGGGGAGTGGTGAGACGGAGGGGGCGGCTGGACGCGATGCAGGGGAGAGAAAATGATAGGCGTGGCGGCGGAGAAGGAATTGGTTTTAGGGTTTGAGAGATGCGTTGCGGTGGGGACTTAAGGAAAAGCTGAAATTTCGTCTCCCCGCGCGCGCTCCTGGTTCTCAAAGTTTGGTTCTCCCCGCGCTCGCCCGCAGTTCTGAAATTGTGGCGTTGCTGGCACTAGGGACACGGCTCTAATGGTCCCACAGATCAGCCTCTGTTTCTAGGTGGGTTTGGTATGTTGTCTACTGACTATACAGAGTAAGTAAAATAAAAATAAACCTCCAAAAATCATAGAGTAATAAGTAAATTAGAGTAAACTAAGTGTCAGAAATACGACAGTTTTTTTAAAAAGTGTCATTATATGTGTCCTAATATACAAAAATAATAATAAACCCATTTATATGTGTCATTATATGTGTCAGAAATACGAAAGTTTTAATTTTCCTTGCACAAAAAACCCATTTTTATTTTTCCGAGTGCGAAAAATGATTTTTTTTGTGAAGCACCTACCAAAAATATGTTGCAAAAATGTTGCCATTAAAAACTTCCTTGCACAATGTTGCCATTAAAAATGGTTTCTAAGTGCTAAAAACAGGGGGTTTGTGAAGCACCTACGAAATATTTGTTGCAAATTTGGACCACATCAATTTTTAAAAATATTACACCAAATGTTATTTACAAATAATCAAATGGTTGTTCGTTAAATGTTTCCATCAACCTCTCGTAAAAAAGACAAATTCATGTCGATTCAGTTGGAACGGGGTAAAATTTGAACTACAGGTGCCTCGTAGTTTTCTCATGATTTATTGAAAAAATCATATTTAGGTACACAAGTACCTATTTCATCAGAGATACAACAAAAGTTGCGCAAGATTCAAACCCTAGCTACGAACGGTCATGTCCCCCGAGTAGACCGTATATTGAAACCGGCATACGAAATTCAAAAAAAATCAAATAAATGGAAAACCTTCACGCGGTGTCATTATATGTGTCCTAGTATCCATCAAAAATCATAAAGTTGGAATACGGCAATTTTCTTAAGAAAGTGTTCTCAGAAATGAGTTATCATCTATGAAGATTCATGGCTTTAGGGCCAAATGACCAATGTTATCGCCACATTCATGGCATAGTTTGTTCAAATGTTCCCATATTCTACACAAACGTGCATCTTGGAACACGAACAATGTTGCCGAAGAAACTTTTCATTTTCCTTTCACGAAAAAAACCATTTTTCAATTTCCGAGTGCGAAAAATGGGTTTTTTTGTGAAGCACCTACCAAAAATATGTTGTAAAATTGGAGCAATCAAATTTCTAAAAATACTAGACCACATATAATGTACAAAAAACTAAATTGTTGCAGCCAAACAGTTTCCAACCACCTCTCGTAAAAAAGAAAAGTTTCTGCCAATTCAGTAGGAATCGGGTCAAATTTGAACTACATGTGCCTCGTAGTTTGCTCAAGATTTTTTGAAAAAATAATTTTTAGATACACAATACCTATTTCATCAGAGAAACAACATTAGTTTTGCAAGATTCAACTCCTAGCTACGAATGGTCATGTCCGCCGTTTTGACCGTATCTTGAAATCGGCATACGAAATTCAAAAAAAATCAAATAAATGGAAAACCTTCACGCGGTGTCATTATATATGTCCTAGTATCCAACTAAAATTATAAACTTGGAATACGGCAATTTTCTTAAGAAATTGTTCTCAGAAATGAGCTATCATTTACGAAGATTCATGGCTTTAGGGCCACATGAAGAATGTTATGTCCACATTCATGGTATAGTTTGCTTAAATATGCCCATATTGGGCACATACGTGTATCGTGGAACCGTGAACAATGTTGCCGAAGAAACTTTTCATTTTCCTTTCACGAAAAAACCATTTTTCAATTTCCGAGTGCGAAAAATGGGTTTTTTTGTGAAGCACCTACCAAAAATATGTTGTAAAATTGGAGCACTCCAATTTCTAAAAATACTAGACCACATATAATGTACAAAAAACTAAATTGTTGCAGCCAAACAGTTTCCAACCACCTCTCGTAAAAAATAAAAGTTTCTGCCAATTCAGTAGGAATCGGGTCAAATTTGAACTACATGTGCCTCGTAGTTTGCTCAAGATTTTTCGAAAAAATCATTTTTAGATACACAAGTACCTATTTCATCAGAGAAACAACATTAGTTTTGCAAGATTCAAGCCCTAGCTACGAATGGTCATGTCCGCCGTTTTGACCGTATCTTGAAATCGGCATACGAAATTCAAAAAAAATCAAATAAATGGAAAACCTTCACGCGGTGTCATTATATGTGTCCTAGTATCAATCAAAAATCATAAAGTTGGAATACGGCAATTTTCTTAAGAAAGTGTTCTCAGAAATGAGTTATCATCTATGAAGATTCATGGCTTTAGGGCCAAATGACCAATGTTATCGCCACATTCATGGCATAGTTTGCTTAAATATGCCCATATTGGGCACATACGTGTATCGTGGAACCGTGAACAATGTTGCCGAAGAAACTTTTCATTTTCCTTTCACGAAAAAACCATTTTTCAATTTCCGAGTGCGAAAAATGGGTTTTTTTGTGAAGCACCTACCAAAAATATGTTGTAAAATTGGAGCAATCCAATTTCTAAAAATACTAGACCACATATAATGTACAAAAAACTAAATTGTTGCAGCCAAACAGTTTCCAACCACCTCTCGTAAAAAAGAAAAGTTTCTGCCAATTCAGTAGGAATCGGGTCAAATTTGAACTACATGTGCCTCGTAGTTTGCTCAAGATTTTTTGAAAAAATAATTTTTAGATACACAAGTACCTATTTCATCAGAGAAACAACATTAGTTTTGCAAGATTCAACTCCTAGCTACGAATGGTCATGTCCGCCGTTTTGACCGTATCTTGAAATCGGCATACGAAATTAAAAAAAAATCAAATAAATGGAAAACCTTCACGCGGTGTCATTATATGTGTCCTAGTATCCAACTAAAATTATAAACTTGGAATACGGCAATTTTCTTAAGAAAGTGTTCTCAGAAATGAGTTATCATCTACGAAAATTCATGGCTTTAGGGCCACATGAAGAATGTTATGTCCACATTCATGGTATAGTTTGCTTAAATATGCCCATATTGGGCACATACGTGTATCGTGGAACCGTGAACAATGTTGCCGAAGAAACTTTTCATTTTCCTTTCACGAAAAAACCATTTTTCAATTTCCGAGTGCGAAAAATGGGTTTTTTTGTGAAGCACCTACCAAAAATATGTTGTAAAATTGGAGCAATCCAATTTCTAAAAATACTAGACCACATATAATGTACAAAAAACTAATTGTTGCAGCCAAACAGTTTCCAACCACCTCTCGTAAAAAATAAAGTTTCTGCCAATTCAGCAGGAATCGGGTCAAATTTGAACTACATGTGCCTCGTAGTTTGCTCAAGATTTTTTGAAAAAATCATTTTTAGATACACAAGTACCTATTTCATCAGACAACAACATTAGTTTTGCAAGATTCAAGCCCTAGCTACGAATGGTCATGTCCGCCGTTTTGACCGTATCTTGAAATCGGCATACGAAATTCAAAAAAATCAAATAAATGGAAAACCTTCACGCGGTGTCATTATATGTGTCCTAGTATCCATCAAAAATCATAAAGTTGGAATACGGCAATTTTCTTAAGAAAGTGTTCTCAGAAATGAGTTATCATCTATGAAGATTCATGGCTTTAGGGCCAATGACCAATGTTATCGCCACATTCATGGCATAGTTTGCTTAAATATGCCCATATTGGGCACATACGTGTATCGTGGAACCGTGAACAATGTTGCGAAGAAACTTTTCATTTTCCTTTCACGAAAAAACCATTTTTCAATTTCCGAGTGCGAAAAATGGGTTTTTTTGTGAAGCACCTACCAAAAATATGTTGTAAAATTGGAGCAATCCAAATTCTAAAAATACTAGACCACATATAATGTACAAAAAACTAAATTGTTGCAGCCAAACAGTTTCCAACCACCTCTCGTAAAAAAGAAAAGTTTCTGCCAATTCAGCAGGAATCGGGTCAAATTTGAACTACATGTGCCTCGTAGTTTGCTCAAGATTTTTTGAAAAAATAATTTTTAGATACACAAGTACCTATTTCATCAGAGAAACAACATTAGTTTTGCAAGATTCAACTCCTAGCTACGAATGGTCATGTCCGCCGTTTTGACCGTATCTTGAAATCGGCATACGAAATTAAAAAAAATCAAATAAATGGAAAACCTTCACGCGGTGTCATTATATGTGTCCTAGTATCCAACTAAAATTATAAACTTGGAATACGGCAATTTTCTTAAGAAAGTGTTCTCAGAAATGAGCTATCATCTACGAAGATTCATGGCTTTAGGGCCACATGAAGAATGTTATGTCCACATTCATGGTATAGTTTGCTTAAATATGCCCATATTGGGCACATACGTGTATCGTGGAACCGTGAACAATGTTGCCGAAGAAACTTTTCATTTTCCTTTCACGAAAAAACCATTTTTCAATTTCCGAGTGCGAAAAATAGGTTTTTTTGTGAAGCACCTACCAAAAATATGTTGTAAAATTGGAGCAATCCAATTTCTAAAAATACTAGACCACATATAATGTACAAAAAACTAAATTGTTGCAGCCAAACAGTTTCCAACCACCTCTCGTAAAAAATAAAAGTTTCTGCCAATTCAGCAGGAATCGGGTCAAATTTGAACTACATGTGCCTCGTAGTTTGCTCAAGATTTTTTGAAAAAATCATTTTTAGATACACAAGTACCTATTTCATCAGAGAAACAACATTAGTTTTGCAAGATTCAAGCCCTAGCTACGAATGGTCATGTCCGCCGTTTTGACCGTATCTTGAAATCGGCATACGAAATTCAAAAAAAATCAAATAAATGGAAAACCTTCACGCGGTGTCATTATATGTGTCCTAGTATCCAACTAAAATTATAAACTTGGAATACGGCAATTTTCTTAAGAAAGTGTTCTCAGAAATGAGCTATCATCTACGAAGATTCATGGCTTTAGGGCCACATGAAGAATGTTATGTCCACATTCATGGTATAGTTTGCTTAAATATGCCCATATTGGGCACATACGTGTATCGTGGAACCATGAACAATGTTGCCGAAGAAACTTTTCATTTTCCTTTCACGAAAAAACCATTTTTCAATTTCCGAGTGCGAAAAATGGGTTTTTTTGTGAAGCACCTACCAAAAATATGTTGTAAAATTGGAGCAATCCAATTTCTAAAAATACTAGACCACATATAATGTACAAAAAACTAAATTGTTGCAGCCAAACAGTTTCCAACCACCTCTCGTAAAAAAGAAAAGTTTCTGCCAATTCAGCAGGAATCAGGTCAAATTTGAACTACATGTGCCTCGTAGTTTGCTCAAGATTTTTTGAAAAAATCATTTTTAGATACACAAGTACCTATTTCATCAGAGAAACAACATTAGTTTTGCAAGATTCAAGCCCTAGCTACGAATGGTCATGTCCGCCGTTTTGACCGTATCTTGAAATCGGCATACGAAATTCAAAAAAAATCAAATAAATGGAAAACCTTCACGCGGTGTCATTATATGTGTCCTAGTATCAAACTAAAATTATAAACTTGGAATACGGCAATTTTCTTAAGAAAGTGTTCTCAGAAATGAGCTATCATCTACGAAGATTCATGGCTTTAGGGCCACATGAAGAATGTTATGTCCACATTCATGGTATAGTTTGCTTAAATATGATATATTGGCCACATACGTGTATCGTGGAACCGTGAACAATGTTGCCGAAGAAACTTTTCATTTTCCTTTCACGAAAAAACCATTTTTCAATTTCCGAGTGCGAAAAATGGGTTTTTTGTGAAGCACCTACCAAAAATATGTTGTAAATTGGAGCAATCCAAATTCTAAAAATACTAGACCACATATAATGTACAAAAAACTAAATTGTTGCAGCCAAACAGTTTCCAACCACCTCTCGTAAAAAATAAAAGTTTCTGCCAATTCAGCAGGAATCGGGTCAAATTTGAACTACATGTGCCTCGTAGTTTGCTCAAGATTTTTTGAAAAAATCATTTTTAGATACACAAGTACCTATTTCATCAGAGAAACAACATTAGTTTTGCAAGATTCAAGCCCTACAGAAGAACGGTAGTGTCGTCAATTTCGATCGCATTTTGAAATCTTCACAATGAATTAAAAAAACAAAATAAATAGAAATCTTTCGCAACATGTCATTATATGTGACCTAGTTTCAAGAAAAAATAAAAACTTGGAATTACATAGGACATCTTTGCAAAAAAACTCAGAATTTATTTGGTTGAAATTGGTGTTCAAATCAAATGTTATAAAAGAAAACAGAAAAGAATAAAAAAAAGAGTGAACCAGCCGAACCTGCCCATTCCACTCACCGTGCGGGCCGATTCGAAACAGCCCACTCTGTAAAAGAAAAAGGTTAACGAAAAAAACATAGGATGGCCCAAAGCCCAGCGAATGAAGCATTGGTTAAGAAGATCCAATGTGTCACTTTGACACGAACGTTGTGTGGCCTGATGGTTTGCTCTCCACGGAGAAGTACAACGGCGCGGGTTCGAGTCCTGTGTCCCCTTGTTTTTGGCTCTATATTCATTTGTGTTACACACTTCTCACGTGAACAAGTGAAAAGAAAAAAAAAGGTATCAGCCGGGTTTGCCTAGCCCAGCAGCGCAGGCAAAAGCAAAAAAAAAAAAAAAAAAAAAGTGGCCTCGCCCACTAAGGCCCAAGCCCAGCGATTTGGTGCATTGTATAAAGAGAGCCAGAGCACTAGTATGACACAAACATGTAAGTGGCCTGGTGGTTATGTGCGCCTGGGAGGAGAGGGAGGTCGTGGGTTCAAGTCCCCATCTCCACATTTTGTTCCATATGTTGTTCCATTTATTCATTTGCTTATGCGTGGGTCCCACATGGCAGCAGGGCGGGTCCCACTGGTCCCACATGGCAGCTGGGCGGGTCCCACGAATCACACGGTGGGTCCCACATGGCGGGTCCCACATGTCGGTTGGGCTGGGTGGGTCCCACCGGTCATTGTGTGTGCTATTCCAGACAGTGGGTCCTACATGTAAGAGTGACACGTAGGCGAAAATGACACCTAAACACTGACACGTAGGCGAGACCGCTGAGTTGGCTGTCCAGTCAGAGTGACACGTAAGCGAAAATGACACCTAAGCACTAACACGTAGGCGAGATTGCTGAGTTGGCTATCCACTAATGCGAATGACCATTTAAATTGGTCATAGTCGTCTAGAAAAAAGGTCATAGGCCAGGGCTGTCTGGATTATGACCAATTCATGTTAGGAGACCATGACCTTTCTGACAAAATTGGTCATAAATTTGTGCTGTTTACACCCTAAAAAACAGCGTATGACCAACTGGTTCAAAATGGTCATAGATCTATGACCAATATTTGAGCATCACAATAAAAGGTCATAGGATAGCATATTTCTTGTAGTGAGCAAACACGACATGTAGCATTACAATAATATGATCTTGATCATGTAGGGCAGCTCACAAGATCTAAACATGATGGCACAAAGTGGAGAGACAACCATCTAGCTACTGCTATGGACCCATAGTCCAAGGATGAACTACTCACGCATCACTCCGGAGGCAGGCATGGCGATGTAGAAGCCTCCGGTGACGATTCCCCTCTCCGGCAGGGTGCCGGGAAGAGGTTCTGAACCCTCCCGAGCTAGGGTTGACGACGGCGGCGTCTCTGGAACTTTTCGTGGATATTTGCTCAGGTACTTAGGCTTTTCGCGTCGGGGGAATAAGTAGGCGAAAGGGCGGCGGCTGCGGACCCCCGAGGGGCCCACACCACCCCAGGGCGCGGCAAAGGGAGGAGCCGCGCCCTCCTGGCGTGTGGGCCCTGGTGGCCCTCCTCTGCTGCTCCTTCGCTCCGTCAGGTGTGTTCTGGAAAAATAGGCACCCCCGTGTAGTTTCGTCCAATTCCGAGAATATTTCCAGACTAGCTTTTCTGGAATACAAAAACAGCAGAAAATAGGAACTGGCACTTCGGCATCTTGTTAATAGGTTAGTCCCAAAAAATGTATAAAAGTGATATAAAGTAGATGCAAAACATGTAGCAATTGGTATAAAACAAGCATGGAACATCAAAAATTATAGATACGTTTGAGACGTATCATGTACCGGCTTGCTTATCTTTTCTTTTTTCGGTCTGGAAGACATGTCCTTCACATAGAAAACCTGAGCCACATCATTGGCTAGGACGAATGGCTCGGTGCGGTACGCAAGATTCTTGAGATCCACTGTAGTCATTCCGTACCGCCGGTCTATCTCTACCCCGCTTGACAGGTTGACCCATTTGCACTGAAACAAAGGGATCTTAAAAGAAGGTCCATAGTCAAGTTCCCATATCTGCTGTATGCAACCATAATATGTGTCCTTTGTCCCATCGTCGTTTGTTGCATCAAAGCGGACACCACTGTTTTGGTTAGTGCTCTTTTTGTCTTGGGTTTCCGTGTAAAATGTATTCCCATTTATCTCGTACCCTTGGAAAGTCAATATAGTCGAAGATGGTGACTTGGCCAACAAGTATAGCTCTTGTCCAACAGTGTGTTATTAATGAGATGTGTACGCAACCAACTGCCGAAAGTATCCACGTGTTTCCTTTAATCCAGAAGTTAGTCTCTCCGGGTATTGGGAGCGTAAAATATCCATGTGTTTCACGATATACGGAGCCACCAATCTGGAATTTTGTAGAACTGTGTAGTGTGCTTGAGTGAAAGAATGCCCGTCCATACATCTTGTTGCTTTCTTTCCTAGCGTGCCTTTTCCACGCAGTCTCCCCTCATGGCGCGATTGAGGAACACCGATCGGCTTAAGATCAGGAATAAAGTCAACACAAAACTCAATGACCTCCTCTGTTCCATAGCCCTTGGACATGCTTCCTTCTGGCCTAGCACGGTTATGAACGTATTTCTTTAAGACTCCCATGAACCTCTCAAAGGGGAACATGTTGTGTAGAAATACAGGACCGAGAATGGAAATCTCTTCGACGAGGTGAACTATGAGGTGCGTCATAATATTGAAGAAGGACGGTGGAAACACCAACTCGAAGCTGACAAGACATTGGACCACACCCGTCTGTAAACTTGGTAGAGTTGCTGGATCGATTACCTTCTGAGAAATTGCATTCAGGAATGCACATAGCTTCACAATGGGTACTCGAACGTTTTCCGGTAGAAGCCCCCTCAATGCAACCGGAAGTAATTGTGTCATAATCACGTGGCAGTCATGAGACTTCAGGTTTTGGAACTTTTTCTCTGCCATGTTTATTATTCCCTTTATATTCGACGAGTAGCCAGACGGGACCTTGATACTGCTCAGGACTTGAAAAAAGATCTCCTTCTCTTCTTTGGTAAGAGCGTAGCTGGCAGTACCTTGGTACTTCTCTGGATTCAGGTTGTCTCGTTCGTGCGTACTTTGCTGGTCCTGCCGTGCATCCGATGTATCTTTCGTCTTCCCATACACGCCTAAGAAGTTTAGCAGGTTCACGCAAAGATTTTTCGTCACGTGCATCACGTCGATTGCAGAGCGAACCTCTAGGATTTTCCAATAGGGTAAATCCCAAAATATAGATTTCTTTTTCCACAAGGGTACGCGCTTGTTAGCGTCTTTCGGAACATTTAGACTGCCAGGACCCTTTCCAAATATTACTTCCAAATCCTTGACCATGCCATATATAACATCACCATCAGGGCGTGTAGGCTTCGTTCGGTTATCTGCCTCACCTTTGAAATGCTTGCCTGCTTTCTTACGGATGCCTGTTTGGAAGAAATCGACGATGACCAAGGTACACATTCTTGTTACCTAAATATATACTGTCAGTCTTATCTAAACAGTGCGTGCATGCATTGTATCCCTTGTTTGACTGTCCTGAAATGTTACTAAGAGCAGGCCAATCATTGATGGTTACAAACAGCAACGCTCGTAGGCCAAATTCCTCCTGTTTGTACTCATCCCACACACGTACGCCTTCGTCAGACCACAACTGTAAAAGTTCGTCAACTAATGGCCTCAGATACACATCAATGTCGTTGCCGGGTTGCTTCGGGCCTTGGATAAGCACTGGCATCATAATATACTTTTGCTTCATGCACAACCAAGGAGGAAGGTTATAGATACATAGAGTCACGGGCCAGGTGCTATGACTGCTGCTCTGCTCCCCAAACGGATTCAAGCCATCTGTACTTAGACCAAACCTTAAGTTCCTTGCGTCAGCTGCAAATTCCCCAAACGCACTGTCGATGTTTCTCCACTGAGACCCATCAGCGGGGTGTCTCAGCATCTCGTCTTCCTTACGGTCTTCTTTGTGCCATCGCAACAACTTGGCATGCTCTTTGTTTCGGAACAAACGTTTCAACCGTGGTATTATAGGAGCATACCACATCACCTTCGCGGGAACCCTCTTCCTGGGGCTCGGCTCGCCCTCAACATCACCTGGGTCATCTCGCCCGATCTTATACCGCAATGCACCGCATATCGGGCATGCATTCAAATTCTCGTACTTCTCACCGCGGTAGAGGATGCAGTCATTGATGCATGCATGTATCTTCTCCACCTCTAATCCTAGAGGGCAGACAATCTTCTTTGCTTCGTATGTATTGTGCGGCAATTCATTATTCCTTGGAAGACTCTTCTTAAATATTTGTAGCAACTCTGAAATGCCTTGTCAGATATTCCATTCTTTGCCTTCCACTGCAGCAATTCCAGGGTGGTACCCAGCTTTTTCTGGCCATCTTCACAATTTGGGTACAACAATTTTTTGTGATCCTCTAACATGCGCTCCAACTTCGACCACTCGTTTTCACTTCCGCACTTCATCTGTTCATCAAGAATGACCCGACGAAGATCATCATCATCGGACTGATCAACAATGACCTCGAGCTCAACTTCGTCTTCCCCCATTGTAGTATCACCGTGTTCAGAGAACACAGGATAGTTGTCATCATCCTCTTCTTCAGGGTCTTCCATTATAACCCCTCTTTCT
The DNA here is from genome assembly GCA_947311845.1 of Poa pratensis. Taxonomy (NCBI): domain Eukaryota; kingdom Viridiplantae; phylum Streptophyta; class Magnoliopsida; order Poales; family Poaceae; genus Poa; species Poa pratensis. The sequence continues at coordinate 23,317,843 of CAMZMU010000039.1, forward strand.
CCATGCTTGGTCCAACAAAAATAATTGGGCATGAAGCCTTGTCGCAACAAGTGGGAGTGTATGGTTCTTACGCTCGGGTAATTCCTCGTATTCCGACATTCATCACATGGACAAATCATAAAACCATTCTTCAGCTTGTTTAACTTAACCACATCGAGAAAACGATGCATGCCATCAATGAACTCGGGACAGCGTCGATCACCGTACATCCATTCTCGGCTCATCTGCATTACATAAATACATCAAAAACCATTACACCAGCTAAATAATGAATAGAGATACGTGACCAAATTAATTAATACAAGTTCATCACATTAAAATCAAAGTAGAGTAGTGCCCAAATGTAATACATAGTTCTCACGAAACATACATCAATCGAAACTAACATACAACTATCTAAAGAATTTAAATCCAACAACAAATGCGATCAGAATCGCAACCAAGGTAACTATTGAACCAACAGCATAATGATACCAAGCCTCTTGACTAATGGCATATTTTCTAATCTTTTTAAGCTTGAGCGCATTGCATCCATCTTCCTCTCGTAGCAGCGACGACGTCGGCAAGCTCGACCCCGTGAGCATCAACGATGTCGGCAATCTTCAAGTCCAATTCCATCTTCTCTTCTAGGCATTGGAGACGAAGATCTTCACTTATCTTCAATTTTGCTCTCAAATCGTCGTTTTCTTTTTTAAAATACTCGACAATAGGGTCGGCCGGAATTTCCGGTTCAACTACCTCCTAAATAAAAATATATCTACGTCAAGTTGGTCGGCATGATTGTTATAAACACGAAACAAAATAAATAGTTAAAAAGATATACCACATCCGAATCATAGACCGGACGAGGGCCGACGGGGACGGATATCAAAACCATGACACTATATATATAAAAAAACATAAGAAAATTATACAAGAAATAATTATGCATTTAAATCATATAACTAACAATTTTTAAAATAAAAGATAAAAAAAGAGGCTCACCGAGGTGGTGTCGGCGACGGAGCGGCGCGGGCGATCGACGGCGGTGAGGAAGGGGACGGGACGACACTATATAAAACCACAAATTATACTTTAATTTGAGCTCAAAATGCATATAAAACAAATGAAATCCCTAACTTAGTCATTTCATCAAACACCTTGCAAGCACCACCAAAATCAAACTTGCTAAACTTGCACGAAAATGAGCTAAACTTGAAATGCCGGAAGAGAAGATGAAGAAGTTGCTAACCCTTGTATAGGGTGCCACCAATCTTGACAAATGTTGGAGAAAAATGGGGTGAACTAAATCTTGGGAGAGCTTGTTAGAGAGGAAAAATGGAGTTGGCTCGAGTTACTTCAAATGGAGCTAGCTCGGGGTGAAAGAAGACATATAGGCAGGACCTTTAGTACCGGTTGGTATTAGCAACCGGTACTAAAGGGTTCTCTTTAGTACCGGCTGTTAATACCAGCCGATACTAAAAGTCTGGCCGTGGGGCCACCGACCGTGGCCGCATGTGTCGCGGGGGCTCCACCTTAGTACCGGTTGCTAATACCAACCGGTACTAAAGGTCCTCGCCGCGGGGACCCTGCTGGCGCAGCAGCACAACCGGTGCTAATGCCCCTTTAGTATCGGTTTTTGTGCAACCGGTACTAAAGGGGGCGCACCAATGCCTCTTTTTCTACTAGTGGTATAATGGTTCACTTGGAACTTACCAAGTGTCTATCAGAGTGTTAGTGTGTAGTGGGTTAAACTATATCAGAAACAAGTTTATTGTAATGGTTTAAATACATATGTGATCGTCGGAACTTTTTCTGAATGAGTTTCTCTTACTTTTTTCTGAATATCTGTCACATATGCTGGGTACTTTGTGTTGTTACGTGTCATGAGATTTAGTGACTGCAGATCTACAAACAATCCAAAGGAATAAGAGGTTTTCTACTGTGAATCACTGCTGGCGAAATTATTTTTGTGTATGATCATAGGCTTTTTTTGCATGGTAGTACGATTCTCATTGATAAATAAAAGACGAGATACAAAGTACGTATACACCGATCTTACAGATCTGGAAAAATAGGATAAACCTATGTGACAAACCAACACCTATCCATCTTCTTCGGCACTACCGTAGCAGCCACCAAGAAAAAAATAGACAGATCACCTTTTCACCCGAGCTCGACGCGGCTCCATCGCTGATCATCAGCTTTTCGGACCTCCAATATAGTCTGCCATAGGACAAACCATTGCCGTTGAAAGAATCAGACCGGGGCAGCATGTCCCCGGACACGCCATCGAACTTCAGCACTGGCACCCACGCACGACGATGTCGGAGTAGGGAACCAGAACCGTCAGCTTTCAACCACGAACCCACCACAAGGTGCACCATCTTCCAGCTGTCACCAGTGCAGACCACCGTCTGCACGTACTCCTGAACGAATCCTCTCTGCTCCACCTTGGCGTCGGAGACAACGCCGCAGCAACGGCTTACATCTCCGCCTTTTCGAGCCCTATCAAAAACATTCTTCTGCAGAGCAGACACTATTTCTTTTCCGCCTCTCTATCTTCTTCTTTTTTCAGATCAGCCACCTTCTTGTCAGGCCCATGAAACGAAGGAATAGAGGTTCACGAAGGAGCCCAGTCAAGGAAACTGGGGCGTATGAGGCTAAATAGGTTTTAGCGGGCCGGGGCGGGCTGAAGAATAAGTCCATTAACGAAAACTAGACGTCCCATTTCCTTACGGCTCTTCCCGCGCGTCTGAATTTGCCCCGCTTGTATTTCTCTGTCTGCGTGTGAACACGTGATTGGCTGGGAATTGCGTCTGTGGCCGAAATCAAAATCAGGCGTCTGTTAAATAAAGAGTCCCAAAACTAAATATTCAACACGTGTAGCTAAAAAAATCAAAAAATACTTAACAATTTAGTACGTAATGCTAATAAATAAATATACATATATGCAAGCTAGAATACTTTCTTGGGTGTAGCATGTAGCGGGACGGCCATGCACAACACCAACCCAAACTGCTCCGTCATATCCACCCGATGATGAGGATCGACACCGTCAGCCTCTTGCGAGAGCGTCCAGTCAAAGTGGTAGAGCAGCGAGCCGAGCATGAGCGGCAGGATCCTGGTGGCGAGCTGCAGGCCGGGACATATCCGCCTCCCGGCGCCGAAGGAGATGAGCTCGAAATGCGCGCCGTGATGGTCGATCTCCTCGTCATTGTCGAGGAACCTCTCCGGCATGAACCTATCGGGTTCCTCCCACACCTCGGCGTCTCTGCATATCCCCCATATGTTCACCAGCGCGGCCGTGCCCTTGGGCACGTTGTAGCCCTGTATCTCCACCGCCGCCTCGGCCAGGCCGTTGGCGAAGGGCACCGCCGGGTGGAGCCGTAGCGTCTCTTTGATGACGGCCTGGAGGTACGGGAGCCTGCCGATGTCGGACTCCTCCATCGGCGTGCTGCCGAGGACGTCCCTGAGCTCCTCTTGGACCTTGCGCATGCAGTCTGGGCTCTGCAGCAGCTCTGCCATCGCCCACTCGATCGTCGTTGGGACCGACAGCGCGCCCAGGAGTAACTCCTGAAAATGCATGCACGAACGGGAGATGATTATAACTATGCTCTGTAATATATGGTCGGTCGGTTGTAGCAAGGCTTTGAGAAACTATCATTTCATTCGTGCGTCGCGTGTCGTGTATGCATGCTTACCATGAACAGACCTCTGATGGATTCTTGGTTCATCACCCATCCATCCTCGTCCGGCACGTCGCCATCTTTGTCTAGCAGCACATCCAACAGGTCGTTCGTGCGTGCCTCGCCGGCCGCCCGAAGGAGCCTACGCTGCTCGATCTGCTCGTCGATGGTGGCGTACATCCACGCGAGCACGTCGCCCGACTTGCGCCGGATGCCCTGGAGGTCGAGCGGCGCGAGCGCCGGGAAGAAGTCGGATACGTTGGGCATGCCAGACAGCACGGCCGCCTCCTTCGCCACGTCCGTCAGCTCCGATACAACTGCCGGGTCGAGCTTCCCGGAGAACATTCCGCGGCACAGCACGTCCGCCGTGGTCGCGAACGACTCGCGCGCCACGGCGACCGGGGCGCCGCCGGAAGAGGACACACGGCACACCAGCTCGCGCACTTCCTCCTCCCGCACGGCTCGCTGCTCGTCAAGCCGCTGAGGGCCTAGGAGCGCAGATGTTGAGAGCTGCCTGAGGGTGCGCCACTTACCGCGCGGCGGGAGCGCGATCATGGAGTTGGTGTCATGGTCCATTACTCGCCAGGCGTCCAGGCCCCGGCGAGACATCATTCTGGCGCTCTTTTTCTGCAGTATCTCGCGAGCTGCCGCCGGTGAGGTCGCCACGACGACGGGGACGGTGCCGAGGCGGATCAACATGACCGGGCCGTGGAGGTCGGCGAGGCTGGCCAAGGAGCGGTGAGGGTTCTCGTCGACGTCAAGGAGGTTGCCGAGCACCGGGAGTGGCCTAGGGCCGGGAGGGAGGCGGTGCCGTGCGTCGGCCAGTGGTTGCAACGCGTAGCTGGTTAGAAGTGATGCCGCGGCCGCACCAACGAGGAGGGAGAAGGCAGCCATCTCTTGCCCCTTGGTGTCGACGAGTGATCTGTCTTACAACGAATAGATAAATTGCAGCTTGGTTTGTAGTAGTAATGTTCACCACAACCTCACCATCTATTTGTAGTATGTCCCAAAGACCACAGAAGGACGGGCGTGTTTGGTAACGTGCACACCTTTTAGGGCTTCCTGGGACCTGGAGTTAGGCTAGAACTGGTCTAACGAAGCTCTAACTGTACATGTGGTTGGTTGACCACATCTAAATTTTACACATGACGTAAAAAACCAGACCACGTCTAATACTCCCTCCGTACATAAAAATATATCTCAACCTAGGCCAAATTTACATGTATCTATGCACTAAATTATATTAGATGCCTGTAAATTTGTACTAGGTTGAGACATCCTTTGTGTACGGAGGGAGTACAAATGTTGGGTATTTGGTTGTCTACCTCCGACCACACTTGATGCATCCCTCCAGCTAGCGGTTCTGCTCATCATGCTGCTGGTTTGACGTATGTAGTAGAATGATCAACATCTATCTTGGTGCAAACTTGATTTATTTTCCGAAATTATAAGGCGTGCTATGCAAATTTTGGGCTAGTGCCCACGTGCGTGATGATGTGTAGATGCGAATTTTGGGAGAAGGCATGCAGTCATCTCTGTGTCCAACGAATGGATTGTGAAGCTTCGCTGCAGCTAGTAATGTACGTTCACCACAACCTCCCAATCTACTTGTAGTAGTGTCCCAAAACATCTTCTCTGCTGGATGATCACATCAAACTCGATAAACATACGTATACGTAAACTTTTTTGGCCAAGAGCACGAGTCGCGCCACTCTTTTCGTTATTATTTCTCTTCTCTGGACTCACGTCGTTCTTATTACAAGGCTAACTCCTAATACACTCCACGGACACGACGCTGCCTTGGACCCGCAGTCCATCTCCTAATCAAACTAGTAATCCTAACAACCAGCTAACCATGCACATTAGGCACACAAACTAGTTTGTGTGTAGGACGCAACTAATACTAACGGAAATTTTCTCAAGATTCTTCTAAGATTCGCTCCCATATGGTACAACAACAATTCTGAATCACTCGTAATTAATCTTCAAAGTTCACACACAAACATCATAAATTTATCTCCATACATAAAAAATAATACAATACGGATGAGGGGAAATTTTCATGGGTATCTGAATAACGACCACAACGAGCTCTCGCGGCTCGAAGGGTGACTCCGGCATCCCTCACATCCAGCCCATGTGTGTGTGAGGGCCGGGGCTGTCTGGACAAGCCCGAAAGCGTCCGCCAAGTCGAATCTGACATGCTGGACCCACCACATATCACCTAGATCAGCTTGACCCCTCAGCCGACACGTATCTTTCTCCACTTTTCCCTAAAACCTTGTGTAGCTCTGCCGCCCCTTGCCTACATTGGCCGCTGTTTTGGCCTCCCCGGCGCTCACCCACACCCCGCCGCCATTTGCACTCCTGCCTCAACTATCCTTATCAGATTTCGGTCGGAGAAGAGCTTTGTGGCGGCCGCAGTTCGTGCATTTATGTCCCATTTCGGGGAAGCATTGATGTCGCTCTCGGACCCTTTCGTGTGGCGCGGAGGTCTCCCAAAATATGGCTGCCTGATCTATGGGTTTCTCTGACTCAGAGGTTATCTCCCCACGCTGCTTCTACTGTCCCAGGCGCATGCCTCCGTGGGAAATGAGGATGAGGTTTTCACCCTGGGAAACAGGAACATCACCTCCTCTAATTCCAGCGGTATGTTAGGTTTGCTCAAATTTCAAGGTTAATTGTTTGCAGTTATATTTGATTTGAATGGCATATTGTTAAGGGATTCATCAACATGTAGTTGCAATCTCCGAGGTGTGATATACTGATATGTGAGTTGAATAATTCTCCCGAGGTAAAATTGTTATTTCAAATAAAAGATTTAAAATTCACAATTGATGAAAATATTATGTAACATCCCAGGTTTTTCAAAAAGTTGAAAAATCAGAAAAATTTAAAACTTTTGAAAACTATTATGTATTTTGCTTTGAAAAGAAAATTCATGCATACATTCATCAACATATAGCATTGGTTGCATTTGGATATTTCAAAAGTTGGAATAATAATTCCACTTGAAAACATATTTAAGAAAATATATTAGTAGAGCAAAGAATGCTCCAAGTTTTCTTCTGATTTTTATTAATGTTTTGTTCTGATAGAGTTGCTTGTGAAATTGTTGAATCTGTTGCAATATAAATAATTGTAAATGTTTATCTTGTGGTATTTAAGATCTACTTAAGCCACAATTGTTTGTTCTAAAACCTATTTCAAATTTTGACATCAAGTGTCATATTATTTGTTAAAAACCTAGTTTGGAAATCAAAATGATTTCTATTTGAAAAAGTGTGTTTGGTTGTGAATAGTTTATAGGTATTGAGAATTATTCTATTACTTACCTATTCTCTATTTTCAAGTTTTATAGTTTTACTTTTGAAAGAAAATAGTTATTTGGATTTTTTAAATGAGTTCTGAAATCATTTCGATTTATCAAACCCCTTTTAAACTATTTGAGTTTTATACAAAATTATTTATTGAGTGATATTAATCATGTTACTCATATTTTGCTTTGGTTTAAATTATATTTCCAAAGGAATTTATAAAAAACCTATAGTTTTCAAATGACATTAATATGTCCAAAAATTCATTTAATCACTTTTCAAAAATATAGTTGACAAAATGTTTTGGGAAATGTTATTAGAGGTTTTCAAATTAAAGAGTTGGTTTTTACAAAACTATAGAAATTGGTTTGACTTAATTTGGCTTTGTATTTAAAAAGATATAAAAGTTTTAAGAAAAGAAAAGAAGAGCTTTTGAACAAAAGAAATACGAAGCCTAGCTAAATGGGCCAAGCCCATGTCTTACCTAACGCGCGTGCGACGGACAGCAGCCCAGCTTCGGCCCCCATCTCTCTCTCCCACTGCCATGCGGGCCCCAGCCATGACGCCATTGCCGACGTCATCATCTTCTTCGTGAAGAACACGTTTCCTTTCCGAAACCCTAGCCTAATCCGGACCAAATTCGTTGAGATTTGCTGCGTGTTTTGCACGAACTCCTGCTCCATATAAACCCCCCCAATCGCCTCTCTCAAAGCCCCACAAACCCTAGACAAATCGCCCCCAGGCTGCCCGTATTGAACCCCGCCGTGCCGCCATTGCCCGCCGCCGTCCATCGTGTTTTCCGGTGAGCCTAGATCCCCTCAGCATCTCTCGTTTCTCCCCATCTCTTCCTCACATCCCGGCGCACCTCCTAATATTTTTCTTTGGGATTTTACGAGCTCTAGATCGACGGGAGCTTCATCGACTTGGAGCACGTCCGCGGAAGCAGCTCCGGCGGGCGACCATCGACGACACACAGCTCCTCCTTCAACCGCGACCACGCCATCAGCTCCGCCGCGCCCGCCTGCACCCCGTGGTATGCCCCAATCCTTCCCTCTCTCTCTGTTTCATTCTCCGGCGAAAGTCCGGCCATGGAACCACCGCCACCGGAGCTTCTCCGGCCGGCCATGCCGCTAGCATCTGGTAAACGACCCCGGAACCGTCCGATCTGTAATCAACGCGCTAGATTAGATCACCACGCGAAGCGGTATCAGCCAATCAGATCCGGCCACGTCGACGCCTCGTCAGCGCTCCGTCAGCAGCAACGTCAGTGCCACGTCAAGCCCAGTCAGATCCAGTCAACGCCTCGTCAGCGCCAGCGTGGGAAAAATTTTCTGTTTTATTTTAATTTGGCAAACTTGCAGAAAAACCCCGGAAACTTAAATCTATCATTACTTTTTATTGGCTCGGCCAAATTTTGCAAACTTTATATTTCTGGAAAGCTTATGACATGTAGAAACTTTTTGCATGGTTAAATTTATGTTTTGACAAATTCAAATTGGTTCAAATTTTAAATTTGTTTGTTTAAGTGAATTTGACTTAACTTAAATTTAAATTGATTTTGGGGCAAATCCAATTGCTTTAACTTTGTTTAATTAATACTTGGCCGTAGGAATACTCTACTATTTTTGTAAAAGTATTTTCTATGATTTTTGTAATTAATATTGATTAAATGCTTTTTAGGTGTTATTTTAATAATTAAAATTAATTAAAATTATTTTTCTTCATATATTCGATTAATAAAATGACTTGGTCATATTTTGGTCACTTTAGTTACAAAAGTACTTAGAAATATTTTTGCCTCTCCAAAAAAAGTAATTTCCTTCCTTAGAAAATATTTGATAAAAAATTTTGACAACACTTTTTCCTTAGAAAAATTTCTATATCTTAAATGTGTTAAATCTTTTCCTTAGAAAAATTTAGCATCTTGAAAACTTAGTTGTTTTCCTTAGAAAATATTCTAAGTACTTGCTTTGACAAATGTTCGTCCTTAGAAAATTATCAACTATTGTTTTAAAGTATTTTCCTTAGAAAATTTAGCAGCTATGTTTTGTTTACTTTTCCTTAGAAATTATTTGGACTCATTGTTTGACCTTGGTCCTTAGCTATATTTTGACCATCTTGTTTGCTTGCATTTCCTTAGAGCACTTACATAAGCATGGCATGCATAATTAAGTCCTTAGTATTATTTTATACTTTTCACATGACTTCCTCCTTAGAAATTTTGAGGATGCATGGTAGATCTCTTGACCTCCTAGTCAAAAACCACTAAGTTGGAAATTAGTGGAAATCAAAGAACTTAGCATGAAAACAAGACTCCAGAAGCATCTCCAAGAAGAAAAGACTTAGAAGAAATCAAGAGGAAGTTCATGAAGATCAACCAGCTACATTTCCCAAGTCCCTTCCCTTTCTCTCTTTTCTTCCTTCTTCTCTTAAACTTCTTGGTGAATATTCTACAATCAAGACCAACCTTGATGCTACCAACAATCAGGTCTTCAGAACCATCAAGTCCACATTTTTCAATGGAGTCAACACACCAAGGAGAAAGTTACAAAGAAATTGAAGATGCTTGGAAGACCAACTACTACATTCTTTCTATATTTTCTTCTTTCTAATTTCTATCTCTCACTTTGGACAAAGATCAATGAAGACCATTGAAGATCAATTATGCTACCAAGGAGTTGAAGATTAATTAAAGACCAAAATTGTGAAGACATAGAGTAGCCTTATAACTTTTCAAGTTGTTGTTTTATCAAGTTTATTTTGCCAAACCTTGACCTTGCCTTAGCCAATTGGATTAAGTTGTTTTATGTCTTTTTCCTTAGTTTGTTCTGTATGTCATTCACATCATAATTCCTTATATCATTCTGCATCTCATGCATGTCATATTTTCTTAAGTGTTGTTTGGCTGCATATTTATTGTGAATTGTTTGACTTGTTAGAAATTTCGGAGAGAGACGAAGATTGTTGCAATTGCTACTACTGCACTCCCTGTTGCCAAGGCAAGTGGCACACCCCCATGAAGTTTTCCTAAGTATTTTATATGCATTACTTAGTGTATTTCTTATATGCATGTGTTGGATAGTATTATAGCTATATGCTAAACCCACCATACCTTTACTCTAGTTGTGTCTAGAATCCCTTTTGATAACTTACTAGATTATTGGATGCTATGCAAATGTGTTTTCTTTAAAGCTAAATTCTACTAAGTAAATTTATCACCTGGGTGGACTTGGTTATGAAAAGATGATGGAAAGGTTGAGTGTCATCTCTTAGGGGTGACCTCTAAAGGATGGTCACTTGTGGTTGCCACCCAGGGTATTAAGGGGCCAATGTTTTCTCTAAGTGAAGATTGCTTACCGTGCAACCATTAGTCATATGGGCTCTGACTTGATGGATTAAGTTGCGTGGACTCGTCCCGTCTTGACAGGTGGTGGTAGATGGTTAGAATGGGAACGGGTCAAGGCGGCATGGGATGAGGAAATGCTTCTGAAAAGTCTCGTCTCAACTCTCTCCTTTTCCTTAGCACAAATTGAGTGCTTGAGGATAGTTTGGGTTTGTTGGGTCTAATGGTGAAAGTGCACAACCTCTGCAGAGTTAAAAACTAAGTACTTAGCCGTGTCCCCGGTTACGGACAATTTGAGCAGCTGATCAAGGATTCAACGGAGGCTTCATCATTCCAATTTCGAAAGTAAAACTTGATGGTGAACAAGGGTAGATGAGACTATGGTCTTATACCATATCGTCTCCAACTTTTGAAGAAAATGTTTTACAAAGTGTTAGGCAAAATTGGCTTTTATGCAAAATAGCCTTGAACTCCACCAGCCAAATATGCATATAGGCTATAGAGTTATTCCATTAAGTGTCCACATAGTGTCACTTGCCAGATCCATTTTTAATGGTTCTGACCCACTCTGTTGCAAAATTTTATTTGTTGCAGATTGTTCTGACGACGAGTGAGTTTCGTTAAGGGTTTCGAGTCTGCAACCAACATGTTTTCGCCTGTGGCACATGCAAGGATGAGGACTCCATGAAGATTATTATTTCCGCTGCTTTACTCTTTCAAGCTAGCTTATGCTATGCAAGTTGTAATGAATATTTTCCAAGTCTGGATCCGTGTAATAATGATACTGTTGTGATAATTCATCTTAAACTGTGTGTGCAAATGAAGATCCAGGGGTTTGCACTATACACAGGTACCTTGCCAATATTTTAAGTGCAGGTACGCTACAGATGGTATCAGAGCACTGTGTTGCCTGTAGGTTCGAAACCCTAAGTCTGGATAGAAATAGGCTGGCCATAGGAATTAAAAGCTAATTTACTCTACTATAAAAGTTTAATCTTGTTTCTTCCTTTTCTTTTGAACTTATTCTAGTAACACTTGATCTAATCTTGTTTCCTCAAATTCTGTTTAGATGGTCCCCTTCACCTTCACGGAGATTCCGAGAGACAGCGTGACTTGTCCTTTTGGAGTTCAACTGAATGGTATCTGCAAAGATCTTGATTTGGTTCCCCCAACCTTCAAAATAAGGACGATACCCTCAGAGATAACCAATAAGCAACGCTGGGAGATTGAGACAGAGATCCTACCTGGTACTACCAGGATTCCCACCGAGGCAATTGTCTACAAGAGGGTGTACCCCACCTGGGAGACTGGCCTTCTGCTAGCAAAACATGAGGCACTATCACGTATCTGTGAGGAATTCTACGAGATGCTGCCCCAAAACTCTCCCTACCGTCGCTTCGGGAGGCGTAATGCTAATGGACTACCCCACTGGAGTGGAAAGGATCGCGAGAAGCTAAACCCTACAGAGCTACAAATGGAAGATCTGGAGTTAGCAACACATATAGCTACCACTGCACTCCATGCTGAGATGAAGATGACGGACGAGGCCAAGGAGTTGATTGAGGAGCAGAGGAAGGAGATCGAACCACTATAGAAATAATAGCCTCCGAAGAATTCAGAAGCAGAAGCGTGAGACGACCATCAAAGGCTTGAAGCTGAAAATTTGAAGCTGCTAAACAAGGTCGACAGACAGGAAGCAACGATAGCAGCCCTTCGGGAGCAATGTGCCCAACTCGCAAGGGAGTCATTCGAAGAGGAGAACTCAAGGATGAAGCGCCCTAAGACTAAGGCCTCCACCGAGTGTTCCAGCAAGAACCAGAGAGAGTAGTCACCCACCAACCCTAGAATTTTGTCAGACGACGTTAGTTTTCATTATTGACCAACCAAAATTGTGGTATGGCAGTACTTAGGCTTGTATTTTCAGAATATCCGTTGTTACCTGGGTTTGAAGTCAAGAGAAAAGTTTGAAAGTTTAAAGTTTGTTTTGAGCTTGTTTGTGTTGTGTTATGTGAATGCTTGTATGGGTAGAAATATTTCCCTTAGAATCTGTCTATCTTATACTTATCTATTCCAAAACCCACAGATGTCTCCCCAGAGTGCACCTGAAGACAACAACAACACCAGCACCAACAACGTTGAAGCAATGTTGCAGAAGATGATGGCAACACAAACCCAGCTGATGACCATGATGACCCAGATCAAAGCAAATCAAAGTGAACCACCACCACCCCTAACCCATACGGATAGACTTGTCAAATTTTTAAGTCTTGAACCCAACACGTTCCACCCTACAAATGATCCAATTATGGCAACCGACTGGCTACGATCAATAGAGAAGGATCTGATACTTTGTGAGTGCACCGACACAGAGAAAGTGAGTTTTGCATCTTATTTCTTGGAAGGACTTGCGGCTAAATGGTGGAGAACTTATCATAGCACTCACACATGTGATACTTTAACCTGGAAAGAGTTCAAGGAAGGGTTTTGTAGTGTTTACAGTTCCCCTGACATGTGGAACATGAAGCAAGAAGAGTTCCTAAACCTGAGGCAAGGGGACAGGACGCTCAAGGAGTATAGAGATGATTTCTATGCACTGTCTCGTTATGCCCCTGAAGGCATAATTATCGAGGAAGAGAGGGAGGAAAGTTTTCTCAAGAGACTATGTGATGAGATGAAAGTCCCTTTCACAGTCACACACGCTTGGGAGTATCAGGCCTTACTGGACCAAGCACTCATACTGGAGGATGATATCAGGAAGACTGGAAATCTGAAGAGAAAGCTAAGTATCAACAAACATCATTCTGAGCCTTCATTCAAAAGACACCATACTCCTGAGGTGAACCATAGCCACAAACAGGGGAATCACCATAATGAAGGGGGTCACCTCAAACATCGTGACCGCAATGGTGGATCCAAAGGAAGCAATGGAGACCACAAGAAAAACATCAGTCATATCACCTGTTTCACCTGCAGGAAGCAAGGACATTACTCTACTGAGTGCCCAGACAAGAAACTCCAGAACAACCCCCACAAGAAAGACATCAGCCAAGTGATTTGCTACAAGTGCAAAAAAATGGGACATTATATAAGTGATTGCCCTGAATGGAAGGAAGAAGGAGCTGCCAAGCCCAACCCATTCAAGGGAGGACATGCGAACCATATCCATGTGGAAGGAAACTACAATGAGCCTAAAAGGGTGAACGGTACGTTCTCAATAAAGTTTGCACCTTGAAGTTCGACTACCAACAAAATTTCTTTTAAGGGTGGTAGCCACCGAGTTATCCCAGTCACAACCTTTTGCTAGCCTTTCGAATCTCGGGACGAGATTCCTTTTAAGGGTGGTAGTATGTAACATCCCAGGTTTTTCAAAAAGTTGAAATATCAGAAAAATTTAAAACTTTTGAAAACTATTATGTATTTTGCTTTGAAAAGAAAATTCATGCATACATTCATCAACATATAGCATTGTTTGCATTTGGATATTTCAAAAGTGGAATAATAATTCCACTTGAAAACATATTTAAGAAAATATATTAGTAGAGCAAAGAATGCTCCAAGTTTTCTTCTGATTTTTATGAATGTTTTGTTCTGATAGAGTTGCTAGTGAAATTGTTGAATCTGTGCAATATAAATAATTGTAAATGTTTATCTTGTGGTATTTAAGATCTACTTAAGCCACAATTGTTTGTTCTAAAACCTATTTCAAATTTTGACATCAAGTGTCATATTATTTGTTAAAAACCTAGTTTGGAAATCAAAATGATTTCTATTTGAAAAAGTGTGTTCGGTTGTAAATAGTTTATAGGTATTGAGAATTATTCTATTACTTACCTATTCTCTATTTTCAAGTTTTATAGTTTTACTTTTGAAAGAAAATAGTTATTTGGATTTTTAAAATGAGTTCTGAAATCATTTCGATTTATCAAACCCCTTTTAAACTATTTGAGTTTTATACAAAATTATTTTATTGAGTGATATTAATCATGTTACTCATATTTTTCTTTGGTTTAAATTATATTTCCAAAGGAATTTATAAAAAACCCTATAGTTTTCAAATGACATTAATATGTCCAAAAATTCATTTAATCACTTTTCAAAAATATAGTTGACAAAATGTTTTGGGAAATGTAATTAGAGGTTTTCAAATTAAAGAGTTGGTTTTTACAAAACTATAGAAATTGGTTTGACTTAATTTGGTTTTGTATTTAAAAAGATATAAAGTTTTAAGAAAAGAAAAGAAGAGCTTTTGAACAAAAGAAATACGAAGCCTAGCTAAATGGGCCAAGCCCATGTCTTATCTAACGCGCGTGCGACGGACAGCAGCCCAGCTTCGGCCCCCATCTCTCTCTCCCACTGCCATGCGGGCCCCAGCCATGACGCCATTGCCGACGTCATCATCTTCTTCGTGAAGAACACGTTTCCTTTCCGAAACCCTAGCCTAATCCGGACCAAATTCGTTGAGATTTGCTGCGTGTTTTGCACGAACTCCTGCTCCATATAAACCCCCCAATCGCCTCTCTCAAAGACCCCACAAACCCTAGACAAATCGCCCCCAGGCTGCCCGTATTGAACCCCGCCGTGCCGCCATTGCCGCCGCCGTCCATCGTGTTTTCCGGTGAGCCTAGATCCCCTCAGCATCTCTCGTTTCTCCCCATCTCTTCCTCACATCCCGGCGCACCTCCTAATATTTTTCTTTGGGATTTTACGAGCTCTAGATCGACGGGAGCTTCATCGACTTGGAGCACGTCCGCGGAAGCAGCTCCGGCGGGCGACTATCGACGACACACAGCTCCTCCTTCAACCGCGACCACGCCATCAGCTCCGCCGCGCCCGCCTGCACCCCGTGGTATGCCCCAATCCTTCCCTCTCTCTCTGTTTCATTCTCGGCGAAAGTCCGGCCATGGAACCACCGCCACCGGAGCTTCTCCGGCCGGCCATGCCGCTAGCATCTGGTCAACGACCCCGGAACCGTCCGATCTGTAATCAACGCGCTAGATTAGATCACCACGCGAAGCGGTATCAGCCAATCAGATCCGGCCACGTCGACGCCTCGTCAGCGCTCCGTCAGCAGCAACGTCAGTGCCACGTCAAGCCCAGTCAGATCCAGTCAACGCCTCGTCAGCGCCAGCGTGGGAAAAATTTTCTGTTTTATTTTAATTTGGCAAACTTGCAGAAAAACCCCGGAAACTTAAATCTATCATTACTTTTTATTGGCTCGGCCAAATTTTGCAAACTTTATATTTCTGGAAAGCTTATGACATGTAGAAACTTTTTGCATGGTTAAATTTATGTTTTGATAAATTCAAATTGGTTCAAATTTTAAATTTGTTTGTTTAAGTGAATTTGACTTAACTTAAATTTAAAAATTGATTTGGGGCAAATCCAATTGCTTTAACTTTGTTTAATTAATACTTGGCCGTAGGAATACTCTACTATTTTTGTAAAAGTATTTTCTATGATTTTTGTAATTAATATTGATTAAATGCTTTTTAGGTGTTATTTTAATAATTAAAATTAATTAAAATTATTTTTCTTTATATATTCGATTAGTAAAATGACTTGGTCATATTTTGGTCACTTTAGTTACAAAAGTACTTAGAAATATTTTTGCCTCTCCAAAAAAAGTAATTTCCTTCCTTAGAAAATATTTGATAAAAAATTTTGACAACACTTTTTCCTTAGAAAAATTTCTATATCTTAAATGTGTTAAATCTTTTCCTTAGAAAAATTTAGCATCTTGAAAACTTAGTTGTTTTCCTTAGAAAATATTCTAAGTACTTGCTTTGACAAATGTTCGTCCTTAGAAAATTATCAACTATTGTTTTAAAGTATTTTCCTTAGAAAATTTAGCAGCTATGTTTTGTTTACTTTTCCTTAGAAATTATTTGGACTCATTGTTTGACCTTGGTCCTTAGCTATATTTTGACCATCTTGTTTGCTTGCATTTCCTTAGAGCACTTACATAAGCATGGCATGCATAATTAAGTCCTTAGTATTATTTTATACTTTTCACATGACTTCCTCCTTAGAAATTTTGAGGATGCATGGTAGATCTCTTGACCTCCTAGTCAAAAACCACTAAGTTGGAAATTAGTGGAAATCAAAGAACTTAGCATGAAAACAAGACTCCAGAAGCATCTCCAAGAAGAAAAGACTTAGAAGAAATCAAGAGGAAGTTCATGAAGATCAACCAGCTACATTTCCCAAGTCCCCTTCCCTTTCTCTCTTTTCTTCCTTCTTCTCTTAAACTTCTTGGTGAATATTCTACAATCAAGACCAACCTTGATGCTACGAACAATCAGGTCTTCAGAACCATCAAGTCCACATTTTTCAATGGAGTCAACACACCAAGGAGAAAGTTACAAAGAAATTGAAGATGCTTGGAAGACCAACTACTACATTCTTTCTATATTTTCTTCTTTCTAATTTCTATCTCTCACTTTGGACAAAGATCAATGAAGACCATTGAAGATCAATTATGCTACCAAGGAGTTGAAGATTAATTAAAGACCAAAATTGTGAAGACATAGAGTAGCCTTATAACTTTTCAAGTTGTTGTTTTATCAAGTTTATTTTGCCAAACCTTGACCTTGCCTTAGCCAATTGGATTAAGTTGTTTTATGTCTTTTTCCTTAGTTTGTTCTGTATGTCATTCACATCATAATTCCTTATATCATTCTGCATCTCATGCATGTCATATTTTCTTAAGTGTTGTTTGGCTGCATATTTATTGTGAATTGTTTGACTTGTTAGAAATTTCGGAGAGAGACGAAGATTGTTGCAATTGCTACTACTGCACTCCCTGTTGCCAAGGCAAGTGGCACACCCCCATGAAGTTTTCCTAAGTATTTTATATGCATTACTTAGTGTATTTCTTATATGCATGTGTTGGATAGTATTATAGCTATATGCTAAACCCACCATACCTTTACTCTAGTTGTGTCTAGAATCCCTTTTGATAACTTACTAGATTATTGGATGCTATGCAAATGTGTTTTCTTTAAAGCTAAATTCTACTAAGTAAATTTATCACCTGGGTGGACTTGGTTATGAAAAGATGATGGAAAGGTTGAGTGCCATCTCTTAGGGGTGACCTCTAAGGGATGGTCACTTGTGGTTGCCACCCAGGGTATTAAGGGGCCAATGTTTTCTCTAAGTGAAGATTGCTTACCGTGCAACCATTAGTCATATGGGCTCTGACTTGGTGGATTAAGTTGCGTGGACTCGTCCCGTCTTGACAGGTGGTGGTAGATGGTTAGAATGGGAACGGGTCAAGGCGGCATGGGATGAGGAAATGCTTCTGAAAAGTCTCGTCTCAACTCTCTCCTTTTCCTTAGCACAAATTGAGTGCTTCAGGATAGTTTGGGTTTGTTGGGTCTAATGGTGAAAGTGCACAACCTCTGCAGAGTTAAAACTAAGTACTTAGCCGTGTCCCCGGTTACGGACAATTTGAGCAGCTGATCAAGGATTCAACGGAGGCTTCATCATTCCAATTTCGAAAGTAAAATTTGATGGTGAACAAGGGTAGATGAGACTATGGTCTTATACCATATCGTCTCCAACTTTTGAAGAAAATGTTTTACAAAGTGTTAGGCAAAATTGACTTTTATGCAAAATAGCCTTGAAACTCCACCAGCCAAATATGCATATAGGCTATTAGAGTTATTCCATTAAGTGTCCACATAGTGTCACTTGCCAGAATCATTTTTAATGGTTCTGACCCACTCTGTTGCAAAATTTTATTTGTTGCAGATTGTTCTGACGACGAGTGAGTTTCGTTAAGGGTTTCGAGTCTGCAACCAACATGTTTTTTGCCTGTGGCACATGCTAAGGATGAGGACTCCATGAAGATTATTATTTCCGCTGCTTTACTCTTTAAAAGCGAGCTTCGTGCTATGCAACTTGTAAAGGATATTTTCCTAAGTACTGGATCCGCGTGTAATAATTGATACAATGTTGTGATAATTCATCTTAGACTGTGTGTGCAAATGAATTGATCCAGGGGTTTGCACTATACACAGGTACCTTGCCAATATTTTAAGTGCAGGTACGCTACATATTAGGATCGAAGAAAAGCTTAGGAAAGCTCAAGAGACAAACTGGAAGATGGAGGAAGACAAGAGAAGATGACGGAAATTTGAAGAAAATAAGATGGAAATGGGTTTGCATCTTGCTGACATCGTCGATGAATACAAGATCAAGACGGATGTAACTCGGTTGAAAATGACGAAGATTAGGAAATATGACATTGAGAAGGAGATGCTTCCCAAATTTGCTTTGAGAGCGATAGTTATCCTAGTTGTGATTGTAATCGTATATCATCCACAGTCACTACAGGAATGGCCACCTATGCCGACGGCCTTTTGCCGTCGGCACAGGTCTTTTTACCGTCGGCATAGGCTATGCCGACGGCCACGGTCCGTCGGCATAGGTGCCCGTAGGCATAGCCTAGAAACCCGTCGGCACAGGTCTAGCCGTCGGCACAGAGCCGTCGGCATATGTTTTCAAAATAATTTTTTTCATTTTTTTTTTTAAAATAATTTTTTAATTTTTTTAATTTCTAATTTATGTTTTTTTTAATTTTGAAATTTCCAACTTAGCCACCCACAATTTCTAATTACATATTAGACACTTAACCTCAGGTCAAAGTACTTATCTCGGTCAAACTTCCCGTTCGGTCACCCATCCTCAGATTGCTCCAGCCCAAGCACGTTTAACTTTTGAGTTCCTTCTAAATTAGATTCCAAATGAGATGTTAAAACTTACTGATGTTATTATTCTATCGAACATATTAACCCCTAGGTCATGATGTTACACTTTTATTGTCTAAATTTTGAAAATTTATTTGAATAAATAACAATGATTATGTAATAATAATATTTGAATAAATAACAATAAAATTTATTTTACTTTATTTTCTCCTTTTTACATTTAATATGCAATATTTCATATCTTCAAATCCGTAAATCCGTAAATGTCTAAATCGATCAGAAAAATGAGAGGAATCCAAATATGACATCCATAACATCTTTTTCATCATGAATATGACTTTTTGTAACATATTTTTGGTATTTTCTTAATAAAAAAAGTTATTTTTACACTTAAAATATGAAAAATGATGTTTATAAAATTATTTTTAAAATTAGTTTTGGCAAAAATGTTTGTCATACCAAGACACACCTATGTGTCAAATATGGGCACATTATCACAAACTATGGCACGGGGATGATCATATCTAGGTCATTTGACTCGAAACTTATACATGTTTAAAGATAATTAACCTTTTTGTGAAGAAGTTTTGTGGAAATTTTGTCAAAACTCAATTTTATCATTTTCCCTAGCAACTAGTACACATATAAGGACGCCATGCCAAAGGATTTGTTTTTTTAAGTATTTTTTCACTTTCTTTTATTTTTTTCAAAAAATGGTCAAAATGGCCGTCGTGTGTATTCATTCAAAGGGGTCGCATTTTTTAAAACCATCGATGGTTCTGCGATATAACCACTATTGTTGTATCTTAAAATGATTTTTGTAAAAATTTAAGAATAAACTATCACACACTTGTAGTTCAAAATTGAATTACTTTCGGAAAATAGACATAAAGTCATTTAAGTAGGCGAAATTAGTTAGAAACCGAGAAAATTCATAATATTTCTGGATTGTCTATCAAATATGATCTACTTTGTGTGGAAATTGGATGGGTGCCATTTTGCACCATATTTGTTGTACTTGCTTCACAAAAAATGTCATTTTTTACGATTAAGAAATGAAAAATGATATTTATAAACATAATTTGAAAAAACTTAGTTCTGCAACATTGTTTGTCATAACAAGACAAACCTATGTGTCAAATATGGGCACATTATCACAAACTATGGTACATAGATGATCATATCTAGGTCATTTGACTCGAAACTTATACATGTTTATAAATGATTGATCTTTTTGTGAAGAAGTTTTGTGGAATTTTTTTCAAAACTCAAGTTTATCATTTTCCCTAACAACTAGTACACATATAAGGAGTCCATGCCAAAGGATTTATTTTTTTGGGTATTTTTTCACATTCTTTTATTTTTTTGAAAAAATGGTCAAAATAGACCCGTGGCATAATTTGTTGCAAAAAGTCATATGCATGATGAAAAAGATGATTTGAATGTCATATTTGGATTCCTCTCATTTTTCTAATCAATTTAGACATTTTATTTGTTAAATTTCGATTTATAGATTTAAAGATATGAATTATTTCATATTAAACGAAAACAGAAAAAAAAAAACATAGCTATGCCTACGGCTTTGCCGTCGGCATAGACCCTGTGCCGACGGCTAAACCTGTGTCGACGGCCGCGTCGATGGACATTCCTCGTCGGAGCCTATGCCGACGGCCCCGACAAAAAGACGTCGGCATAGAGTCCGGCCGTCGGCATAGCTCGCCATTCCTGTAGTGAGTAGGTATAATTTGTATTCTAGATGGGTGCACAAAATCATTCAATATACGTGTAGTCATTGATTTAAGAATTCAAGGTGGGGGTTATGAACTTATGATGGAAAGGGTTTTTTAAGTCAATAGTTGAGGGGTGTCGGCTTCTCCAACGGTTAGAGATGCTCTTATGGTTTTGAAACAACACAGCGTAGAAAATAACGTGTTCAACACAGTTTTGTCTCCCCGCTTCTGGCGGCTACACGACTGCCGCTTCTGAACGGCCAACTGATCGGCACCAGTAACATGTTTAACAGAGTCTCGCTTCCTTAATTAAATATATATATCCTGCGTGGTCCGGTCCAGCTTCCACCTTCCACCTTGTCCGGAGCAAACTGATAGCTCATCCTACTGTTCTCCATACATATCTGCTACATACCCTAGCACGTACGTGTTGCTTCTAATATACAGAAAAATAATGAAATAGCTCACGCTCGTCTTTGAAGTTGCCGAGCACAACAACCATTGGCATAAACCTGTAAATTATCTTTGGTAAAATTAGCTGGATGACCTGCCATTTGCGCAGCAAGATTTATTACGTATTTTTATATTCATATGGTTATGTTTGGTAGCATATTAGTTGTTAGCATAGAAATGCTTATTTTACTATCATGCAAAACTATGTATTTACACACGTAAAAAAAACCTATGGATTTACTTATTGATGAAACACGGCCAGTGATCGCCATCCCATTCACGTGTCTGCTCCTGTTTTTATAAGAAAATCCATGGAAGTTTGATACATAAATCTGAAACGTGTTAGACTGAAAATGGTTCTCTGCTGCTGCAAACACATGCCAACAAATGAGATTACTGTTTCAATTGTTGATTTAGTTTCAGATTCATATGAGCTGCACACAAAGGTGACCACGGGGGCTGAAGTTTTATACATACGTACACGCGACTCTGTCGGAAATTTGCACCAAAATGTGGGAGGAAAAAGTAAGTGTATTGAAAAGGGACGCTTAGAATAAGTATAGTGAAAATACTATTCATGGATTGTTTGGTATACCTCTGTGTGCTATAAGAGCTAGCATTCCTATCCGATTCCATCAAAGCCCCCGAAAAATTAAATAACTGCTAGTTTACGTTTTTCATAAATAAAAAAAACGTCCCACACAGATACTTAGGCCTCCGATTTTTTATTTTTTTACATTAGGCCTCCGATTTTTAGGTTCTCTTTATATCTATGAGTTTGACGAGAGGGATATTTCAGCACGAGACCATTGCAAATAGATTTACTTATTGATCAAAATGAACAGTCAACGAACATATTTCTTGTAGTGATTTACTTAATTACTTTCGTTCTGATTCAGTTTGCTATCCCATTTTTAAATTAGGTACTTTTCGTCTAAAACTTAACTAATTTCGAGTAATTATGAATTGTTGGATTTGTTCTCTTAATTAGTGAAACAAGGCTGAGCTCGCGCCCTTGTGAGAGATAAAAATAAGTCGTGGGCTATTGCTACACGAGAACAAGCTAATCAACTTGGCGTGCTAAATCGACCGGCACTTTTCACGCATATCTAGCTTGATTAATTCAAAGGCTGTTAAACCGAGCCCAAGATATGAAATTTCTTCACTTGTGGCGTATTGCCCATCGAGATTGCGACGGATACTATTCAAATTTAGAGATCCCACGCTTGGGAACTGATGTGCATTTTTGCAGAATTACGTTGCTCGGTTTGACTGCAATCCGATGCAGCTTTTTCGGGTTGACACGCGCGGGAGTCTCCGCGTCATCCATGACTGAGCGCTTGATTGGTTGGTTGACTTGGTGTTCATGTGATGCCCTGCTCCCACGAGGCAAAGAATTTTATTACCGATAGCCATGCTCATGTAGTGTGTTTTTCTCTTGTGAAACGTGTGTTTTCTCCGTCAACGCACAGGTATATTGAGCATCTCTATCGGTTTTCTCCGAACAAATCCTACGGCAAAATGTGTTGGACCAGTTTTATTGTGAGCATGCACACGTTGTTTGGCTATTGGGAGCGGTTATCCTCGCCGGCGCTTTCATTAGGTTTTCCAAAAATAAATTGGAACATGAATATAAATCAAGTGACTTTTCATTGAAATTTGAAGAACAGTTAACTAACCTAAACAAAATTTAAAAATTAAACAAGAGTTGAACTAACCCCTAGATCTAGCGGCTCGGGGTCGGGGCCGTCCATCTCATCACCCGACGAGAGCTCTGCAGGAGGTGACGACATGCAGGCGGGAGGAAGAAACTTTGGAGGCGCGCGTCGTACTCCGCCGCCACCACTTCGATCGGAAGAAACTGTGGAGGCGCTCCATATCTACTCCTCGCGGGTCGTGGCCACGGATGGTGGGAGGTGTATCTGCTAGCGGCGGGACTTGGGAGATGAGAGTGGATGGTGGATTATGTGGAGAGAAGAGAGGCCCGTCGTCTTAAACCTAGCCGAAGAAGAGAAGGTGGGTGATGCCCATTAATGGCTAGCACCGGTTCCCATTTCATGCATTGATGCCGACGATGAATGTTCAGCCACCACCTAGGGAGCTGATGCGCCATTAAAATGTGAATACCGACCGCAATAGGTGTTTGAGTCAATGACACACCAGGCCCTCATGTCGATACGGCGACATTTGCCGCAAGGTGCTGGCACTGCCACTTCCCCTAATGGACTAATTAAGCGCTAAGGAGGGTTGTTGGGCACTGTATTGGACCCATCCAACAACTTTACCTCTATTAGGGATGTTGCTAGGGAAGTTGTTGTGCCGGTGCATCCAATAACCGAGCACCGGTAAGATCATCTAACATGCTCGCGAATATATGGCGTGGCACATGTGTCGGCACCTGGGCCGACGCGCACCTGCCATGCACAAGTGCCCGTCTACGCTTCTCCTTTGCGGCGCGACCGAGAATATCATCGAGTCATCGACGCTTCAATGTATGGGTCACAAAACATAAGCACGGCGAGTCATGCCATCAGTTACCTATTGTTTCCCAGGCAACAAGGCAGTGGCCGCCGTGTACTTCGCTTTTCCTTTCCTTAAAAATACTCTGTGTAGTTTGTCGATGCTTGATTTGGGCCATTCAATACAAGCCATGAAAAATGTTTAGTATTGCAGAAAGAACAACATTGATCATGATGACCCTTGATCTTGTTCATGGACAGAGGCATGCCCAAGTATGTAATGGGCAGTACAGTGATAGTGCATCCCAGGGCAGGATTCCAGCAATCTGTGTAGTAATCTCATCAGGAAGATGTACTGGGACCATGGTGCTTTTAGAGTAGTAGTTGATTTTCAAGCCGCTGAACCAGGCGAGTGCATCACGGATTGCTTTGAACTGATCCTTGCAGGAGTAGCAGTGTGTCATCGGCGTACTGTAGAATGGGCAGTGGGGCACCTTGCTGCATTGGGTGGCAGAGGAGGTCATGCCTGTTTGTTGTTGTAGAATATCGCCCATGTTTGAACAAGCATATAACTCGTACAGAATCCATCCACATTATTATTTTCTCACCAGCAGGCAGCAGGGAGTTTCCAAGAACAGCATCCAACACGCGCATCGCTCGTCGTTCCGCCCAAACTTCAACAAATTATTCTCAGAAGATCACACACCACACACACACACTGACAACTAACAAACCGAGAGACGAAACCGAGAGACGCACTCGCAGGCAGCAAACACAGACACAATGCTACTCACGATATCGTCATCATCGGGGACAGCCTGTCTGACAGACCGCCGGTCATCCTCTCAGCGTGCTCTCCTCGTTCGCCGGTGCGTATCCTCACAACGTCTGAGACGGGTATTACTGGAAAAAAGGAAGACAACAGGTGAGGCCTAATGATAGATGTCATGATGCCTGGATTCATAAGAATGTGAGCTGGCTCGCCAGGATACTACGCGTGTGAAACAGTGCTTCATAAGAACATACATAAGCACTTCAGATTGACCAATCCACTAAATGGCACCTGAATAAGGCCAACCCAACAGCGTGATTCAAAATTAGAAGCGGCCATGAAGAACACTTACAGAATATCTTCCCATCGCCAATTTCCCCAGTTCTTGCCTTCTCAATTATTTTATCAATTACTGGCTCAACCTGGACAATCCAACAACACATTAACACAATGCAAGCCAAAGCATTGAGAGCATCACACGGAATGGACAGCACTGATACTTCAACAATACTATTGAAGTGAAAAAGAAAGCCAATTGTATATAAAAGAAAGCTAACAATCTGCATGTTCAGTTTGGACACTATGATCACTTATCGCAACTAGAGGGCATGGAAGAACTCAATTGCACTTTTTTCAGGATTAAGTTTTTCTCAAACACGCATATAAATGCATGTCATTTGTATTAGAAGAAAGCACCGAGAAAGCGCGAGTCCAACCCCAACAGAGAACAAAAAGGCAAAGCAAAAACCAAAGAGGAAAAAAAAGCGAAAACGAAAAAGAAAGGCTACGGTAAGTTATATACAGGGCCGACAGACATCAGCCATTAGTGGGACGAGCAGGTAAGGATTAATGACGTAAACACGCTTATACCTGCTCCTTGCACACAACTATTTCCATTTTGACTTTAGCAATAAATGTATCTTCTGAAAATTCCGACCCTGCAAACAAACAACCAGGAAGCATCAGCGAAGAAACTTATGGCTGCAGGAATTAAATTAGCTTCCAAACAGGTTTATAGTTAACATACTTGATCGATTGGGCCAAAACCCAAGTGACCCAAGCTGTAATTTATCATTATTGTTGCAAATGATAAAATTATAAAAAATACATGAATCTGTATCCCAATGTTTTTCCTGTTCCCAGCCTTTTTCTCAGGTTGATGTTGTTTTCGTGTTTCTTGCCAATGGCCTTTTCTGGTCATGTTTTGCTCATGAGTGTCCCCCCATAATAGCACACATGATAACTAGCAGTTGACTGAATCCATATTTTAAGACAGTTGACTTTGACTAATATTATTTGCAATCCAAGTTTCTAAATATACAGTGCCTACTTTCATATGAAGGATTACGAGGAAAATATTTAAGAAAGATAGAACAAAGTAATGTCCCATGTTTGTCAGTTAAGAGTCATTCAGGACCTAGGGAGTGAACGTGAAGTTTAGAAAACAACGAACAAACGTTGCAAATTCTCAAAGCTTTTACTGCTTGCATTTGGCATGTACTCCTTGCATTCGACCTCACTCTACTCCTTGCATTTGGCCTGTACTCATGAACACACACTGCTGGAGTGTTTGACTTTTATATTTATTCTGAAATTGCTGGGATAATGTAGTCAGCAACTGAGTTGGAGATTTTTCAAGCCAATATTCGACCATACAATAAACTGGTGTGTAACCCTAAGAGCAGCATTTTTAACAATCATGGATTGCTTTGGGTTCCTAAAAGCTCATCCCTTGCGAACAGCTTCTTTTGAATGAAAAACATACAATTACTAATTGCAATAGCCTTCCTGGGCACCGAACATCACCTTCCAAGCTGCAGAGATGAGGGTGCCACGTACCAGGAAAGCTGCCAAGAAACCAAGCACACCGATGGTCAATAACACACCGAGAATGAAAACACGTAGTCAGACCAAGCTGGATGGTCACAAGCCTGAGATAACAAAAGGGGTTACTGCTCCAAGAAAGAGGGCTAAGAAGAGGCAAGAATCTCTGTCAGGCCTCCAACTCTGATACCGATCCTTCAGAAGCTGGGTGACATGCTGGAGATCGACCAAGCCAGCCTAACTGCCGAGAAGCTTAATGCATCGGCTGCTGCACAGCCCTCTCAAGTGGATGTGTCCGATGATTAGTGCAGCACTTCACCTTCAAAAGGGTGGATGTGACCCTTTATATCATATCCAGTATCTGTTCTTTTATTTCGATCAGACTTTGGTTCTTATGGTAATAGCCTTTATTTTGTACTGCTTGGACACCTGGGTGTTCCAATACTTTCGCTACGCTAGTTTGGTTTCCAATGGATTACAATATTAATTATCTCATATGGAAAGTTCTGTGCTGGAATATTCGTGGTTTGAATGCGGATGATAAACAACTTGCTCTGTATAATAAGATAGTGGAAAGTGGATGTGCTGTGGCTTGCATTCAGGAAACAAAGAAAGAAAATTTTGACAGAAATTTCATTAAGAAGTGTTGCCCGAGACAATTTGATAACTTTGCTTTTGCACCTTCTGTGGGAGCCTCGGGGGGTATCTTGGTGGTTTGTAAGTCTAGTATTTTACTATTTTTGATGGAACTCTGATTCAAGTGCAACGTTTCGGTCTGATCATCTCTTTCAAATCTTCTCAAACAAATCAAAACTGGACATTGGTAGTGGTTTATGGGCCATGTCAGGGAGAACAGCGGGATTTTTTGTGCAATTGCTATATAATCTCTCTATCCCGGATGATGAGCTATGGTTATTCATGGGGGATTTCAACTTCATACGATCTCAAGATAATAGAAACAGGCCGGGAGGGGATGTTAATGATATGTTCCTTTTTAATGAACTGATTGATCACCTTGGAATTCTGGAACTTCCTCTAAAAGGACGCCCATATACTTGGTCAAATATGCAACAAGATCCCCTACTGGAGCAGCTAGATTGGTTCTTCACGTCTCCTTCTTGGACTACAGTGTACCCAAATGCGGTGGTTTCAGCAATGGCTAAGCCCACCTCTGACCATGTACCGTGTATTGTGAGCATTGACACTGTTATCCCCAAGGCAAATCTGTTCCGTTTTGAGAACTTCTGGGTACAGCAACCAGGGTTTTATGACTGCGTTAAAGAATCTTGGAACCAACCCACTAGAACCAGCGCACCGTCAGCAATCATGACTGAAAAAATGAAGAGATTGAGAGTCTCACTTAAGAAATGGAAAATGGGACTGTCAAAGCTAAAGCTCCTGATATCGAAGTGTAATTTGGTCATCCTATATTTTGATGAGCTAGAGGAAGAGAAACCGTTATTTGTGCCGGAGGTAAACTTCAGGAAAGTGGTGAAACAGCATTATGAAAAACTACTTCGGAGCCAATATCAGTACTGGAGGAAAAGGTGCACAGTTCGATGGATGAAGCTAGGAGAGGAGAATTCGAAAAATTTCCACGCCATGGCAACAAAAAGATATAGAAGAAATTCTATAGCAAGTCTCACTCTGCCTGATGGACATGTGGTCACGGATCATGATCAAATGGCTACTGTAGTCTGGGAGAGCTATAAACAGAGAATGGGGACTTCTCATGGTATTAATATGCGTTTGATTTACCCACACTTATTCCAAGAGTGGATGATTTGCAGGACTTAGTGGCTGAGTTTACCATCAAGGAAATGGATGATTTGATAAGTCATATGCCTGTGGATAAATCTCCTGGACCGGACGGCTTTAATGGGATGTTTCTCAAGAAGTGCTGGTCAAATATTAAGATAGATTTCTATGCTCTTGCTGCTGCTTTCCACCAACAGACGATAAATCTGGAAAATATAAATTCTTCTTTCATCACACTGGTACCTAAGAAGCCATCACCAAGCAGGTGAATGATTTTCGGCCTATCTCTCTGACCAACACATGTCTGAAATTTCTTACAAAAATGGTGGCTGATTTACAAGTGAAAATTCTGAAATGCATCCACAAAAATCAATATGGGTTCATCAAGGGTAAATCAATACATGACTGCTTAGCTTGGTCCTTTGAATACCTTTATCTCTGTAAATTGTCCAAGAAACCAATTGTTATCCTGAAGTTGGACTTCGAGAAAGCCTTTGATTCGATTGAACATGAGGCGATTTATAGAGTGCTCCGACAAATGGGATTCCCGAAAAATTCATCTACTGGGTTCGGATTCTTTTGGAAACTGGCACCTCTTCAGTTCTTGTCAATGGTGTCCCGGGAAGGAAATTTAAGTGTAGGAGAGGGGTCAGGCAGGGAGATCCTCTGTCCCCTCTTCTATATGTGTTGGGGGCTGAAATTTTGCAGTTTGCTATTAATGACCTGAAATCAAGAGGCCTATTAAGATTACCAATTCAAACAGGAGATGAGGATTTTCCGGTTGTCCAATATGCTGACGATACCCTTCTCATTTTAGAGGCAGATCATGATCAGTTAACAATTATGAAGCAAGCTTTGCAGGATTTTAGCACTTCTACAGGACTGGCTATTAATTTCCATAAATCAGGTATGCTTCCTATTAATATCACAGATGATCTGGTGACGCAACTGGCCAATGGATTTGGTTGTATAGTGGGGTCTTTCCCTTTCACATACTTAGGCCTCCCAATGGGAACTACCAGGCCACGGATGATTGACCTGCTGCCTCTAGTAACAAAGATGGAAAGGAAACTAACGGCTAGCTCAATGTTTTTAGCCTATGGGGGTAGATTGCAGCTGATTGGTTCTTGCTTGGCATCCATGTCCATCTACTTCCTGTGCTCACTAGAAATACCTCCAGGAATTAATAACCAACTGTACAGGATAATCAGACAATGCTTGTGGCGAGGGAACAATCCAGACTCAAAGAAACAATCTTTAGCATCTTTGGAAATGTTATGTAAACCGAAAAAAAGTGGTGGACTCGGCATTGTGGATTTTCAGAAACAAAATCAAGGCTACTTCTCAAGCACCTACACAAGTTTTACAACAAGGAGGAGATCCCATGGGTGCAGTTGGTCTGGCGATACTACCCTGAGGGAGTTCCACAAACAGCAAATCTTTGTGGATCGTTCTGGTGGAGAGATATAATGAAGTTAGCTCCTATATATCAGGGGATTTGCACAGTTAATATCGGTTTGGGTGACACTGCTCTCTTCTGGACTGATAAATGGAAGGGGAGCCTTTACCTGGAGTATTCCCGAGACTTTTTTCTTTCGCCATCGATGATAAGATATCTGTCAAGGAGATGATCTCCACCGCAGACTGGTCACAACTCTATGCTTTGCCCATGTCGCAGCAGGTGTTTGAGGAATATCAAGGTTTAGAAACTTTGCTTGCCGAGGTAATATTGGCGTCTGACTCACGGGATGAATGGAGAACAATTGGAAGGATGGCGTGTACACTTCAAGCAGATATTACCACCATTGTTTCAGAGAACAGAGAGCCAGCAAGGTTTATGATTGGATATGGGAAAGCAAACTAATGCTAAAACTGAAAGTATTTGCTTGGTTGATGGTCAGTGACAGACTTAACACGCGAGATATGCTTAGAAGGAGGCATTGGAATGTCACTGATGTTTTTCATTGTGTTCTATGCCCTTCTCATGTCACAGAGGACTGGCTGCATTTGTTCTTCCACTGCAACTTCAGTGTCTGAATATGGAACTATTTACAAATTCAGTGGGAAGATGGAAACTCATTTCAACAAGTTTTTCAACAAGCTAGACAACGTTTCCAAAAACCTTTCTTCGCGGAAGTGGTCATCTTAGCATGCTGGCATATCTGGAAACAAAGGAATGAGGCAATTTTTCAACACATCACGCCCACTTTCAGGGCTTGGAAAAGAGGCTTTGTAAATGAAATCACCCTGCATACGCATAGGTGAAGGCTAAACATGTCCAGGAATTGACAATATGATTGACAATCTTGTATAGTTTTCTGTACATCCCCCCCCCCCCCCCCCCCCCCCCCCCCCTTGATGTAAATAACTGTAAATTCTCTTTGCTTCCCCTTTAATATTCAATAAAATACTGTGGGCTTTGCCCTACAGTCAGTGTTCTAAACAGTAATGAAGTCTGGCAATCCACATTATGACCATTTTTTTCCAAATAGGGGGGAAATCCACATTACAATACCCAAAAAGTATCACATGGCAGCAATGATTTGCTAATATTGTTCATAACTATGAAATCAATTATTCTCAGCATCCATTCCTACCACGCTTCAATGACACACTAGCTCAACGAAACACATCTAGTAAGGGGTGCAAACCGCAAACAACGAATTAGCACCTAGCTTTGATGAAGGCGGCACAATCACGGGCCGAGATAATACCTTCATACCGCTCGGTCGACCCGCCCTGCGCCCCATAACCCCGGACGTCGGACACCGTGACTCCTCTGATCCCCATTTCCAGCAAACCCTGCAGAGAATTCCAGGGAGCTATTTCACCGAACACCCGGCCTACTACGGGCAAGTACTCAGACCAGCAGCATGCGACACACTAGCCCGCACTCACTCACCGAGGAGACATGCGACACCCTCCATGGCCTGCACCAATTCGGCATGCATCAGCCAAATGCCAAAAAGATAGGAACTTTCCGAATCTTGATTCCAGTGGTGTGTACTCACCTGAGGATGGCCTCGATCTTGTAGAACTCCGAGTCCGGCAGGTACCCTGCAAGAAACCGACAGATGGGAACGCAATAAGGCAGCTGGATCAAGGAACCGGACGGAGGGGTAAACATCGCATCTGGGCGAAGCGATGCTAGTATAGGAGGAGAAGGGCTACTGACCTGAGGCGGGAGCGCCCTGGGCGGCGCGCGCGGCCGTGGCAGGGCGGCGACGAGGCCAGGACGAGTTGACCTGGAGGAGCGGCGGCCTAGGCCCGCGCGAGGGGAGGAGGCGGGCGGCGGGGAAAGGTCGCCGGAGAGACGCGGCGTGGTGGAGGAGGCTGCCGGACATGGGCGGCGCGGCGGTCGTAGTCGCCGGCGGCATGGTGATGTGGCGCCCGGGGATAGCTGACGACGATGGCGTTGTCGTCTGTCAGAGCTGAGCAACGAAGGCGGATTCCACAACAGAGGTCGAATGCATGTAACATCAGTATAAAACAGAACGTAACATTATTAAAAAAAAACTATCAACAACGTTTGACAAGTTAAAAAAAAAACTATCGAAAAATATAATAGTATTATAAAGATATCATAAATTATATTACAAGGTATCTGTGAACAATACTGATTTTGTATTTATATATTTGATGAATGTCTTTTCCAAAAAAAACATCTATCAAACTTTATAATTTGACTTTAGATAATTATAAGCCTTTTTTGAAGAAACAAAGGTAATAACATTAGTTGGCAACAATTTTCTCATTAACTGTAAAGAACTATACGTGGAAAAGTCCAAGCTATTTTAAAGAACTAGCACAGTAGCCATCACAATTGTGAGGACATTGTTTTTAGTGTGTTTAAAGTGTTATAAGATTATTATTTTAGTTTATGGATATTCACGTTTTATGGTTAGAAATCATACGTTTTTTTAGTTACGGCTGAATAGATCAGAATATCTAGTTTATGGCGAATTATGATATATGCCATTCCCAAAATATCGTAACATTGACCATATATCTGTAGGTTGACCTTTTTGTGGTGCTCTTCAAGTACCCAGTAGCAAGTTTCGCGGTGGAAACCCTAGATTTGACCTTCACCGGTTACACCTAGAAATGTTTTTGTTCTAGTTGTTCCATTGTTTAAGGCATTGTGTTGGAGCTATCATCGGTGTCATATTTAGCAACAATTTACATCAGTAGTTAAAAACATATTATAAGAAGTCATATTTATAATATGTGTTTTTACTAATTAGGTTAATCTAGGCACTTGCATGATAACTCTTGCCATTTTTACAACACGTCTAAGAATGCATAATACAACATTACGGGGCGTGTAATACAAGCAAAAAAAACTATGAGCATGTGCCACCTTACGAACTCAGTCCCAAACTTTCTCATCCATTCATCTTCCTAAATCCTCATTAAGTACGTTGCTCGTTAAGGGTAATCACATTTTCCCACACATGGAGGTAAAGCCCCTAGCTGCGACAAGAAAATGTATGCTTTGTAGTGTGGAATTGATTAATTTTCGTTCAAACTTTGTAAGAGAGAAAAAGGAACAAAAAAACTCAACATATGGGAAAAAATTGGCATCTAACAATTTTTGCAATATGATTTTTTAAGTGGCCATGAACTATGGTAAGTTCACTCTTGGGCAAACCAATATTCCATAAGAAAAGCGACGAAAGATTGGTTGAGTTATCTTCTTCAACCTCGGTTGAGGCGTACTCGACCGTCGAGTTAGCCGCCAGGTGCGCTGCTTCGCACCAACTATTTGAGATCGGTTAGTGCACCGTCCTCATTAACTCTCACCACAGCCATGACGCTCACTAAACTACCTATTAATAACTTATCTTAAGTAAAATTTTAGTTATACTCAAAAAATAAAGTAAAATTTTAGTCATGAGTTCATGACAAAGTATGGTCGTGCTCATTTTTCTACTCTAGTTCACTAGACCAACGAGCAATTTTAGTGACAAAATTGTGGTATATCAGTCCACGGTCCTCAGACATGCCCTAGAAATAGAACACCAATCACCCATGTGGGTATTTCTTTTGCGATAATTTCTTCTAAAACCACGTTGATAATATGCAACTTATGGAGTTCATCCCTAGTGGCCCTTGGACGGCCGACGTTGTCGCCACTGTTCAATCCGAGCATCATGTTGCTTCCCTGCCCCAAGTGCTTCGTCCCTGACGGCGAAGAGCCATGTCTTGCGTTGGAGCTGCAAGCATGCATCAGGGCCTGAATTCATTTTGTTTCTCCTACTTCCTCCGATCTGAAATAATGTTCGGGAAGAACGTACTGCCCTAGTACAAATTTTGTGTGCAGCTGCGAACGTTATTCCGGATCGGAGGGAGTAGTATATATATGGTCTTAAGTAAAACATAAGGCCTTAGTTGTAATTTCATTTATGTATAATCTCACCGTCTAATACTACAACTTCTAGTCCTTGAAAACACGTCCTTTGTCACGCAAAAGAAAACCTAGGAAGAAGATCCATGCATCTTTAGATAGAAGGCTGGGCTCGATCTCTAGGTAGATCTATATGTCCAATTTCAATTATTTAGTGACTCAGTTGTGATTGAAAAAAGAAGTCGACCGAAGACTCCTCACACTATCACACATGCTCATGCTCTAAATCAGTCAACTTCAGACGAGTATAAGGGAACGACCCGTGGAGCAAGAACCACAGAAAGTTCAGATCCAAGCTAAGAATGCTTCGAGGGCTGGTGATCCTCGCCGTCGGCGTTGTCGTGCTGCAGTGCTGTGAACTCCCACGCAGGACGGACGGCAGGTGCGTCCTGTTCAACTTCGGCGACTCCAACTCCGACACCGGCGCCCTAACGGCCGCCTTCGGCTTCTACCTCGGCCCGCCCGCCGGCCGCCGCTTCTTCCACCGCACCACCGGCCGCTGGTCCGACGGCCGCCTCTACATCGACTTCATCGGTACGTACATACCACCTGTCCAAACGACCACTCTTAATTTCCATGCGAAGGAGAGCAGAGCTTAACTCCGACGTGTTGTTAGTGCAGCCGAGAGCCTCGGGATCAGGTACCTGAGCCCGTACCTTGAGTCGTCGGGATCCAACTTCACCGACGGCGTGAACTTCGCGGTGGCCGGAGCCACGGCGTCGAGCAACCAGAGCGCCATCCCGTTCTCCATGGCCACGCAGGTGAACCAGTTCTTGCACTTCAAGAACCAGACCCGGGATCTCCGGCCGCTGGAGCTGGGCTCCATGCTCCGGGAGGAGGACTTCCGGAGCGCCGTGTACTCCATCGACGTCGGCCAGAACGACATCACGCTCGCCTTCCTTGCCAACCTCACACTACCAGAGATCGTCGCCGACGGCGGCCCGCTCGCCGCCGTGGGGGCCAGCGTCGAGGCCGCCGTCCGTGCGCTGTATGGCGCCGGAGCGCGCAAGTTCTGGGTGTACAACACGGGGCCCTTGGGGTGCCTGCCGCAGACGCTGGCGCTGCGTCAGAAGCCCGGCGACGAGCTCGACTCCGTCGGCTGCCTCGCCGCCTACAACGCCGCCGCCGGGGCGCTGAACGCCGGCCTCGCGGCCGCTTGCCGTCGGCTCTCGGACGAGTACGGGGACCGCGCCACCGTGGTGTACACCGACATGTACGCCATCAAGTACGACCTGTTCGCCAACCACGCCGAGTACGGCATCGAGCGGCCACTGATGGCGTGCTGCGGCACCGGCGGGCCGCCGTACAACTACGTGAACCTCAAGACGTGGGGGCAGCCGACGGCGACGGCGTGCCCGGAGGGGGAGAGGCACGTCAGCTGGGACGGCGTGCACTACACCGAGGACGCCAACGCCATCGTCGCCTCCAAGATACTCTCCGGCGACTTCTCCGAGCCGCGCACCAAGCTCGACGCGCTCTGCACATGTGCATGAGAACGACCACTGATCCACTCGCCATTTTCCTTTGTTTTCTAGAGGAGTTTTCTACTCTTTTTTGTAACTTTTCTGAACACCTACTCACTTACACGTGTTAGCCTTTTTTTTCCTCTCAATAAATTCCCTTTTTAATCTTTCAAATCATACAACTTACAGATTTAAACCTTTGCAGTAAATTGGAGTACTATATTGTTTGAGAGACAAAAAAAACTCGAAAGTCAGTGAATGAACGTGTCGTAGGGTTCAGTCAAAACTTTTCCTTTTTCTTTGAAGCAAAGATCAAAACTGAAACACCGTGATCGACTGCTTATTGCACGTGAGAAAATAGTAATGAACTCCAATTCACCGCTATATTTTATTTTGGAATTAATTCCCTTGAGAGTCGAGACTCGAGACTCTCTACTGCATGTTAGGAATAGGATCTGTTAGGATCTCAATGTAACCGATATGATGTTGATAAAGCATATCGTAGATGATCTCCTCCCTGACTTGCGGATCACGTAGATGATCTCGCCCCTGTAATCTCGCTGTAACAACTCATGTCTTTGGCTCTATATAACACGTAAACGAGACCGAGACAAAGGTCATCGCTTCCTGTAGTTTTGATATGGTATCAAAGCGATCTCTTCCCTAACATAGAAAAACAACAACACCCACCGTAACCCCTTCAATGGCTGCCTCCTCCTCCACCGCAACACAAGGCCTTGGGGCTCCTCCAACGGAGAAGCTGACAAGATCCAATCATCTGTTCT
Organism: Poa pratensis; assembly: GCA_947311845.1. NCBI lineage: Eukaryota > Viridiplantae > Streptophyta > Magnoliopsida > Poales > Poaceae > Poa > Poa pratensis. The sequence continues at coordinate 23,353,533 of CAMZMU010000039.1, forward strand.
GGAAGGCTCAAGCTCTGCCAGCCCTGCGGGGTGCGCGGATGCTTGATCTGCTGGAGGGAAAAGAGAAGGCGCCGCCGGAGACCATCAAGCAGGTCGACAAGGAGGGCAAGGCGGTGGTGGTCTCCAACCCGGCGTATGAGAGCTGGATGGAGAAGGACCGGCGAGCTCTGACTTATCTCGTCAACTCGCTATCGAAGGACATCCTGATTCAGACTTTCGGTATGAATCACGCTGCAGAGGTATCGACATTGATAAATTCGATGTTTTCCTCCAGATCCAAAGCGAGTGTCACACATCTGCGTGGAGCACTCGCCAGCACCAAGAAGGAGAACCTGTCCGCCGATGCCTACATCGCCAAGATGCGCGGCTTCAGCACCGAGCTCATCGCCGCCGGCCGCACCATCGACGATGAAGAACTGGTCGCGTTCATCTTGAACGGGCTACAGGAGGACTACAACGACCTGGTGGCTGCGGTGACGTGATGCCAAACTGCTCGGTGAGTGAACTTCATGGTTTGCTCGCCGCGCATGACATGAGGCAGAACATGCTCTCCGGTGGTGGCCAAAAGGGGTTTGAAACCTCGGCCAATGCAGCGAGTCGTGGCCGTCATGACGGCTACAACAGCGGCTACAACAACTACAACAAGAAGAAGAACTTTTTCGGTCGTGGCAACGGCCGTGAGGACAGGAACTACGGAGGCCGCGGTGACCGCGGCGAGCGCCGCGCTCCATCAGGAAACAGAGGACGTGGTCGTGGCGATCGCGTCCCATCCAAGTTCGTCGACGTGATCTGCCAGATTTGCAAGAAACAGGCCATCCAGCCAGTGAGTGCTGGTGGCGCTACAGTGATACCCGTAGAAGTGATAGCCTTCAGTAGCTACATGCAATGATAAGTAAACGGGGTTAGTTGAGCCTCCAAGTGTAGAGTATGTAGTGAGTGGAAGATGTGTTTTCCCCACGAGGGTGACTCGAGGGTTTAATATCGAACTCTCGGGGAATCAGTAGTGAAGATTTATCTTCCTATCCTTCTTTTGGTTACCTACAAAACAAAGTTAAATGTTTTGGTCCTCAACCTCACCTGTGGTTGTCAAGCACAAGGTGTAAAATGATATCAAGATATATGCAATGCAAACAAGAAATAAATATGCAATGATGGTGGTAAATAAATATGCAAGGATGATGATAACAATGATAAATGATATTTTTGGGTTTTTAATGATGAATGCAAGATGTAAAAGTGTTTTTGTATTTTCGGATTTAATAATGGCAGAAAATGGAAAAGTGGTAAAAGTTGTTGGAAAGGTGTTTCTTATGATTAAAAATGGACCGGGGTTCATGGTTTCACAAATGCACTCTCTCTTTAATAAAGTGGTAGACAATGGAACACTAGAGTTGACATATGAGATTGCAACACAAAGTTTAATGACAAGTTACTAATTATATGGGCATCACGTCCTAACATAGAGACCTTTTGGTTATTAGTCTCCTTATACTCCACCAAGATGCGAACTAAATCATAACACCTCAGTAATTAAGATAACTCAGAGTATAGCTTAAGTATCATGACATGAAGTTAAAATAAGAACATGCTAGATCTAGTCATGGAGTAGTGGCAATGGTCACACCCACATCTCCGGTAGCATGGTATTTTTGTTTATCCCTAGTGAGGCAACAAAGTAAGGTAAAGATACCCAAGTGGATCGCAGAACTTTCTCTCACGTTCACTGCACTAGCCACCCCCGTTACTCCAACTAATGCACACGTCCCCCACACACGCTCTCATAAACATGCTTGATCATAACAAGTAATAAGAACGGGGTACATAATATGCATCTATATTCATAACTGAAACAAAACATTGCAATCTCAAACATATATTAACTCATAAAAAGATCCACCACAAAGGTATTACAAGATGACCGTAATCATGTTCAGCAGCTCATACGGTACTAATTAGTGAAGCTCAAGAGAGGAGAGATACATAAGTTACTTCCACAAACCCATAGTCCAGAGGTGGACTACTCCCTCTTCATCATGGAGACGGTGGAGAAGTCGATGGAGACCACGCCGGCAGCGCCCCGCCGGAGTTTTCCCCCTCCAATCTGCAGCTCCAGATCTCTTTTCGGTGTTTCTGTGTTTCGGCGGCGCTCCTTCCAGAGAACGTCGGGGGCTATTTTTATAGGCGTTTTAGGTCAAGACGAGTCGGTGGAGAAAAGATCGACGGCAACGGAGCTCGAGGCCAATGGTGGGCCCACGCGGCCAGGTATGGGCCGCGTGGGCCCCCTCTTTTGGCCTCGGGCTCCGCTTGTTCGCTTCCTTCGCCCCAAGTCTTGTTCCTTCCAAAAATGATGCTCGTAAATTTCCAGGTGATTTGGACGACGTTTGGGTCCCTGAAACATTAAAAGGAAAAAATAGGGTTTTCTGCCTGCGCAGGGTTAATTCCATAAAAATAGGAAATAAATATAATATTCCCAAAATCATTATAAAACAGTGATATAACCCTTATATGATGCAAATATGATTGGAATATAAGTAATATAGTGCAAAGTTCATGTATGCATTTTACATGCATCAACATCCCCAAGCTTAACCATACTCGTCCTCGAGTATGAAGGTGATAAAACTAACATGGACTTTGCAATTTAATACTAACAATGGATATCAAAGATGATTACTATTGCTACATAGAGTCAAATGATTCATTCTTCAAAGGAGTAGCAATATGCAAGATAGTTTATGAAGTGATATCAAGTATTCAAGCAAGGATGTTCAATGATAGTTCACAAAGTGTAACATAGAAGAAAGTAATATGGACCACATGTATGCATAATGATAAGTAAGAACATCCTACAATGGTCATAGAGTATAGATGAAAATCTGAATATAAAAGGTGGACACTTTGGAAAGATATATATGTGAGTAGAGGTAAAGCATGCATAAGTTTCATCAACTTCCAAACTCTTCTACTTAAGTTAATGATTGCAATGTGGAATCCTTGGTGTCAAGCTCTCATTCCCCTATCATAGCATCTTGAATGATTAAGTTTAAAGTGAAAGCAAATATGAGTAGTGTGCTTGACAAAGTAAGGTTGTGTCTCATGCCCCTTGAATACAAGTACCTACACCATGTGTTACTCAACTTGGGAAACAAAGCAAGTTCAAGTTAAATATCATTGTAAGTAATATAGTATCATCAAGAGCGTCAACTGGGGTACCTCTTGTCCCAGGATATGGAACAAGCCCATATCAAAATGACAAGACAAACAAACAAATGAACAATCTCAACACCCTTTTTATTTACCATTGGAATAGCTTTTTATTGTAAGGTGTATCACAGAAGGTTCACCATAGCATGTAAGTAAATTTCCACCATGAATGATGCATGGCTTAGATTAGCGGCCCAGGCGTCTCTCTAACCATTTATACAAACTCATTTAAACTACTTCATTTCCACATTTTCACCATGATAAGCATCCATAAACAAAAGTACATGATATCAACTAAATGATGAAGAGCATGTTGAAAGCTTGCCATGTGACAGCACATATGGCTAACTCCAACCCGACATTTATCAAGCCACAACATCATAATTTAATCACAATGGGTCATGTTTTATTTATGCAATAAAGTAAAGTGTGCATCAAGTTCGTGAGAGCTATATAACCAACTTTTCCATAACAATCAATAACATAAACATTTTCATTCAGAGGTATAGATAACACAAATACATGATAAACATACTCGGAATAGCATAAAGCTAATAGGTAGATATGGTGGACTCACTGGAATAACTTTGGTTGAAGGTGTTGGAAACAAGTTTTTGCTTGTTGGAATTTTTGGGCTAGCAAGAGGGAGAAAGTTGACCATCTAAATGCATGCATGAGTGTCCATAGAACTAACTAATCCATGTTAAACAAGTAAATAAATTCAGCATCAAAACATGAATAAGTGATAGCTCTTGATAAAATTTGCAAATTATTACTCATTAACAAGCTCATGAATCATGCAACTATATGTATTTAAAAATCAACTCAAACATCCCTTTTCCCAATCTTATAATAGCATCCAACATATTTCAACCCATATTTCCAGTAGCTCTCTCATATATAAATGATAGTGTGGTGGTCTCACAAAAAAAAATCAAACCAAAACAAACAAAAAGACGCTCCAAGTTTATGCGATAAAGTGTTTCGATCGAAAAACAGAAGTTAGACGTGTGCAAACCGAGAGTGTGTAGGTCCAGTGGGGTTGTCTTCACATCCCCAAGCTTATGGTCTTCACCATCCTTGGATAGCTCTTGGTGCATCTCCTCAATCCCTGTGAAAAAACTTCAAAACACCGTTTCTCCCATTTCTTTTCTGTGGGGTGCATTAGTAGTGATAAACAAATAGATTTCTTGCTGCATATAATCCTTAACAAAAATTCATATGAATGTCCAGAAAGTATAATGTTGTATGCCTACTCATAAACTCAATTGGATCAAAAAGATTCAAGTTAAAAGTTCAAAGCATGCATCAAACAAAATGGGACAGAATCTGTCCAGAAAAACAGCAGCAGCAAAACGTATTTTTCTACCCTACCAAACTTTGTCAAAAATTCCGAAAATTCATGCATACAGAGGATGAAAAGTTGCAACTACAGTTCAAATATGAGCTCATTCGGAGTTACAGAATAAGAATTAAAAATCATACCGTGCACAGATTCGTGCAGGAATAAAATCTCCGAACGCTATAAGCAACTTTTCAAACCAAAATGAGTAAAACTTGGCACTTTATTAAAAATTCCAGAAACTAAACTAAAACAAATCTCTTGTTACAGCAAGAGGACACAAAGAAAATCACACATAAAAAAACCGGGTTGCCTCCCGCAAAGCGCTTTCTTTATAGCCATATAGCTAGGCTTCTTACTTGTTGTTTATTGAGACGAAGCTCATGAGGGAGCTTGAACTTTGGTGTTCCCTCTTCCTTGGGAAGTGTTCCATGCACTTCTTGTGTGGAAACTGAAACTTCATTCCCTTCTTTTGAATCAATGATAGCACCTGTAGTACGAAGAAAAGGTCTTCCAAGAATAATAGGACTAGAGGTTTTATTCCCCATGTCCATGATTAGAAAATCACAGGCACAAAAGTCATATGTAACTCTACCATAACATCACTTACTTTTCCTAAAGCATGTTTAATGGAATCATCAGCAAGTGCAAGTTCAATAGAGCATTTTTCAAGATTTTTCAATTCAAGTACTTCATATAGTTCTTTAGATAAACAGAGACACTAGATCCTAGATCAAGTATGGCATGGTGTGTCTCTTTTCCAATAGTTACTAGTACCTTGGGAATCCATATATCCCCAAGCTTAGGTGGTATCATAGCCTCTTGGTTGTACCTAGCAATCTTTTCTTTCAAGACATGATTAGCAATATAAGAACCAAAACCAGCTTGGTTAGTGTTGATGGAAGGATCACTTGCAAATTTTTGTAAGATAGATATTAATTCATGCAAGCTACAATTTTCTAAGTCAAGCAATGGATCCTTGACTTCACTAAGCATTTTAACTTCCTCAACTTTCTTTTCCTTTTAACCCAAACTTGTTGCTAACAGGAACCTCTTTCACATGTTTAGATGATGATCTTTTCTCAATGAATCACTACTCGAACCAACTTTTCCTCAATATTGTTCATAAACATCTTTTTCAAGAAATTCTTTCTCACATAATCTCAGTTTATGCAACATTAACCAATTCATTGTTTATCTTTGGAATAATGTTTTCAGAATAAGATACTAGTTGTTCAAAATCTTCCTTACTTGGTAGCTTCTCTAACTTAGTTTCAAATTTATCTTTGATAAGCAAGTGCTACTGTGGTGTCTTCCAACTTTTTCTTGCTACCCACAAAGCTACCAAAAATTCTTCTAAGTGTCATGGCTGCACAAGGTGGTGTTGACAAGACAAAACTTCCACCTGTAGCCCCATCTAAAGCATTTTGATACCAAGGGTCTATTCCATATAAAAGTAAAGATTTAGCTTTTCATCTTCACAAGGTGTAGGATCTCATAGTGCATCCTATTAATTTCTTACCCAAGCATCTTTTAATGTTTCTCCATGATATTGTTTAAAGTTAGAGACATAATTCAATGGAGAACTTACTCCTGTTTTCCCAGAACCATGATTGCAAGTTTTTATGTATTTTTTATTTTTTTATGCAAAACTGAAAATAAAATGACACTAACAAACGCAAACCGAAATAACAAATGCAACACACAATGCAAATCTGAAAATAAAATATGCAAACCGAAATGAAAAATGCAAGACAATGACAAAACAAATAAATTGCTTTGAAGGTAAAGATGAATAAGATGATGCTCACGTAGGTGCAACCTCCCCAAGGTTAGGTGTTAGCACAAGTTGGTGATGTTGACTTTGTTATGATATCCTCGGATAAATCTTTTCAGCAATGATTCCCCGTCAACGGCGCCAGAAAACAGTCTTGATACCCGTAGAAGTGATAGCCTTCAGTAGCTACCTGCAATGATAAGTAAACGGGGTTAGGTTGAGCCTCCAAGTGCAGAGTATGTAGTAAGTGGAAGACGTGTTTTCCCCACGAGGGTGACTCGAGGGTTTAATATCGAACTCTCGGAAATCAGTAGTGAAAGGTTTATCTTCCTATCCTACTTTTGGTTACCTACAAAACGAAGTTAAATGTTTTGGTCCTCAACCTCACTGTGGTTGTCAAGCACAAGGTGTAAGAATGATATCAAGATAGTATATGATGCAAACAAGAAATAAATATGCAATGATGGTGGTAAATAAATATGCAAGGACGATGATAACAATGATAAATGATATTTTTGGGTTTTTAATGATGAATGCAAGATGTAAAAGTGTTTTGGTATTTTCGGATTTAATAATTGCAGAAAATGGAAAAGTGGTAAAAGTTGTTGGAAAGGTGTTTCTTATGATTAAAAATGGACCGGAATTCATGGTTTCACAAATGCACTCTCTCTTTAATAAAGTGGTAGACAATGGAACAGTAGAGTTGACATATGAGATTGCAACACGAAGTTTAATGACAAGTTATTAATTATATGGGCATCACGTCCTAACATAGAGACCTTTTGGTTATTAGTCTCACTTATACTCCGACAAGATGCGAACTAAATCATAACACCTTAGTAATTAAGATAACTCAGAGTATAGCTTTAAGTATCATGACATGAAGTTAAAATAAGAACATGCTAGATCTAGTCATGGAGTAGTGGCAATGGTCACACCCACATTCCGGTAGCATGGTATTTTTGTTTATCCCTAGTGAGGCAACAAAGTAAGGTAAAGATACCCAAGTGGATCGCAGAACTATCTCTCACGTTCACTGCACTAGCCACCCCCATTACTCCAACTAATGCACACATCACCCCACACACGCTCTCATAAACATGCTTGATCATAACAAGTGAATAAGAACGGGGTACATAATATGCATCTATATTCATAACTGAAACAAAACATTTGCAATCTCAAACATATATTAACTCATAAAAAGATCCACCACATAGGAATTACAACGATGACCGTAATCATGTTCGCAGCTATACGGTGCTAGTTAGTGAAGCTCAAAGAGAGGAGAGATACATAAGTTACTTCCACAAACCCATAGTCCAGAGGTGGACTACTCCCTCTTCATCATGGAGACGGTGGAGATGTCGATGGAGAAGATGGAGACCACGCCGGCAGCGCCCCGCCGGAGTTTTCCCCTCCAATTTGCAGCTCCAGATCTCTCTTTCGGCGTTTCTGTGTTTCGGCGACGCTCCTTCCAGAGAACGACGGGGGGCTATTTTTATAGTCGGTTTTAGGTCAAACCCGTGTCGGTGGAGAAAAGATCGACGACAACAGAGCGTCGAGGCCGATTTTGGTGGGCCCCACGTGGCCAGGTACAGAGGCCACGTGGGCCCCCCTCTTTTGGGCCTCGGGGCTCCGCTTGTTCGCTTCCTTCGCCCAAGTCTTGTTCCTTCCAAAAAATGATGCTCATAAATTTGCAGGTGATTTGGACGACGTTTGGGTCCCTGAAACTTAAAAGGAAAAAATAGGGTTTTCTGCTGCGCAGGGTTAATTCCATAAAAATAGGAAATAAATATAATATTCCCAAAAATCATTATATAACAGTGATATAACCCTTATATGATGCAAATATGATTGGAATATAAGTAATATAGTGCAAAGTTCATGTATGCATTTTACATGCATCATACGGCGATGACGACCACGACGACGACACCTACGAGGAGGGTTGCCAATGCCGCCTATGGCGTTGACACGAACTGGTACCCTGACTCCGGGGCAACAGATCACATCACCGGCAACCTCGAGAAGATGATGATCCGTGATCGGTATCGCGGGCGTGACAAGGTGCACACCGCAAACGGTGCAGGTATGCAAATTAGCCATATTGGTCATTCATGTATTAAACCCCTAATCGTGATATTCATCTCCAAAATATTCTTCATGTTCCTAGTACCACCAAGAATTTACTTTCTGTCCATAAACTTGCTCTTGACTATGATGTATTCCTTGAATTTCATCCATGGCATTTTTGATTAAGGATCGGACAACGAAGAAAACTCTTCTTAAGGGACGGTGTGAAGGTGGCCTCTACCCTATCGTTTCATCATCATCATCCACTCCCAAGCAAGTTTGTGTCACCACCAAGCCCTCACATGAGAGATGGCATTGCCGGCTTGGTCATCTATCAAGTCGGGTAGTTCAACAAGTTATCAATAAGTTTAAACTTCCATGTTCCCTAAATTCTAGTTTTGAGTTGGTTTGTGATTCATGTCAAAGAGCTAAGAGTCATCAACTCCCATATCCTGTTTCCACTAGTATTTCCACTGTTCCCTTGCAACCAATATTTTCAGATGTTTGGGGTCCTGCCCCCACTTCTGTTGGTCGCCATGATTATTATGTGAGCTTTATTGACGACTTCAGTAAATTTACTTGGATCTATCTACTCAAAAAGAAATCTGATGTCTTTGCTGTTTTTGAAAACTTCACGCATCTTGTTGAACGAAAATTTAGTACAAAGATTGTCACAATGCAAACAGATTGGGGAGGTGAATATGGAAAGCTAAATCCTTTCTTTCAAAAACTTGGCATCACACACCATGTTTATTGCCCACATGCGCACCAACAAATGGCTCAGCCGAACGCAAGCATAGACACATAGTTGAAGTTGGCCTTGCTCTTCTTGCTAATGCATCCATGCCACTAAAATTTTGGGATGAAGCTTTTCTCACGACCACGTATCTTATAAACATTGTTCCTACCAAGGTCATCAACAACACCACACCAGCCGAACGTCTTCTAGGTGTTACACCTGACTACAAGTCCCTCCGTGTTTTTGGTTGTTCTTGCTGGCCTAACTTGCGCCCATACAACTCTCGCAAACTTGCATTCCGCTAAAAAAGGTGTGTGTTTCTTGGCTATAGCCCACGCCACAAAGGTGTCAAGTGCCTAGATGTCTCTACAGGTCGAGTCTATATCTCTCGAGACGTGGTGTTCGATGAAAACATGTTCCCTTTTGCCTCCCTTCATCCCAATGCCGGTGCCTCCTTCGAAAGGAAATACTTCTCCTTCCACAACATCTCCTTCCAAATCAAGAGGGTACTAATTACTGATGATCTTATGCCTAATATTGCTGCTCCTATGCTTGTCACTAATCCTGTACAGGCCGCTGCTGAAAATCTGGAGCAAAACGATGCAAATTCGAGTCAAAACGGAGAAGAATCCGAAGATGATCTCATGTCACAAAACGACGGGCCGGTCGACACCGATCCCTAGACAGATTCCCTGTCCGACACGGGATCTGAAGCTGGTCCCGCTGACAGCGGCGATCCCGGAGAGGATTCGCCCTCGGCCACTGCACCCTCCGACGCGTCACCTGGGCAATCCCAGGCCTCCACGCACGCGTCCAGCCATGCCGCGTCCCCTTGCGGGCCGAGCTGAGGTCCACCACCTCCACGCGTCGCGCAGCTAGTGGCCCTAGCCGCACTGCGGCTCCTGGCCCCAGCCGCCCTGCTGCAGCTCCTCGCACATGTGCGACGCAGACACCACCAGGATCCTCTACGCCACAGCGTGCTGCACCATCCCCTGCGCCAAAGAGTCCACGAGCCAGACTTCAAAAGGGTATTGTGAAACCAAAAATTATTACCGATGGCACCATTCGATATAATTTTCCGTGTGTACCACAGGAGAACCAAAGACCTGCAAGCTGCTCTCAGCAACAAGAATTGGCGCAAGGCAATGGATGAGGAATATGAGGCTCTCATGAAGAACAAGACATGGCATTTGGTTCCATCTCAACCAAGTAACAAAAATCTTATAGATTGTAAGTGGGTCTATCGTATCAAGAAAAATCCCGATGTAACCATAGAAAGGTATAAAGCTCGATTGGTAGCAAAAGACTTCAAGCAACGGTTTGGTATAGATTATGAGGACACTTTTAGTCATGTCGTCAAAGCTGCAACTATTCGTCTTGTTTTGTCTATCTCAGTCTCCAGGGGCTGGAGTCTACGCCAACTCGATGTCAAGAACGCGTTCTTACATGGTGTTCTGGAAGAGGAAGTGTACATGAAGCAACCTCCTGGATATGAAGATGTCAATGCACCTCATCACGTTTGCAAGCTCGACAAGACATTATATGGGCTTAAACAAGCACCAAGAGCATGGTACTCTAGGTTGAGCACCAAACTTCATGACCTTGGATTTCATCCCTCACAAGGAGACACCTCTCTCTTCATCTACAACAAGTCAGGTATCATTGTGTATGTACTGATCTATGTGGATGATATTATTGTCACCGGTTCCTCTCATCATGCTATCACCACTCTTGTGCATGATTTGAACAAACACTTTGCCATCAAATATTTAGGCGACCTTCATTTTTTCTTGGGGATAGAAGTCAGAAAATACAAGATGGACTTGTACTCACTCAAGCCAAATATGCAGCCGAGTTGCTAGAAAAAGTTGGTATGAAAAATTGCAAACCCTATTACACACCATTATCACATTCGGACAACTTATCCTTGCATGAAGGTGTTGCCTTAGGACCGGAGGACAGCACCAAATACACGAGCATTATCGGAGCTTTGCAGTACCTTACATTAACAAGGCCTGATATCTCATTTTTTGTTAACAAAGTCTGCCAGTTTTTGCATGCACCCACCTAAGTTCATTGGACGGCCGTCAAGCATATTCTTCGGTATATCCAGGACACTCTCACCACGGTCTCACCTTCAGAAAATCCAGCTCTACACTGATAAGTGCCTTTTCTGATGCTGATTGGGCTGGTTGCATAGATGACAGGAGATCCACTGGTGGTTTTGCAATATTTCTTGGGCCGAATCTTGTATCATGGCGTGCACGCAAGCAACCCACAGTATCACGTTCTAGCACAGAGGCTGAGTATAAGTCTTTGGCAAATGCAACAGCTGAAGTAATTTGGGTTGAAACAATCCTTAAGGAACTTGGCATACAACTTACGGAGCCCCCTTGTTTGTGGTGTGATAATATGGGTGCCACTTATCTCTCTGCCAATCCAATTTTTCATGCCAGGACCAAACATATTGAAATTGACTTCCATTTTGTTCGAGAACGGGTTGCCAAAAAGTTACTTGACATCAGGTTCATCTCCTCAAAGGAACAAGTTGCCGACGGGTTTACAAAACCGCTGCCAGCTCGAGAGTTAGATGTTTTTAAGCGTAATCTAAACTTGTACAAGTTTTGATTAAGGGGGATGTTAGTAATAGGATCTGTTAGGATCTCAATGTAACTGATATGCTGTTGATAAAGCATATCGTAGATGATCTCCTCCCTGACTTGCGGATCACGTAAATGATCTCTTCCCCTGTAATCTCGCTGTAACAACTCATGCCTTTGGCTCTATATAACACGTAAACGAGACCGAGACAAAGGTCATCGCTTCCTGCAGTTTTGATACTGCAAAGTTGCTCGAGTGTTATTTTTTTTCACAAGAGCTATTTTTGAAACGCTCGAGCTTAACCCGCTTATAATTATTGGCAAACGAGTTGACATCACCCGAGAGCGACACATGGGCTGCCGATTAAGCAGATTAAACGACTTGACCCCAAGTCTTGATCGAATCATAGTTTTGTAGGCTGATGCAGCCGGGTACCCCGCAATGGAGGACGTGAGCTTCTATATATGTGATGGCTACAACTTTCACACTTTGCAGTTATTTTGTTGACTGACTATAGCTAGGTGTTATTCTATACCGGAGACGATCCCGAGGACCAGGCTTATACATTCTTGTGTGCTTGAGGCAGTTAGCCCATCCGATCATGGTCACAAGGGTGCGTTTGGTTGCATTGCCCACGAGGGCTATAGCTTAGCTAGCCCAGCTAGCTCAGCTCGGCAAAGCCGACCTTGCCTGGTCTACCCGTTTGGTTGCTCTTTGCCTCTTTGGATTTCTCGGCTAGTAGTCAATTCAGATGAATGTTGAGTAGTTACCTGCGTATGCATACAATCTAGATCCTGAGTTCGTTCCAGCTGCAACAGCTCAGGGAATCGATTACTCCACTCGATTTGCTGATGCGTATAGGAAACGGACGACACATGGATTCAGAGGATCTCGTTCTCTTTAAGGATGAGAAATAATCTTCGTGGGAAACGGGAGAGAGGTCACCGTGGGGAACGATAATACGATGATTGGTTGCGGGCCGATTTGTCGAATCGGTTGACTTTTTCAGCGCGATCCAAGTTTGCCGTCGAAGGCGAGCCGATTTGGCTCTCCTTGCCGAGTGAGGTTATCCTGGCTTAGCGAGGCTAGCTTGCCCCTGAAAGCGAGATTATTTTCACGATACCAAACGCCTATCCTGGCTCGGCGAGGCAATAACCGATTTTGCTGAGGAACCAAACGCACCCAAGGTTTTACCTACATACAAATTGATTAGCCAGTTACGACACCGACACAAACAAAGTTCTAGATTTGATTCTCGGGCCGTCTTGATGGGTGGTAGCGACACAACAAATAAGGTCTCCCCAGTTCCCCGCTCCTCGATGGAATGCTTGGCATGTCAAGCGACCAGTGGGAGTTGTCCATTGTCAGGGGGTGCTCTGACACGACGTTTAAAACTTTCCATTTCCAGTTGACAATAGATACATGATATATGGACATAATGCAGACACGGTGTCTAAAACTTTCCATTTCCAGATGACAATAGACACAGGATATATGGACCGGGATATTTCGGTAAAATTGACGGACCACACACGGTTTAAGAAAAACTTTGACCATTGAATTCGGTCAATAACATACAAATTTTATGTCAAAAGATTATACTTACCAAATTAATGGTGAAAATATTTTATCAAACTGCGTGCATGGAACCGGAACGGAGGGGAGTAACTCCCTCCGCCACCAACTCTCTTTTAATAGTAGAAAAAAATAAGAAGAAAACCCAAAGAAAGGTCTCTCACTCTCTCGAAAAAAAAAGTAGTCTTGGCCGGAGCCGGCGGCGGCGCCGCCTAAACCCCCTCCGCGGCTCCGCCCCAGTCGCCAAATCTGTCGTTCCCTCCTCCGACCGAAGCTCGTGAGCGTTCTATCCTTCTCCCCCCTCTCCACTGGACTGCCTGTACAGCGAGCACGGGGATTCCTTCGCCTCCCTGGTGTAAATCGTCACGCCGCCGGACCCTCACGTCTTCCTTCGTGCAGCTCGGCGCATCGCGACTCCCGGCCGTGAATCCAGCCCGCATTGCCGCTCGCCCCAGCCCTATCGCCGCCGGCGCCGCCTTCAGCACCGGACGGCGCCGACGCCCAGCTACTTCCGCCGTCCCCTTCTCCGGCGTCAGCCTGACATTTTCTCCGGTATACCCTATTCCTCCTCGTCCCCTCCCGCCCCTTGTCCTCGCCACGGATTTCTCCCATCGCTGCTGTTTTTCCGTGCTAGTTTGTGACTGCTCTTCTTATTTCAGCCAGGGCGAACGGGCAATGCTATTTGTAACTGCTGACAAACATTGCCCATGGTTCATGGTTTCTTTGTAGCTTACCTCGACCAGTACGATTTTAGCAAGGCCTCCTCGGAATGACTTGAGACATTGCTGTTAGGACAAGAAATAAATAAATAAATCATGGGGTAAAAGTGAAAGTAAAATTATGATTCTCTGAACTATCGGATAAGCAAGCTAACTATTGTTGAGTCGGGGACAGTTATCACTCATTCCAGTTGATCCGTGCAACTGTTGGGAAAGGAATCTGGTCATTTGGGTGGTACTACTTCGTCTATCTTGGGTCTTGATTCTTGTGTCTACTGCCTTTTGCCATGACAATACCATCACTTTACTTTAATTCGTGTGCCTTCGACATCACCATGAAGTTCTGTGCTGCTCTATGTTTGTACTCTGCATTTGCCTTTTGTCAGTTCAAGAACCATAAACTCCCATGAGTGCATCCTCTATATTGCTTGATAGCTAGAGGGATGGTACGAAGTTCAGTTTAGAGCATCTCTAACAGAACCCTTAAACGCGAAACCTTAAAACAGGTTTACGGTTTGCGAAACTCGCTTTTTTTGGCTAAAAATGACGCGCGGGATAGCAGAAACCTTAAAACCAATCTGTAAAACAGAATATTCCCCTTTGACTATTTTTCATCTTTTTTCCCCACCTTCTTCTTCGTGGAGTAGGCAGCAGGCAGATTCAATCCCCGGCCGTGGAGCAGCGCGGGTGGTGGAGGACGTCGAGGAGATCTGCTGCTGCCTCGCGGCGGCGGCGGCGGCCACGGAGTGGGAGCGCATGTGCCCGGCGAGGGCGCGGGGGCTGACGAAGCGGCAGAAGCAGAGCTTGCATGTGGTCTTTGCCATGGCGAGCGCGCGGGAGCTTGGCCTGGCTGGAGCTTGGGGAAAGCGTGGCAGGAGCTGGGCTGGAGGCTAGCTAGTTGAGCTAGCTAGCGATCGATGCAATCGGTGAAGCTAGCTATCGATCGATCCAATCGATTCAGGAGGCTAGCTAGCTGCAGCCGCTGCTCACACCCGGCTCCGCCCTCACTGGGGCCCTCCGGCCGGTCCTCGCAGGCGTCGTCGCCACCTATTTTCGCGGACGGTGCCTCTGCTGCCGCACATCTTGGCGGGCGCCGACGCCGCCGGTTCTCGCGGGCGCCGCCGCTGTCAGGCCGGCGTAGAGGTCCTGGAGTAGGCGGGCACATTTTTGCAACTGCTGCTTCAGTTTCCGCTAATTCCGGCGGATTCCGACGAGTTCCGTGGCGGAAGTTCGCCGGCGCGTCCTGAATATTCCCTCCCGCCAACTGTTTTCCTAGTATACAGGGCCCCTTCAGTTTGGCCGCAAAAACTACAGATTCACGGTTCCGCGGATGGATTTCACGGGTGCCCTCAAAAACTTTTACAGGTCCGCGAATTTTAAGGGGACTACTATGTCCGTTTTTAAGGTTTCAAAACCGTATTTGGCAGTTATTTTAAGGTTCCGGGGCTTTTGAGGGCTCTGTTAGAGATGCTCTTACTGCTACTATCTTTTTATCTTTGTTTGACAGTATTTACTGCTACCAGATGCCTGAGTAGTACCTAGCCCATGATCGGTTCTCCTGAACTTTTGCGCCGCTTCCTTCATACCGCTTTCAAACTCCTTTTTTCCTTTTTGGAAGTCAATCAAATAAAGGTGGCTTTTGTTAATGCCTCTGGATCGATGTTTGATTCATATTTTCTATCTAGCTAATTTTGCGTATATATTTTCTTCATATGCACTGAGCTATTAAGTTGGTCGGCCTGTTTGTTAAGTCAATCTGCTCTTTTGTGTATTACTAAAGCTACTTCACAGTCCACATTTTTGTTCTGTGGGTATCAAGTTCCCTGTACCGTTCTTATGAGTAGAAACTACACTGATGTGTATAGCATGGACAGAAACTACATGTTATAGCTATGTTGATACGAAAATATGGTAGACTGTGAAAGTTTACATGATCACCTTTATAAGTGACTCACAATGGTTAGCATGTAGTATCTGTTCTATTAGCCAATGAAAACATGTATAGCCTCTTTGCTTGTAAAAACAGATATATGAAAACAGAATGCAGATGATATGATATTACTCGCTCGTATTAAATCCCTGTTGCTATCCCATGTCCTTGCACGTCTTGATGCTATTTTCCAGTATATGCCCCATATCAAATTGGCCTCTTTTCTTCAAATTAAATCCATGGTACTGTTGTTACTTATATTTCATGATACTTTTTACCAGGTCTGGTTCTAAATATAAGTAAAGCTGCTAAAGGACACATCATAATTTGCAAAGCTATGTCAGTCATTGTAACTTCATTAGCTAATGCATCACCTTTTTTAACTATATATAATTGAGGTTTTCAGCATGTAAAAATATGACATAGTGATAACATTGGCATGTAATTAATTAAGGACAGGTTGGTGTTGCTGACATTGTTTTTCTGGCAACTGCAGTTCATAGCTTATCAAGTCACATACTAGGTTAAAAGGACTTGTTTTCCGCATTAACTAGTAACCATGAATATGATGATTGGTTACTTCCTAATTGATATGCTCTGAAGTAGGGATGAAAACGGAGCGGATACGGACGGAACTGAGTGGTGCCACATTTGTTTTCATATTTTTTTGCGGAACCGGAAACAAATACAGAAACACCGGAAACAAATACAGAAACAGATATTGTCGGAAACAGATACATACCGAAAATGATGCAGAAACGGAACATTTAACGGATGTTTATCGGAAAAAAAGGCCCTTAAATAATGCAGGAGAATTCAAATAAATTAACAAACTAGTCAATTTTTTAAGATGAAATACAATATAAAAAAATATCATGAGTCAAGAGGGAGATGACATGTGAATACATAAGGATTTAACATGATCACTTTAGAGTTTTTCTTTTTATCTTCGGATTTTTGGTTCTGCTTAGCCAAAACGGAATGTATTAGCGGAAACGGAATTTCCGTGGTCGTTCCGCCGGAATCCGCTGTTCCGTTTCCGCATAAAAGTTTCCGTTTCCGCTTCCGTTTTGCGAAATTCCGTTTCCTTTTCCGTATTTCCATTCCGTTTCCGTTTTTCCGCGGAAAAGTCGGAAAGTTTCCGTACCGTTTTCATCCCTACTCTGAAGGACATGTTTTATTTTGTAAGTGCTAATTGTATAACTCCATGTGTGCTGTATTCCGAACCACACCTTCTCTTAGTCTTTATAAGTTAGGAAGTCAGATTCCAACTTGTGGTATTTTATTTTTTAAGTTCTTTTTTTTGAAATTTATTTTTTAAGTTCTTGATGTAAGTTATGATGGTCTAAGTCTTTCTGTGTACGAATGTACTGTACATGCCAATATCAGTCCTTTTAAAATTGAGCTTCATCAGCGCATCATCTGTGAATACTGAATAGTGTATGGTACATCAAGATACTTTCACCAGAGGATGTGCATAAGTTGGGGAATCAAGTAATGATCCACGATCCCTTTCCTAAGTGCAAGACTGTGCTGACCGATTTTGGCATCGGTTGTCTTGGACATTGCTTGAATGAAATTTTGATGTGGACATCGCATGATGGATGGTCCTTTGATCATGTAAAAGGAATACTAGTGAAATAATGGTTTTTGGGATTTATTTTGGGCAGATTGTAACGAAATGTGTGTCTCTATGGAATACTCTTATATGAATATTCTTATTCCTTTTTTTTCTTTCGCAGGGGCAGGTTTTGAGGCGTCTTTGATCAAGATGGTAGTAGCGAACCTTAGTGGTTGGCCTATTCAGCTGTGTTCCTCTTTCACCTCTGTGCTCACGCATTTTTTTGTTTTGCTTTTGCTAAACATAGGTCAAAATTGAAGATTGTGACGAGGATGGCGCTATTGGCCCTAGCACCAGGATTTCTAGAAATGTTGGCGCGGACCCACATCTTGATACCACACATGTTAGTCTTAAGGTGGAGGAGGTGAGATTTTCTTTGAAACCTTGTAGTATAGAACGGTTGATTGATGCATGTTACAAATATAATTATTACAGATTGAGTCATTACGTATATTGCAATTCGGAACAGAGAATCACATATTCGTAAGCCCACCACAATTTAGAGACACTGTTATTGGTCTTGATTAGTTTTAAAAATTGATTGATGTTCTTAACTGTAACTGTAGGAAGGCCAGCCAAGCTTGTCATCCAGTGATTTAAGGTCACACTTTATTGGTATGGAATTTTCACCAATGATGGTTGACAAGATGATTCAGAAACATGGTATGCTATTCTCTACGGACTACCTTTTTTTTAAATGTCTTCAACCTACAAGCTAATCACCGGCAAATCTCCCATCCAGGTGATAATCCTAACAGTATATTGGAGTCGCTTTTGTCCCATTCTGTAAGTGGCTCTTATTTCCCATGCATTCTCTTGTTGATATGTTGGAACAATTGTAGTGTTTAACATTATTACAATTGTCTGCTTTTTATAGTAAATTGTTCCCTTCTTAACTCTTTGTGCCAATTTATATTTTGATGCTTTTTAATGCTTTTTGTTCTTGTGTTCTTGGTGGCTTGGTTTAATAGTTTACCAAAGTTAGAAAGTCATCTTATTTGGAGAGTTAGTAGCCGGTGTCCAATCTAGCAATATCGTCATTAAGTTTTCATGAATCTCTATATTGTGTGTTACACATGAAGAAAAGAGAACTAGTTAGATTTCTCAAATTTACTTTCGTGTTATAGGCCGCTCAGAATTCTAGGTCTGAATCGTCAAGTTCCTTGGGGAGTTTATTTGATTCTGATAGTGAAGAAAACAGTAAGCAAGACACCAAGGTGATCTACAAGTTCAAGTTATCATCATATTTTTCGTTTTGAATTCTCTAGACCAGTCTTATTAATGTTTGCAACTTCAGCAGGAGCTCGATCTAGATTCCTTCTCAGGAAAGAAGTCATATTTACTCAGTACCATGAACTTCTCCCAAAAAGAAGTTGAATTGGCATTCCACCAGTTAGGTATGTGATTCTGCGTTGATTTGTAAAAGTAGCAAAGTTACATTTGTGATTTTTTGAAGATAATGCCACCATATATTAATAGTTGGCCACCATAAGTATACTCCTTGTCAACAAGGTTGTTAATGCAATCTGGTGGAACTGAAACCAAGTAATACTCCCACGATTGCTGCAACTGTCTTCCAATAAACGGGCCATACAACGGGCCGCCAGCAAAGCATGGTACTGGAAATCTTTCAGCATCACCTGTATCCTCAACAAATGGCCCATCATAACCATGAACAGATCAATTCTTCTCTCCCTGGACCAGTTTTGCAACCAATCCAGTACTATCTGATTACAACACCAGCTTCCGCACTCTCAGCTCTGAAGCCAGCTTCATGGCTTGACGGCACGTCAGAAGCTCGACAGTATCCGGGTGAGCAATAGAGGGAAAAAATGGCATGCAGTCCACAGGAATGCTCCATGGTGATACCTTAAGATCACTCCTCCTCCACATCACTCAGATGGGGAGAGAGACCCATCCGAATTGGGCTTCTTCTAACCTGGAGCAGGTGGGAGCCAGCACCTTCTGCTTCACTGGTTTTGGGGGTGCTGGTTGCTTCACATCCTGCCATTCCTCAACAAGGAGCACCTGAGCGCTGATGTCGCACATCCTCTTAGTATCCCTGGCCTCATTGCGCTCCTGCCATAGCAAGTGGATGCATGTAAAGGCGAGGCTAATATCATGAACCCCCATGGAACTGAGCTAGTCAAGTAGTCAGCACTGCAGTTAGCGGTGCGACGTCTGGACCGAGTGGGGACAAGTCCAGGAGTGGTGCAGAGCTGTTTCTTCTCGGCCACAGGCAACACACCGAGCACCCGGTTTGATGCGTCTGCGGTGCAGCTCCCCGCCGACAGCAAGGCCGTTCCTGATCATTCGCCACACATGCACTTTGTATTTATTCTGCACATTAGCCTCCCAGATTGACATCCAAACATTATGCTGCTAACACGAGTTAGAGTTCTCTGCTGACCTTGCCGCAATCTTCTTGAGACGGTTACATAAATACCAATTTTTTGTATAGTTGCAGGCCTGATAGTCCTTCACACTACGTCCACCTATATGTATCTGTTTGACATCAGTTGCATCCGCGTTGAAAAGAACCTGATGGAGTAAGCTATTATTCCATCCTGTCTTGCTCTCATTCAGCAACTCGCTAACTCTCTGAATCTCAGTATCTTGCTTCCTGCCCAGCGGATGTTTGAAGCCGTCCCCAAGAATCCATTTTAAGGACCATATATTGGTGTGCTTGCTGTCCCCTATTCGCCAGACCAAGCCCTCTTTCAGCAGGTTTCTGCCATGAGATATAGTGCGCCAGGTAAGTGATGTTTGACGTGGATAGGTAGCGGTGATAATATCCCCATCCTTTTAAGTATCGGGCCGTCAAAACCTTAGAACACAGCGAATCAGGGGAGGTTAGCAGGCGCCAAAGTCGCGAAAGCCAAGTTAGTAGTCACCCCTCACTTTTTGCCAAGTCACCCCTCACTTTTTGGCAAACACATCTTCGGCCATCCAATCCAGTGCACCTTGCGTTTCCCTTCGTTGGCACCCCACCGGAAATTTGATGAGATGAACTGAACTGCTTCATCATTTTTTAGGAAAAGAGAAGCATCACATCGGATATGTTGGAACTGTTTGGAGCACTGATTTAACCAAAAATCTCCTTGCCTGCCTTTGATAAACCTTGGACTTTCGCACATGATCTCTCCCTAATATGCTTAAAGCTTCCTTTGATCTATCTACAACAGTTTGGAGACCAAGGTGAGAGCCTCCATATGAATTCTGATTGATTTGTTCTTTGTGGCCCTCAGAGCACCCATCTCCAAAGAAGATAGATGTCTTTTGCAAATTTACCTTCTCCCAACTCACTCATATTTTTGTAGCAACGTTTTGTGTGTCGCAGCACTTTGCTCTGTGGCTTCCAAGATGACAATGCTATCATCCGTGAACAGTAGAGTCAAAAACCGAACTCCATTAATGAGTCTATCATGACGCGCTTGCTTGAGGAGAGTCAAAAAGCCTTCAATGGAAAGTAGAAATAGATATGGCTATATTGGATCGCCTTGCCACAGCGCATAGATGGGTTTTCCTTTTCCTGGTCCTAATGGAGTGCACACATTCATACAAAACTAGTTAAATTTTGCGCGGCGTCACGCCGCGGCCTTGCTGAGATTAATTTGTGGTACTTTGTGTTTTTTTTAAATCGTGGTATATATATTGTAAGGAAAGGCAGTAGTTATAACGTGTATAATGTAGTTAGTGCAAATTCAATTTGAAATCATCCTGAAATGTGCATGTAATAAAGCGTTATTTAAATTTAAGTTCATATTTAAAGAGATTTAAGTTTACTTTAATCATTTAGTAAATTGAATCGCATAATTGGAGCGAGTTTAGGTATATTATTTGTAAATGTTAACCTAGTCGGTTTGGTATGATATGTTTGTGTTTTATCTTACATATTAAATTTAACTCAATATTCGGAGGGAATTTTAATTGAACCCAATATTCGGAGGGAGTACATTGCTTGAGCATTTTTTGAATTTAATTTTAAACTCATAATATGAGGAAAATGAATTTGCAGGAAATATTTTGTATAAGTATTTATTAAAGTAAGTCCATAATTAGCTGAAATGAGTTTGTATTTCCTACAAATATCCAACTAATCAAGCATTTTTAAATCTAAATAGAAATTAGAGAAAACTTAGCCATATTATCTCTAATATGTTAGCTAAATTGAAATGATAAAATTTGTTTCCTATTCTGACGTAAGTAGTTCATTTAAATTCATAATTAGAGGAAATACATTATGATTATATCGAAATATTCACCAGATTGAGCATTTATTAAATTTAACTACATATTTGGAGAGAGATTAATTATATTATATCTAAATGTGCACTATCTTGAAATGTTTGTATTTTGCTTTAATCATTTATTAAATCAAGTCCATAATTAGAGGAAGTGAATTTGTATTTGCTTTAAATATCCATCTAATAAAGGTTTTTTAAAATTTAAGCATACAATTAGAGAGATTTTAGTTATATTACATCTAATATGTTAGCTAGATTAAAATGGTAAAATATGTTTTCCTTTGTGACATAAATATTCTATTTAATTTCATTTTAAGAGTAAAAATATTATGGTTATATAGAATTATTAACCAATTTGAGTATTTATTTAGTTAAATTGCATATTTAGAGAGAGTTTTGTTATGTTATCTTTAAATGCAAACTGGTTTTTAAATTGTATGATATGTTTTTATGTTGTCTTAAATAGTTAATTAAGATACTTAAGTAGAGGAAATAAAATATATAATATTTTTTTAATTCGAAATCAGCTTCATTTAATCAGAAGAAGTGCATTTTGGTTTTTTTGTAAATGTTTACCGATTTTGAAATGCCCAAAAATATTTGCATTATGGTACAATTAATTAGAATTTATTTTTCTGGTTGTTGCGATATATTTTGCATAATTTTCTAGTAGGTAGATTTTAAACCATTAATTTTATAGTATTATTCATTTTATGTAAATTATTTAAGTGAGTTGGGTCCAATTTAAAAAATGTCAAAAAATGTTTGTATTATGATATAAGTAATTAGAAATTGTTTTTCTGTTTATGCTGATATATTTTTTACATTTTTCTGGTAGATAGTTCTTAAACTATTGATTTTGTAATTTTTTTTCATTTTCTGCAAATTCTTTAAGTGAACTTGACCCACTTGTCAGGGTTTTAGTATTCACGCCGCGGCCTTTAAGAGAAATTTTATGTATGAAATGTTTTGTTATAATGACATAATAAATGTCGAAGGAAATTCGTGGAATGGCTGTGCGAATTTGGATCTAAAAATTGCGGAGTTAGAGTCGACCAAACTCGAAAGCGATGACGGGGATGGAACCTACTTGTCGACGCGCATATATTTCATGTATGTATTTTTTGGGAAACGCGGGTTTTTTTGCGAAAAATTTGACAAAATTCGTCAACGTTTGTGCGAATTTGGATCCAAAATCGAGGAGTTAGAGCCGACGAAACTCGAAACCGTTAATTTTTGGAAAAACATGAGGACTTTCCTGCAAAAAATTTGAATTTTTTTTGTCAAATGTTTGTGTGAATCTGGATCCAAAATTGAGGAGTCAGAGTCGACGAATCTCGAAACCGTTCATGAGAATGAATCCATTTGTCGACGCGAATATATTTCATGTATATAAGTTTTGGGGAAACAAAAAAAATCTGAGGAGAAAAAGCGGGAAATTGGATCAAAAATCGAGGAGTTAGAGCCGACAAAACTCGAAACCGTTAATTTTTTGGAAAACGTGAGGACTTTTCTGAAAAAAAATTGAAAAAAATTTGTCAAATGTTTGTGTGAATCTGGATCCAAAATTGAGGAGTCAGAGTCGACGAATCTCGAAACCGTTCACGGGGATGGAACCCACTCGTCGACGCGAATATATTTCATGTATGTAAGTCTTGGGGAAACAAAAAAAAATTCGAGGAGAAAAAGCGGGGGAAAAAATGTTGCCAAAAAAAAAAAAAAAATCGCTACAGTACCCGGGCACTGTAGAACACTATAGATGAACAGTGACATCTACAGTGCCCGGGCAGCTGAGAGCTCGCCGTTTTGTCCAACTTTTCTTAAACTATTGATTTTGTAATTTTTTTTCATTTTCTGCAAATTCTTTAAGTGAACTTGACCCACTTGTCAGGGTTTTAGTATTCACGCCGCGGCCTTTAAGAGAAATTTTATGTATGAAATGTTTTGTTATAATGACATAATAAATGTCGAAGGAAATTCGTGGAATGGCTGTGCGAATTTGGATCTAAAAATTGCGGAGTTAGAGTCGACCAAACTCGAAAGCGATGACGGGGATGGAACCTACTTGTCGACGCGCATATATTTCATGTATGTATTTTTTGGGAAACGCGGGTTTTTTTGCGAAAAATTTGACAAAATTCGTCAACGTTTGTGCAAATTTGGATCCAAAATCGAGGAGTTAGAGCCGACGAAACTCGAAACCGTTAATTTTTGGAAAAACATGAGGACTTTCCTGCAAAAAATTTGAATTTTTTTTGTCAAATGTTTGTGTGAATCTGGATCCAAAATTGAGGAGTCAGATTCGACGAATCTCGAAACCGTTCATGAGAATGAATCCATTTGTCGACGCGAATATATTTCATGTATATAAGTTTTGGGGAAACAAAAAAAATCTGAGGAGAAAAAGCGGGGAAATTGGATCAAAATCGAGGAGTTAGAGCCGACAAAACTCGAAACCGTTAATTTTTTGGAAAACGTGAGGACTTTTCTAAAAAAAAATTGAAATTTTTTTGTCAAATGTTTGTGTGAATCTGGATCCAAAATTGAGGAGTCAGAGTCGACGAATCTCGAAACCGTTCACGGGGATGGAACCCACTCGTCGACGCGAATATATTTCATGTATGTAAGTTTTGGGGAAACAAAAAAAATTTGAGGAGAAAAAAAGGGGGGAAAAAATGTTGCCAAAAAAAAAAAAAATCGCTACAGTACCCGGGCACTGTTCAAAAAAATTGACAAAATTTTGTCAAATGTTTGTGTGAATCTGGATCCAAAATTGAGGAGTCAGAGTCGACGAATCTCGAAACCGTTCACGGGGATGGAACCCACTCGTCGACGCGAATATATTTCATATATGTAAGTCTTGGGGAAACAAAAAAAATTCGAGGAGAAAAAGCGGGGGAAAAAATGTTGCCAAAAAAAAAAAAAAAAATCGCTACAGTGCCCGGGCAGCTGAGAGCTCGCCGTTTTGTCCAACTTTTATATAATAGACTAGTTGAATTTTGACGTGGCGTCACGCCACGCTCTTGGTGTTTTTTTGTGTGTAATATATCCTTATTCATTACAATTGGGTTGAGACAAAAGCTGGCATTTTCTTTAGTGACTTCTCAGAAGGAATTCTTACGGAAATTGTTTACCTGCCGATTGGGTACTCCCCTAGCATATCATCCTCAAGGGACCGGCGAATTAAAACTGGCGGCTGTGGATATAGTCTCAAAGACTGCAACAATGTCAATGATTCTCATTCAGTGACAAAACTCATTATGCGGCGACATGACACTTTTTAATACTTACTTACTCGAGTAGTATACTTTAGTTTCTTCAGATCCTCAAGTGTTGGTAAATCGTCTCCTAGAACAGCATCAACCTGTGGATAATTGAGCAAAAAAAAGTCAATTGTTATTTTTTAGATTAAGATGTTTGAACCTCTATGGAAAAAACAACTTAAAGGTAAAAGTGAGTCTACCTCAGCTTGAAGCTTTGACATTACATTCGGATACTGCACATTAGCAATATAGTGCAATGAATGAGTAACAATACTAATGATTTAGCGAATATGAAGGTGACCAACGACACCTATACTACTATAGCATTGATTATTGAGTTTTTGACCATATCACACCTTAGATAGAAGATAAAATGTCCATGTTAAGACTGCTGCAGAGGTCTCATGGCCAGCTATGAGCATCGTCATCAGATCATCATGGAGCTGCTTGCTGGATACCTAAGGTAGATGGATTGAGAATCACAGCAATGTGAATATTAGAAAGTCTAAACATCTAATTTTTTACATATGTAGCTATATCATACATCATCTCCAGATGCCAATAGGAAGTGAAGAATGCTAGGATCTTGCTCATTCATATATTCCTCATGAAACTGTAGATCTTCTTCATCTACCATCCTCTGCAGCATTAAGAACGATAATTTCTACTGTCATGGTTTTTGTAAATACAGTATACACTATTAAGAAATGACAACGTTGGTTACCTTGCATGTAGCAATTGGTTCATCGAGAATATTATTTATCAGCAAAAGGGGTTCATTGACCTTCCTCTGCCGAGGCGAGATGTCTTTCCATATGGGTATTTCCCAAGTTGGTATAGGAGAAGTGCTCCGCATTTCTGCTTCTCGTAATGTTACATACACAGCCTGATCATGAACCAACGACCAAAAAGGCAAGATCCACAGAGAATAAGAAAATAAATTTTCATAATGTACTCAAGAAAATGGCGAAGTCTGAAAAAAATAACCTCAACTATTCCATTATCATAAGATAATGAATCAAACTCATAATTGAACACTGCCTTCCCAATGACATCCAGCGTCAGCCGAGAGAAGAGAGATTCCATCTCCACATCCTCCCCATCCAACGCCGCCTTGTCCAACTTCTGGCAGAGCCGGTCCGAAGCTTTTCCGAAGAGACCTATCATCGCCGTCACGTACTGCCCAGGCAGAATTCAGGTGAACAAAATTACAGCAGAAAGAAAGCAGCATACAAAACCTTAACAGCATGTAGAAATCTAGAACCTTCTGGTGCATTGCTGGTACGATGGCACGGCGTCGAACGCGCCAGACCTCCCTGTCAGCTGGGATCAATCCTGTGCCCATCACGAACTCCAATAGCTCAGCGAGAATACCCTGCACCCACCATGATCAAACATCATCAGGCTACTCATTTCTGAAGAGTGCAAAAACATTTCTGATCTTTACTGTTGGAAAAGGGCTACATGCAAATCGACAACCAAACCTTGGGAGTAAGCCTTGGAGTTGTCCTTCAGAATATGGTTAGCCACGGCCGGATCAGAGACGATGAGGAAAGACTGAAGCAAAGAAAAAGGTACAGAATATCAGCAGCGACATGGCACGGTTGAAAATCCAGAAGGCTGCGATCGATTTCGGGAGCATCAGCAGCAACGACGGAGAAGGCCTCCCCGACGACGGAGCCGAGCGACCCCGTGGCCTGCGGCAGCTCGGGGCCCCTGCACGGCGCGCCGCCGCCCGCGGCTCTGGCGAGCAGCCCCGCCGCGAGCTCCCCCGGCGGGCCGAGCCTGGCCAGCCTCGCCGCGACGAAGGCGACCCACCTACTGAGAATCCAGTCCGGCCAGTCCAGTCACGACCGGAGCTGGTAAGAAGAAATACGTAAGGACAGTACGGAGTGGAGCACTGACTGACCCGGGGCCCTGGGCGGTGAACTCGCCGGACGAAATGCGGGCGGCCAGCTCGGCCTTGCGCCGCCTCTGCTCCTCGGCCGGGTCGGGGGCGGCGGAGGCGGAGCAGCGGAGGAGTGGGGCGCGGCGAGCTGGTGCCGGAGCGAGGCGCAGGTGGCCGTTGCCGGAGCCGGAGAAGCGGAAGGGCGGGGACCTCGCCGGCGGCGCGACGCGGCTTTGCAGGACGCGCGGCTTGCGCGTGGGACGCGCGCGGAGGCGAGCCGCTGTTTCGTCGCCGGAGCGTCGCCGGTGGTGGCCGAACGCGGCGGCCGGTCTGAGGGCACGGTGGCGACGATTGCGGCGTGCCTCGGCCGCCCCAGCACGCGTGAGTGGACGGAGATGGAGCGCACGTGGTGGCGGAGCTCCCCGTGTGGGTCGATTTGTCCGGCGAGCGGCGGAGCGGCGGGGACGCGCGTCGGCGGCACCGGCGGCTCGCGCGGGAGAGAAGGAGAGGAGAGGGATTGTGCGGACGCTTTTCCAGAAAGGCCCCTGATGTTTCCTGAAATTGCACGGTAATCCTTCGTAGCGGGAAGTTGTGGGCTGTGGAGCTATTTCTCGGCTTGCTTGTCTTTTTCTGCAAAGTTCCTGCGTGCTGTCTGGCTGACATGTGGGGCCCACCCGGCTACTGTTCAACACTGTAGATGAACAGTAGCCGGGGCGCGGACAGAGCGCGATTTTGCTCAGCTTTCATATACTTAGTAATAATTAGCACGTTGTCAGTAATTAAACGCCTCCCTGTTTGACCATGCCTCTTTTATCATATCCTGGCAGCCTTCGTGTTTCATCCACATTTCCTCAAACCTAAAAGCTCCTGGTACCTGAGCGGATGGGGCGTCCGACTCTTCCATCGCAATATGCTCCATTATTGTAGCAGGGAAAAGTTGCATGAAAGACTCCGAACAGGTTTCCTGATCGGGACACACCTGCATGTTGTCCTCCCCATCTCTTCTATCAGTCTACGTATATGGATACCAGAGAAGCCTATATCAGTAAGCTGACAATCTTCCAAGCACTCTCTGTAAGCTACCATCTCTTCGGTCATTCCTTCACATTTGCTCCTCTTGGCGAGTAATCTCATTAAAATCACCCACACAACCATGGCAGATTAGCTTGGGCACACAAATGCCAAACAATATCCTAGTTTTTTCCTTTTTGTTCAGTCCATGGTTCGCCGTAGACTCTGGTGAATCTCCAATCTTGGCCATTCATCTTGATAACATCTTTATGATACTGGCTCCACGGCCTAACAGCGACCTCCACACCATCCATCCACCACAGAGCAAGGCCCCAGCTACGGTCACACCAATTAACAGTCACATCATGCCGATAGCTAATGCTCCATCTCAGCCTCTCCATTGCTTTGTCTCGTTTTTTATTTTCACGGAGAAAACCACCTCTGGGTTGTAATATCTCGCCATATCTCTTAGCTCACCTACAGTTGGGTCCAACCCCAATCCCCGATTGTTCTATAACATGATGTTCATGGCGTCCGGCGCCCGAGGTAATCCTTGCCGTTCAGTCTGCACCCTGTGGTGTTTATTCGGACTGGTAACTTCTTCTGTCTCCTTGTATCTGTTCCTGCCAGTGCGCAAACTACGAGAACCTGCTGAATCATGAAAGCGATTGCAGCGTGGAGGCAGGTCCCTGATCACTGCCTTTCCTCGCGCAGAAGGTTCAGAATCCAAAGCTCTACCCTGAAGGCTGGCAGCAGAGAATGTTGGTCGCTGAGGAGGGGCTGCCGGACGATCAGGCTTCCTTGATCGTCCCGGAGACGCATGCAGCCACTCTCCTACTGTTTCACTGTATCATCACCATTCCCCCCACATGGACTGTCCCTGTCATGTTCCAATCTGCCACATTCAAAGCAAAAAATGAGGGATCTTTTCATATTTCAGATCAAACCACTTTCCCTCCGTTGCATCTGTGTTGGGCTTGGAAATGACACCAGGGGTCAACGGGGAATCTCCACCCAGATTCTGAGATATTCACCCCAGGCCATACCATTTTTATTAACATCAACTCTTTCAACATTACCATCCATTTGCCAATGAGGTCACCATAAAACTGATTCATCATGACAAAGGTACGGTGTGCATGAACCCAGACTGTTATCGACGTGAAACTCATCTCTGCTGGACTCAAATTCCCATCATACTCCTTTAGTAGCACATCATCGAAGTCAAATTGCGAAGGACCATTGTACATGGCATGTTTCCAATCGCCTTCAGAACTGAATTTTTACCACAAACTTGTTGCCTCGACATCTCTGAAATATGGTGTTCCATGCAGACCCCGAGCCCTATGCATCGCCCTTTCAAGTGCCAAGATATTCAATCTTCGTGGGGCACATACCTTTAGATGTTTTGATAATTGTTTTATTCGTAATATTCATGACAATGATACTCCAACGTATGCTTAATTCAGGTGAGGAAGCGCCACTTGGTGAGCTTGTGGACTGCATTGTCACTGCTCAAGGAGCTGGCTCCTCCGGAGGCAAGGAAAATGGCCATGCCATAAATGAGGTTTCTTGCTCTATGCCTTTTGTATTCTACTGCGGCTGCTGTTTATACCTCTGAATCTCGATATCTGTAGACGTGAAGTAAACTTAAAGCTAACCATTCCATGGGCCCTTCATGATATGGATTACACTATCAAGTAATAGTTCTTATAATATGTTGTTTCTGCAAGAGTCAATAGTCATTATGTTATCTACTGTGGTTACTTAAAAGAAGGCGCGCATGTTTGACCAAGAATTGGTCCAACGATACATGATTTATGTGATACAAAATTGATATGGTTAGATAAGTTCAACAAAAGTTTCAAATGGTATTAGTTTTGTGGCACATAACCCACGTTTTGATGATCAAATGCTTGGTCAAAGTTAAACATTGGGAAATGTGCGCGCCTTATTTTGAGAAACGGAGGGGGTACTGGTTTGAGGGTAGAAATTAGGGTTGCAATTTATGCGAAATCGAGAAATGCCACTGCAATTTTCATCCTTTAAAAAATGCCACTACGGTGGCATTTTTCGAAGGCTGAAAGTGGCATTTTTAGAAGAATCTTGAAAATTGCAGTGGCATTTTTCAAAGGATGAAAATTGCAGTGGCATTTCTCGATTTCGCATGAATTGCAGTGGCATATATCTAATTAACCCTAGAAATTATTACATACTGGCTAGCTCAGGAAAGGAGGGCTTCCATCATGTACACAAGAAGCTTGTCCGACAATCATGACAATATGGTAACGACCAACAATTGCAGTCTGAACTTCAGTTTGGATTGCTAATGTCCATCATGGTTGTAGCCTATGTTTTCAATTTGTTTTTGCTTTCTTCAACACCTTGTATATGCTGGATTCTGAATCGCACACAAAGGTGAGCAAGTAACAGGCTGGAACATTAACTTCAGAATGAAACTTTTTCAGGAATCGTTGTTTGGAGAAATGAATAAAATTGATTATTTGCTCAAGATGGGTTTTGCTGAGGAGGAAATTTCAACTGCGATTGACAGTTTTGGTAGGTCTTTTAAATTATTCATATGGTTAGCTTCCATTACTACCTTTATTAAATATATATAGTCTACTACTCCTTCAAAAGATTATTTTTGATACATCTGTCAGTGGATTGCTTGTAATCTGTGCAAATAGTATTTATGCAAACCACATGCTTTTCATCCTTCTAGCAAGCATTATTTGGTGCATTGTTTTCGTCAAGCATGAAATTGGGCATTAAATTGCATCTAATCTAAAGTCTCATCTCATATAGCATGTGGACATATGCTTCCCAAGCACAAGCATGCAGAACTTATGAAACATGATGTTAGGACAGAAGCACAGCTGCAGCCACCAATTTTAGTGTGTTAGTATGTCATTTTTAAGCTGACGTGTACATGTTTTACTTATAGTCAACTACTGTTTATCTGTTCAGATGAGTTTCTACAAACCTTAAAATGTCACCTTTCATTCTCTTTTTAGGTGAGGAAACAACAGTCCAGGAGCTGGCTGACTCAATTTTTGCAAGACGTATTGCTGATACCATTGAGCAGAAACAGGTAACTAAATGCATTAATTTCTTTGTGATTTACTAAAGCATGTTTTGTAATCACTGAGTTAAGTTCTCATATGGAAAGCAATATCTTCTTTGCTTGTGTTTATGGATACAAAACGTAACATCCAGTTAACAACCGCTCTGTGTCTAATCTGGGATCTTATGTTCATTTGTATGTAGGTCAAAACTGAGCCTGATTTTCCAAATGAAACGGAAATTGGGTATTCAACATCTCATCAGAGATTAAGCTACTATGACGATGATGATGACAAGAAAAGGGTGAAAAAATCTAAGAATCTACTTAGAGATGATACATGGGCCTCAACTAGTAGTGTTGTCCGGCAACCTAGTGTTACTCCCTGGTCAAGTGGCCGTGTTAGTAATGGGTCTTTAAAGGTAGAAGAGCATGAAATGAGATCAGGCTCTCGTGCAACTATCCGTGATGACCTAGCTAAGCCCCCATACTTTCTGTATGGAAATGTCATTGACATCACCAGAAGCACATGGGATGAACTCTCAGGTTTCTTGTTCAGTGTGCAGCCTGAGTTTGTAAATGCTCAGTCATTCTCGGCTCTATCAAGGAAAGAGGGTTATATTCATAACCTTCCTAGAGAGAGAAGGACCGTTCTGAAGTCACAGATGAGCATTGAAGACCGGATTGGCCAAGGTCAGTTGAGTACTCTGCAGCCACACCAATTGGAACGGGTGCTAGGTTATCCTGCCGACCATACAAATTTGCATGATCTAAATCAACAAGACAGAATTTCTGCGATGACATGTGCATTTCAAACTGATACCATTGGTCATCTCTTGTCAGTCTTAAAAGCCATCTATCCAGATGGGCTGCGGGTTTTATCTATCTATACTGGAGTTGGGGGAGCAGAAATCGCTCTGCATCGGCTTGGCATTCGGTTGAAGTGCGTTGTCTCCATTGAACAATCTGAGGTGAACAGGAAGATCCTGAGACGGTGGTGGGGAAAAACGCAGACCGGAAAGCTGGAACAGCTACATAGCATTACGAAGCTGAATACCACTTCTCTCGAGAAACTAGTGGAAGAGTTTGGTGGCTTTGACCTAGTCGTTGGCGGAACCTACAGCTCATGCAGAGGCGGCCAAACCGTGAGCGCAGCAATGGGGATCGACTATGGTCAGTTCCATGAGTATCTTCGTGTCGTTAGGAGAGTGCGAAGCATGCATGGGCATTCTGTCTGACACCATCCATCTTCGACGAGCTGTGGCTTATGCTGCCTTGTTCTGTTCTGTAGCATCATGAGACTTGTAGATGGCTGTAGTCTATGTAGAGGTACGCTGTGACAGCTAGAGAACTTTGACAGCTAGATAACTTTGTACTGTCTCTTTATCAGTTTATGATCAGTTAACACTATCCTTATCCGTGTTCTGTCTTTGTTGTGTATCTGTCCTGTGTACTGATTCGTTCTGTGTCTTATGTCTCTGTCTGCAACTGATAAAAGGGTTTGTTCACAGCCATGATCAAACTTTTTACTGGCTTTTGCTCTTTTGCTTATATAGATGTTTGATAGCGTTAGCTAATTGGGGCAAATCAGATCTTTCTTGTTATTCCGCAAGCCTGAAAGTTATACGGATTTCACCTTTTTATAGTGCAGAAATGCGGAGTTCTGTGTTTAACACTGTTTAAAAAAATTACATGTGAGCTGAACCTGTCATGCTGATAAAAGAATATGTTCACAGCCATGATTTGTGACAGATTTGTGTCTTTTGTATGTGTCGGTGCTCGACTTGTTATATCTGTCAGTATGCTGATAGACCAGTTTGATTATGGCCAAGAACTAAAGCTTCAAAATGGCTTGTATGTGTAAGTGTTCAGAGTTGTTTTTTGTGCCTTGCATGATGTCTGAGCATGCTGATAATGAACCTTGTTCACAAACATTATCAAAGCTTTTGCTGATGATGGATAGACAACACAACAGTAGTCTGTGGTTTCCCCTCAGTTTAGAAATGCTAATGTACCTGTTAAGCTGCTTTAGAAAAATGATCTGTAAATGTCGTAACATGCTAGCTGATCGGTGCATGACTTGTATGTGTCAGCATGCTAAAGCAGTTTGATCATGGACAATGACCAAACCTTGGCTGTTATTCTGGGAATCAAGCATGAGAACTCTACAGAAGTTCAACAGCTTGCTGGTCCTAAAGATTTGTCAGCTTAGTTCGGTTTGTACCAGAGAGAAAAAATTGAGAACTGGACAATATCTGTCTAGAGAAGAATGTGATGAATACAAATGAATCTATAGCCTCGATCCATGAAAAAATATTGGACCAAACACTGGCCGTACACAGGGTGCATCATCCTTGCATGGTGCTACACAAATCAATATACGAGCTCAAGGTAGACTGGTCGGTCGAACACTTGCCACCAACTTTACAAGATCATAGGTGATTGTTACATCGGCAGTAGGGGAGAAAGAATACATGACATCGATGAATCGATGAAAGAAAAAATAATCACACGCATCGTCGCCTATGTCCGCACGAAATCTCAAACTCCTCGGGTTTCTAGTAGGCGACAACTGGATTGGTCCTGAACTAAATCTTCAAGCCTTCCTCGGACTGACTGACAGGTCACCACCCTACGAAGGCACATTGCTTCCGAGCATGCTCAGGGATGAGCTTCAGCAGGACGTCCATCGGCACCCCCTTCACCTCTGTTAAGATCAAGCACAGCAGAGTTGAAGATAAGTAGTTGATGCAGGATTCTGAAACTTTTACTTAGTGCAAGCAAGTTGATACTGCTGACTTACCATGGGGTTTGAAGTTGAAGAGGGGAGGAAGGAATCGTCCATTTGGTAGGCGGGTGTTTGGATCCCGGAGTTCATCGAAGAATGGGTGGAATAGTGCTTCCAACTGTAACAGGAAAAGCAAGTGGCTATGTAAGTGACAGCAACTACAGCTTGTACAAAAACAGTGTTTGTTTGTATGATACAGTGTTGCTGCAAAAGCATTTATATCAAAATTGTCTAGTAAAAAATAAATACAGCAACACTCACAGCAGTTGACCGAAGGTTTGGTGAATATTGCAGTAGTCTGGAGACAAGATCTACTGCTTCTGCGGGCATTCTTTTATGGAAGATCTGGTGGGGACAAAATTTAGTGATGTTGTTAAACTGCAGTTTTCAAGGAAAATAAAACAGTCTAACGCGAGGTTTCCTACCTTGTGCCATGGGTGAGCTTTGATCTGTGGGAATTTAAATTCGGTATAATTTGGATTCATGCACTTGATTTCTTCTCGTGTAGGGGTACCTAAAACCTGAGAGAGATGATGTAAACAGGAGTAAATACACCTGACATGTGGCAACTTCCTTGGGAGAGAAAGATTGTAAGTTTACCTTGATGATTTCAACAAGCTGATCAACACCACTGTCCCCAGGGAATATAGGCTATGAGAAAAAGAGAGGGTCTTAGGCAGATAGACTTAATAAGCTCGATGATTCAATAACTCTGTGTGATCACTTACCTGCCCCAGAAGGAGTTCAGCAAGAACACAACCAGCAGACCAAACATCAATAGCCGTGTGTATTCTGTAGCACCAAATATGAGCTCTGGGGCTCTATAGTACCTTGAACAGATATATGAAATATTTGGTTCTCCTTTTACCTATCAAGATCACAAAATAGTTAGCACCACAAAAATGTCAGTGTCATGCTAGTCTGAACATCAGGTAATGTGTGATCATACCAATACTTTCGCGCTGCCAAAGTCACACAGCTTCAACTGATGAGTATGTGGGTTCACCTGGCAACAAATAATCTTTCATCAAACCATTTGATTACACTAAAATTAGTGGTCAACTAAGCATGAAATGCTTCATGCAGGGTTAGACCAGTTTGTAATATACGGACCAGCAGATTTTGAGGCTTGATGTCCCTGTGACACACTCCAATGCTGTTATGAATGTATGCCAGAGATCTACATATCTGTCAATTCAAACTTACAAGTTATGGTCCATGCAGAATAGTGCTTCAATTGATCAACATATTTGGTGTGAAAAAACATAAACTTTACCTGATACATGTATAGTTTTGCATATATCAAGGGCATGCGTTGGTTCATTTTGTTGTAATGTTTAATGACACGATGAGCGGTCTCCGGCACATACTCAAGGACCAAGTTGAGGTAAAGCTCCTCCTTCTCAGTCTTTGAGAAGAAACAATGCTTTAAAGCTACAACATTTGGGTGGTCAAGAACTCGCATCGTTTGCAGCTCACGGTTCTTATATCTCTTGTCTTGAAGAACCTTCTTTATAGCTACCGTCTCGCCAGTTTCAAGACACTTGGCCTACGCAAAGAGAATTTAGAAAAGATGGGGCTATCAGCCACTGCCGAATAAACGTGTGCACAAATTAAAACACCTGGAAACTAAATAATACTGATTTGTCGAGCAACGAACCTGGAAAACTGTTCCAAATGACCCATGGCCTACCACACGCTCAGCCATGTAGCTAATGGTCTGCAATGCAAGATGCATAACTCAGCAGACAGAACATATTGAGTTACGGAGAGGATTTGCCATGACGGCACATATGCAGATTTTTTCAAAATACCTGTTTCGCTTGCCCATTTCTCCCCTCAATGCTTGTGACTATGATATGTCCTGGTTCCGTCCCATTTCCGTTGACTACAATATCTTCAGGGTCCTGCATTGTTTAGAAACCAAATTAGGAACTGATCACCTGCCAAAAGAAAATAATGGTGAAGTGTTCAACAACTCTAGAAAGATTACCTGATCATCCCTTAAGCTCATGTTTGCCATCTCATTCTGAAGGCGGCCAGCATCACCACTAGTACTCGTGTCGTTCCGAAAGCCCACGGAAGGACGCACCGCGCCAACCGAGGCCATATTGTGACAGAATTACCTAATAATATGAGGTACAGGATACCGTTCGTTCGATATGCACCGTACTTGGTTAACCTGCAAAGGGCAGCACTAGCGTGAGTCAGAAAGGCAAGAGAAGCTGACCGCCTAAAATAATAGGTCATCAGTACAATTTCAGGCTGTAATTCCTATCATGATTGGAGAGCTGGGTCAATCAAACTCGCATCACAAACATGAAAACGGGCGCTAGCTCAATCAAAGCCTCAGCACAAACAGGAAAACGGTAAGGATTAGGCTGTAACTCGTACGTATCATACCGCCCTTTTCTAGTGAGCAATTCAACTCTGATCACGCATAACCGACAGTCACCGCTGTTAGCTTCCAAAGCTTTTCGACCAAATTCTACGGCAGGCATAGGAAATTAAGAAGGACGCGTCCTCGATCCAGATCACCACATTCGCGTCAAAGCCAGAATCCATCCATCCCTGCACGCCAGCTCCTCTCCCACCGCCGAACGCATCGAGGCACGCTTTGAAACAAGCAGAGGAAGCAGCCGAGCTCCCAAATTTCCATGACCAGGAGAAAAAATGAAATGAAAACGAGCACCTATCCTTTGAAACGGACGCAAAGGATCACCGCATGCTGCCGCGGCCCTACGATCGCCACGACCGAGAACCGCGACTCCCTCCCTCGCCCCATGC
This sequence comes from Poa pratensis, assembly GCA_947311845.1. Taxonomy (NCBI): domain Eukaryota; kingdom Viridiplantae; phylum Streptophyta; class Magnoliopsida; order Poales; family Poaceae; genus Poa; species Poa pratensis. The sequence continues at coordinate 23,390,165 of CAMZMU010000039.1, forward strand.
GCAGGAACCCCGCCGGAATCGCCGGATCCAGGAACAGAGGATGCTAGGATTGATTGATCGATTACCTGCCGGACGAGGAGGCTTCCGGCCCGATTGGGAGCGGAATCGGTCTGGCTCCGGGACGAATTGCTCCCCCTCCCTCCCCAGCCAGCTCCGGCGCGGCGCGGCGGGACGTGGGGGGAGGATCGGAGGAGAGGAGGGCGGACCAGAGCAAATGCGAGGGAGCGAGTCCGCGGTTCTCGGTTATAATCAAGCAAAAAAAATAGCGTGCTATCAAAAATAGGGGGTGACCCTTCTCGAGAAGCTATACAAGATATAGCGTGATATAGCGAATTTACATATAAAATAGCATGATGAAAAAGTTGTAAAAAATAGCCCAAATATTAAGGATTTCAGCACTAATTTTTTTCCAGAAACAATACATGCATAACCAGGTAACCATATTCAAATGTCAAGGCCAAATCCTTGGCACGAATACAAATATGAGGCTTAAAACCATGAAAAAGTAATAAATTAAAAGATAAATATTTTAAACTTTAATCAGAATCATTGACATCATCTTCAGAATAACTAGAAGAACCACCAGATTGCCCGCCATCATCATCACCTAACGTTATTTCCAAACTTTTTGTTAGCGTAGCTATAACGTTACCACGTTTAGTGTGGTTTCGAGCGTATAAGACGAAAATAGCGCCGTAGCGTCAACTTTAGGCTAAATATAGCGTAGCCTCTCCAAATACGCTATATCGTGTTATTAACCGGGAAATAGCATGCTATTTTTTTCATTGGTTATAATAGAGAGGCGAGAAAAAAAATGAAAATGAAATATTAGCTGATAATTGCGTTGGGTTGTTTAATTTACTCGTGTTAATGGCAAGCTGTCCCTTTGACCGTTGAAAGGGCACCGGTGCCGCGGTGCCGCCCTTACTGGTCTCATGTGGCGTGGGCCCGCTCCTTATTTCGATCTATCGATCGTCCTCCCTAGGCCTCATTTTTTTGTACTACTACGCTACTATTAGGTTGATTTCAATATCTGTCTGAAATTTTTCAAAACAAAACAAAGAAAATCTTTATGAAATGTTGTTATTGATCATCCATGGTACATGTTTTGAGGCTGAATTGCGCAATCATAGTTGCTAGGTCGACTTCCTCCTTTGCACGCTACAACGTAATGGGAATAGTCTCACTACATAGATGAGTGTACAATATCTCAGTAATAACACATTATAGCGCGATATAGCACGTTAATAACATATTTCAAGACCGACGCTCATGCTATTTTTTTTCGTTGGTGATTACTCATTGCGTACTCTTGGTTGCAGACATGGCTAAGATGTAGAAGGCCAAAGGCATTAACGTTGAGAAAGTTTTTAAGGCTAACAAAACATCATGTGCACCACTAGGATGCATCTAAACTCTGTACTATTTGGTTAACCCCTATCGTTCTTATTGTGGCTCCACCCTTAAATGTCTAAGTTCTTAGAAAATTCCGTCTTACTATGCACACGGTAAGATTCCATCATTTTCTTTAAGCGAGATATTTTTTCTTTTAAATTGATATAGTAAAAAAATATTTGGTCAGTTTGTAATAAAAATGGCCGAAAACCGATACAAGACAAAACAACGTGCTAGCCAAATAAAACCTCAAAGCAACACGAGGGAGGCGCCGCTTCGACATCCAAGTCGGGCACAGGGGCAAGCACTGCTAAGCCAATGGCGAAAAAACACAAACTTCCCCCAACCTTATCTCTTCGTCTGAGGCGTTAAGGAGGCGACTGGGCGGAGCTCCGTTTCCTCGCTCCGCTGCGGCCAAGCCCGGCGGCTCCCTCCCCCTCCGTCGGCCGCTCCGGCGGCGGGAGGTGGGGGAACCCTGGTGCTTCGGTCTCAGCGTGTAGATAGTAGGAGTTGGGTTTCGTGTGCCGCGGCTCGGATGGGGACGGCGGCGGCGCGTCGGCGAATAAGGTGGCCCCGGTTCTCCTCTTCTCGGTGCTCTTCCATGGAGGGGCGGCGAGGAATCGGTGGCTCTCTGGTGTCTAGCCGTGGTCGGCGAGGCGGTGGCGGCGACCATGGTTTGGACTTTTGTCCTCCGGCTTCATCCCTGCTACGGCGGCGACTGCTCCCTCGTCTCCGTGAGGCTTGTGAGGTTGACTCTTGGAGCTATTCGTCGGTCGTCGTCTCTGCCGGCGGCGGCGGTGTGGCGACTGCGGCGTTCCCCAGTTTTTGCCGGTGGCTCCTGCTGGCGTTGTTGAAGGTGGTGGCGTCTGGAGGTGGTCGTGCAGGGTGGAGAGGGCGCTGGTCGTGGCCGTTCATCGTCTTCAGGTGCCGTCACGGGGTGGCGGCCGACTTTCTTCAACCAAAGACTTGCTCTCTGGCTGTGGTGTGTTGGCGGTTCGGCATCATCTTCTCCGGCGTAGGTGCTGGTGTCGCTAGGTTGTTCTGGGTTGTTGTGTGCGTATGTATGCTCTTCTGTTTTTTGGTCTTTGTACCCTCTCTTGCTTGAATACATGCGCAGGTTGTTCTCAAAAAAAAAAGCCAATGGGAAAAGTAAGACATCACCCACTACACGGACAGACAAAACCAGTACGGGTGGTGATGGGACTTCTCAACAATGCTTCCAACTAGGGAGCGATGTCTGAGGACGCTGGCATCAACCGAGGTGTAGAATTTTCACCGGAGTTCACCAATCCTGCGCATGGATTCTATCATTTGTTACCAACATGGCAACATACGTAAGGAACATGTTAGCGTACGTGTCTTCTAGCCCTAATTTATTTTACAAAAAGGTGGGTGGATAATCCCCGACCTTTGCATCCATACGGCCTTAGGTTTTTTTATATGAACTTTACCAGCATAGCTTGGCCGAAGAGCCGTTTCCAAATTAGTAGATGCCAACATCTCTCTTTTCACTGTCTTATTTAATATCCCTTCCACATTTTTTTTTATACAAAAGGGGCGTCCCTCCTGATTACATTTTATTAGAATGCAACCACAGCGTCATACAACATCAAGTTAAGCTCAAACCCACGAAAGGGGCAAGTACCAAGCTAAACAGCTGAAAAGACTGAAAGAAAGAACAGCTAAAATTCTGAACCTAAACACCACCACGAGCCTGACAAGCGCTTCAAGGGTAAGCAGGAGTTTCATCGATCAGCTTGTCACAGGCTATATCCCTTCCACATCATCTTAGGCGTTCCTCCTCACGTGGCAAGACTAGATACAACTGCTCTAATCACCATTAAGGTTGCCGTAAATTTAAGTGCAGTAGTATTTACATTTTTCCGACTGCGTGGCAAGAACGGTAAGCCATCCTTAACCCAGTCAATAGCAACGCATTACTCCGTGGAGGCTCGGCTCCGATCAACTCCGTGCACTCCATTTTCGTGGTGCAAAGCGACGCCCGCTTATACAAAACGCCGATGTGAAACTTGACTGAATTTGTTTTTGAAATCGCCAGGATACGTCAGGGGCTGAACAGAGCATATGATTGGATATTCTCATATTAAAGAAAATATATGATTGGAGGGCCCGGACGGCACACAGGCTGTCCTGGTCGGAGCATGGAACCCACTCCGCATCTGCCTGCCTGCCCACAGCAACGAAAACAAACAAGTTTAATGAACTTTCTAGCGGATAGCTAGAGTACTTAAGAAGCATGACAGTTTATTATTGATTTCTTGTAATCTTAAAGCGTGACACTGTTGGCATGCTGGAGCATTCATCGAAAGCTCGGAACAACTTTGATCAACTCCAGTTTATTTCTTAATAAACTATTGATAAGACGGTCTTTGAGATTCTCTGTCTTCCATTTTCCTTAACTGAGACAATATATCTCCTTCCATGGACCTCTCCTTCTTTGCACTACTATATATTTTAAGTTCATTTTGTAAAGTTTGCCAGCATAGAAAACACCTACCTTCTGGACAGCGGATGTGCTTGGCGATCATGACTGTCCCTTCCGGAAAGGAGGAAATTTGGAGCGGTGATCCGACCTCTTGTCCAAAGCAAAAGGCTTTGGAAGCTGTCGCTGGGATTAGTTCAACGCACACGCACACCGGATTCTCCCCAGCTGATGCATCAGTCCTTCTGCCATAACAATTTTGCCCAGGCATACGAGACCTGGCCGGAGCAAAGCTCGCGCTCGATAGGCTGACCCAACACAATTTTGCCCAGACTGTGTTTAGTTTACTGGTACTAGTATAGTTCTAGCTCTTTCTCCGTCGGATAAGGATAAGCTAGTTTATGAGTGGAGACGTTATTTGAGGGAAAGCACTCTACGTCTCTACCTAGCAAATCCAGCAAGTATTTTTAATACACCGGTGATGTCAAGTTGTGATCAGATGGTCAAACTGGGATTCGAACAATGCAACCATCAGCCCGTATTGGTAATCATCCTGACACTGTCAACCTGGTTTCGGATCTGATTGATCATGATATTGGACAGTGGAAGATTGCAGTGGTCAAAAGGAATTTCATACCACCTGAAGCGGATGCTATCCTTAACATCCCGCTTCGCCGAGGTGGAGGGGAGGACTTCTGGGCTTGGTCGTTCGAGAAGGCAGGCAACTATTCTGTAAAGACGGCGTATCGTGCTCTAGTGAGTCGCAACGAGCATCTTGCTCTAGACGAAGGGACAATGACCGAAACCTCAGCTTCAGAAAAACTGATGTGATCTGCACTCTGGAAATTAAATGTGATGCCAAAAGTTCGTGTGTTCTGGTGGAGAGTTTTGCGTGGAATTCTCCCGGTAGAAACCAAACTGAAGCATCGACATATAGCTCAAATTAGCAGATGCAAAATCTGCCTGGATGGAGAAGAAGATATGATGCATGCATTGATCACATGTGATCATGCACGTAGATTTTGGGAGGAAGCACAAACGTGGCTAGATTTTACTCTGCCACGCCTTCATCCTCTCACCTGGTCACGTGATATCTTATGTGACGACAGATTCTCGGATTCAGACCGCAGGAAAATTATTACGATAATGTGGTCGATCTGGAGCTCAAGAAATAGCTGGACACATGATAGGGGTGCCTATGACCCTGTCCAAGCTTTGAAGATGGCGAAGGAAGCTCTTTCGGTGCTGGATGTTCCGAAGAAACTAGCAGCAATCCTTCCTGGCCATGGATGGCGCCCCCCAGACGAAGATGTTGTGAAGATCAACACTGATGGAGGCTTGTCTTTTGACACTCGCAAAGGAGGTGCGGGTGGTGTCGCGAGATCGAACTCTCGGTTCCTCGGAGCCTGGAGTAAACCCTACGATGGGATCTCTGATGCCCTCATTGCCGAAGCCTTAGCACTGCGTGATGGTGTAATCTTTGCAAAGCTGCGAGGATTTCCGAAGGTGGTGATGGAGACAGATTGTCTGGAGGTAGTCAATCTCTGGAACTCTCGCCATGATTCGCGATCGGTTGTAGTGCCCATATTACAAGAAATAGGAGAGCTAGGTTTATGTTTTATGTCTTTTTCTATTCAGCATGTTTCGAGAACAGCAAATAATGCGGCTCACCTTTGTGCTAAGCGCGCTTGCACTTTGGTGGTGACGGATAGCTGGCTCGAGTGTATCCCAGATTTTTTGGTCGTCAGTCTACTCTTATGGCTGATCGATCTGGCTCTGTCCTAGCTGAATAAAGCTCTCTGAATTCCCTGCAAAAAAAAAGATGGTCAAACTGTGTCCTTGCAAAATAATGGAGTTTGCAAGAGTGTCGAGTTCTCAAGTTCTAGCTAGGACCCAAATATCACGCTCTTTGGAAGTATAGGGTCTGCAGTGCGGCGAATGGAGTAGGTTTTCTTTTTAAAACAGAGGCAAAAGCTTTGTCCAAATCAATTAATTAAGGAGTGGGAACAAAGAAGGGTAAAAAGGTCACTAAATATTACCAGCCTACTCCCCCAACATAATTTGACTCAAATATTGAGCGTCCGCAACGACCCATAGGCTTACCCTCCTTCTCAATCTTAGTACCGAGGATGACAGAGGCGGAGTGTTTTGGAACAGACTCGAGTTTCTCTTGTTCCAATTTACCGCAAGTCGAGATAAACAAAGGGATGCCTATTGGGCCCCCTAACCATTTGATCCCACCACTCCCGGAGTGAGTGTCGGCCAGTTTTGGAGGTCGAGGGTATGGAGGTACAACCAATCACGAATGAAACCCCAAAGACAGACGGAGAAACGACAATTCACAAGAAAATGGTTGACTGATTTCGGCACTCTTTTGCAAAGTGTGGACAAAGCCCACAATTTGTTCATCTTTTTTTTCGAACAAGTTGTGCATCCTTCTTTTGTCAACGGTTGGCTGTCCAAAGGCGGTTGTATAGGACGAGCCAAAGAAATTAATTTCAGAGGGGCTCAATTTGTATGTAGACGCCGCCACACACTGGCAACAAGATGCACGTTGGTAATGTTGTTGTATGATGTTATCTGATAGAACATGATACGTAGAATTCAGTTTTGTTAAAACTGCATGTGAATGCTAATAAAGATTAGCACTAAGACCGAGGTGACAGCTTAACTAATTAGCGGAATTAGACAGTGAGCTACTCTCTCCGTTTTTTAATATAAGATGTTTTAGCATTTGTCCACATACACATGTGTACAAATGCATGTAGACACATTATGCATGTTCACTTATTTTACTATGCATGACAACATGTAGAACACCTAAACATTTTATATTAAAAAACAGAGGAAGTAGTACAAAACCGACATGATCTAGCCAGGTAAAGCTAACCACAAAAAGACAGACTAATCAGGACTCAGGAGGAAATTAAGGAAAGAAAGAAGAAGGATCGATCGGGCCGACATGATTGACAGGCATCAAGCTCAATCGCCGGCCGGCAGGAGTCGCTCTACCGGTCGCTAGCTCGACCGGCCGGATCGAAACTAACACGGAAAACACACGCGTGTCACGTATCGTGGGTTCACGTGAACGATTTGCCCAGTTTGTATTGATGGAGTTCTTCTGTTCTTGGGGTTCTCCGCTTCTCCTCGCCGTCCTACTTTCCCACGTGTTGGTTCACAGCTCAAATTTTTTTTTGAGTTTTTCAGCTCAATTTTTCTAAACCAAATACGGAGTACTATGTTTCTAATTATGTCTACTTTTGCGGATTGGTGAATTTTCAATAATGAAGTACACGGCACAAAGGACTTTAAAACATTAATTCCCCATTTTACTCTAGGATCGGAGGACAAGTTACAAGTAGCTATATATTGGGTAAGAGCATCTTCAACGGGACTCTACTTTGTCCCTTACTCGCCGCTCCCGTTGTGATACAAAATTGTGAAATCCGCTGAAATTTGTTTTTTTTTGTTTCAGCAAAAAATACAAAAAATTATTTGGTAAACTAATCCAAAAAATCTGCAACAAAACGAACATTTCTTAGTTAAAGTATACTTGTCTGTGGCAAAATGGTTAGGAGGGTGGTTGTACCCCCAGCCCACTAGAGTTCAAACCCCAGGTTTGACACTAGTGTTTCTCATTTAGGCGGAATATTCTTCAGTGGGAGGCGACGTTCTCGTCGACAACGAGACGCATGTGATGACTTCGTCAATCTCAAGACCCGACCGCCGGCTCAGTCTTTCGGAGGTGCTCATAGGGGTAGGTTGTGCGTGCGTGCGTTCATAGGGGTGAGTGTGTGCACGTGTATGTGAGCGTCTGCGTTGTATTTTGTTTCGCAAAAAAAATTAAAGTATACCTGAATGCCTTGACTATGAAACCCAATCCTGCCTTTTTCCACGCAGAATCTGTTCTTACGAAGCAACAATCAGATAGTAGTTCAGAGGGCGAGTACGGCGTTTTGGAGCTCGGACTCTACGGAGTCCTATTTTGATTTTTTTTTTAAAGGTATGCTCAAGATTGAAAATATTGTGAAGAAAATACTAGGTGTAGATAATGATGCATTCTACTAGTTTATAAAATATCCAATACGAAATACTCTGTATTACGAGCTTTGTAAAATTGACAAAATTGTGGATCTATGGTAGTGAACATAGACAATTTGAAAACCTTCATATTTGTCAGATTTTGTGTTTTTTATGTAGTAAACAAAGATGTTTCATGTTAAGAATTTTGCAAGACCGTAGAATACTTCATTACCAACATCTAGGATTTTATATTTCAAAAACTTTAAAATGTCCTTTTCAAATTTTGAAAAAAAAAGAAGATTCACGTAGCCCGGGCTCCATTCGCTATTGCCATCCATCCCTATGCTCGTGGCCGCGCGTGCACGAGGTGGGCCGCTTGCCGGCGCCTTGGAAATGAAATCCACGCGATGCGGACGAGAAGGCCCAAATGCTGTTTGCTGCTGGCTGACGACCGAACTCGTGGTATGGAGAATGCGACAGCGATCAAGTGGTAGCGTAGTTTCTCTCTCTCAAAAAAAAGTGGTAGCATAGTATGTTCATGTCCTGTTGCAGCCTTGCAGGATGCGCTCGAGGGTTCGACCTGCGGGACGATCGAGGATAGACGTCTGATCGGCACACCCAACGGCGGGGGGGGGGACAAAGAAGGCAACTCACAAATGCCAGAAAGAAGCCAAAAAGTGGGACGATGTATAACAAAATATTTTTTCATTAGTTATACCACCATTCATTGAATAATTGTCGAGGACAAAAGGATCTACAATTGCATATTACTAACTAACAAAATCTAGACAACAGGAGATAGAGCAACTAACACTTCTCAATTGAAGTCCACTCAGCTATGAGTATCTGTACATGACTAATACAATTTACACTATTTGGGAATTAATAAGACAAACCAAAATTAAATGGCACATTTGAAAAAAATGAGGCGGCCCCTGCCGGTCCCCCCTACTTCCGCCGTTGGGCACACCACCCACTTGGAGAAATAAGTTTCTACCATGACAGATATCGTGCATATCCCAAAATACTTTACTTTCATTTGTCGAAATGTGAATGTATATGCCTATTAAATATGTATAAATACATCCACATGAGGACAAACTTGTGTCAAAATAAACGCTACACCGCCGACACTTTCCCCTCTCTCGTTACTGTTTGAGAGAGGCGAGAGGGAGGTTCCCCAAGTCCACCGCTCCGCCGAGGGCCGATTCGGCGGTCTCCTCCCTCTCCGGCCGCCGTTGCGGTGGCGGGAGAGTGGGGAGACCCCGGATCCGTGCCTGAGGCTTGTAGATAGTAGGTTAGTTGTTTCCGGCGACGCCGTCGAGGTGTTGGGGGCGGGGTCGCGGCGGAATAATGGTGCAGGCGTCCCTTCCCCATCTCGGCGAGGTCCTCTGGGGCGGCGTCGATGGGCGTCTGGTGTTGGGTGCTTGCCGATCTACGGATCGGGCAGCTTTTGGTGCTCTGGCCGTGGTCGTGACGGCGGAGGTGATGACCACGGCGTGGAGCTTTGTCCCCTGGCTCCGGCTCCGCGGCGGTGCGGTGAGCTCCGGCCTCATCGTGGAGTTCCCAGGGGTGGTTCTGGAGCTTCTGCTGCGTGTGCTTGTCTCGGGCTCCTCTGGCCGGCCGTGGTGGCGGGGGGGCGGAGCGGCTGTGACGGCGTGCGTGCAACTGGGGATTGTTCTGGTGCTCAGTTTCTTCGCTTCTTCTCCGGCCGGCCGTGGTGGCGTGGGGTGGAGTCTGCGGGAGCTGGGGTTCTGGAGCAGAGAGGTTTGGTGCTCGGCTTGGGTGCTTGGGAGGTTGGCGAGGTGGTGGTGCTTCTGGCATGGCTTGGCCGCCCGGCGGCGGCTGGTGCTGGAGCTGGTCGTAGGGGCGGCTTGGCCGTGCTTCTTCATCGTCTTGATCTCGTTGCTTGCGGCGAGTGGCAGATGCGGTCTTCTTCAACGTTGAAGGTCTTCCCTCTTCCAGGCGGCTTGTGGTTCGGCTTCCTCTGCTCCGGCGTTCGTCGGCGTCGAGGATCACGGGTGGTTCAGCAGGCCCTTGCTGCTGTAGTGCTCTCTGCTGAGTTCCTTTTGTATGAATTTGCGTATGTACTTTCTCTCTGTATTTTCTGATTGTACGCAGGTTTGTACTCCTCTCTTTCAAAAAACTTGTGTCAAAATATATTTGAAACGGAGGGAGTATTACGTTTGGAGATTCATGCGACTTAAAGTTTGCTGGTACATGGCCGAGACATGATGGTACATTAAAAAACTCGACAGTAACTAAAATAAACCTTGAAGAAACATCATGTAATATGTACTTAAACATCACAAGTTTCGAGACAAATACAAATCACAACACTAATCTCCAAGCAACAATGGACGTCATCTCTTGTGTATGGTAGAAAATCCACTCTCTTTGGGTGTGGGCTCAGTGTAGGTGTATCCCCACGTGTCTGCATTGCATCTGGAAATACGCCCGCCTACATCTGAAAAATGTATATCTACGATGTACCTTTGACCGTTGAAAGGGCTCCGCTAGCCGCAGCGGCCTTCCTTCCTGGTCTCTGGGTGTGTGCCCTCTCCTTATTTCGATCTATCGATCATCCGCCTCATTTTTTTTATGTTGATCTCAAGATTTGTCTGAACAATTTCAAAACAACAACACAAATCTTTCTGAACATGTAGTATTAGATCATTCATACATGTATTGGTGCTGAATAGTGTTTTTCTCCCGAGCACCAGTACTCCTAGTGTTTTTAAAAATAAAAAACAATATGAGTTTTTAAAATCAGAAAAAATCCGGGATGTAGTTAATGGTGTCTACAAACGTGCAAAAAATCAACTTTCAATACATTGTATTCGGAGCTACACAAAAATAAAAAATCTCATAAATTTACAAATTTTAAAAATAAGCATACTCACATATACACTTTTTTCATTTTTGTGTAACTCAGAATACAAGTATTTGAAGTTTATTTTTAGCACGTTTATAGAATACACCAATGGCTATATTCGTTATTTTTTTTAGAACTTTTTGAAACTCGTAAATATTGTTTTCATTTTTTTAAATGCCAGAATCACTTGTGCCCAGAGCATGAAATCTCCACTGGGCTGAATTGTGGAATCATAGTTGGTAGGTCGACTTCTTCCTTTGGTGATTGCTCATTGCCTGCTCTTGGATGCATACATTGGCGGAGCTATGCACAAGTGAGGGGGCCACCACCCCTAGCCCAAATTATTTTAGCCTAACGATGCTACATAATCTAGGTTTAGGTAGATATAAAATGGGTAATTGGCCGCCCAGCAAACCATTTCTGTACACGCACAAAGGGCAACCATCCCAGAATTTTTTGGGAAGCTCCACCACTGGTTGACATAGCCGGGGATGTAGAAGGGCAAAGGCATTAAATCTTGAGTATATATTTACGGCTAACAAATCATCATGTGTACCACTCTGCATGTAAAGTTTATAATCTTTGGTGAATCCCTATCATTCTCATTCTGGCTCCACACTTAAATGTCTAAGTTCATGGAAAATTCCGTCTTAGTATGCACACGGTAAGATTTCATCTTTTTTAAGCGAATAGTAAAAAAAGTTGATCGGTTTGTAATGAAAAATGGCCGAAATCGATACAAGACAAAACAACACGTCAGCCAAACAACACCTCAAAGCAACACGACGGAGGCGAAAACCCAGAGTTGCCCCTCCGATATCCAAGCCAGGCGCAGTTGCACGCACCCGCTAAGTCGATAACGAAAAGCAGGACAACACCCACTACACGAACAAAAAACGATATGGGTGGTGAAAGTACTCCTCAACAATGCCTCCAACTAGAGAGCGATGTCCGAGAACGCCAGCATCACCAGATTTTTCACTGGATTCACCAATCCCGTGCATCGATTCTATCATTTGTTACCAACATATGTAAGAACATGTTACCATCATTTGTTGAAGAGAAGGTTGTCCAACACCGTCTAAGATGGTTTGGTCATATAGAACGTAGGCCTCCGGAAGCGTCATTGCATACCGGACGGATAAAGCGGGATAAGAATGTTAAGAGTGGTCATGGTAGGCCAAACTTGACATGGGAGGAGTCTATTAAAGAGATCTGAAGGATTGGAATATCACCAAAGAACTAGCCATGGATAGGGCTGCGTGGAAGTTAGCTATCCATGTGTCAGAACCATGATCTGGTTTCGACATCTTATGGGTTTCAACTCTAACCTACTCCAACTTGTTTGGGAAAAAAAAGGCTTTGTTGTTGTTGTATATGTAAGAACATGTTAGCCTATGTGTCTTCTAGCCATAATTAATTTTAGAGAAAAAGGTGGGTGGATAATCCCGACCTCTGCATACATACGGCCGTAGGTTTTCTATAAGAATTTTACTAGTAAAGCTTGAGCCAAGAGCCGTTTCCAGATTAGACGCAACCTCTCTCTTTTCACTGTCTTTTTTAATATCCCTTCCACATCATCTAGGTCGTCCTGCCTCCCGTGGCAAGGCTGGATACAACTGCTCTAAGTATCATTCTGTGGTTGCCGTAAATTTAACTGCACTAGTAGTACAAACATTTTTTCGACAACGTGGTAAGAACCGTAAGCCCTCCTTAGCCCAGTCAATAGCAACGCATTACTCCGTTAAGGGTCAGCTCCGATGAACTCCGTGTACACAATCTTCATGGCGCAAAGCAACACCGGCGTATACAAAACATCGAAGTGAAACATGACTGAATCACTGAATTTGATTTTGTAATCGCCAGGACGCGTCAGGGGCTGAACATAGCATATGATTGGATATTCTTGTGAAAAGTGGAACCCTAATGTTTTGTTGTGTATTGATCTGACCCTCGCGGGGTATATGTAGAAGTACATGGAGGGGTAGACTTGGAGCACAAGAAGGTTGCAATCCTAATCTATCTCTAACTCATATACGTTCCCCTCAGTCGAAACGGGAGTAAAATGGACGATTGCGACTGGATCTGAAGTCTTGCGTATCCATCATCATCAACTACGTCTTTGATGGTCTTCCTCTCTTCCCTCCCGCAGTCACAGCGGGAGTGGCGTGGACGCAGGTGATGACGCGGACGCTGTTGACTGCAGTTGCATGGGCCTTTTCCTCCTTCAAGACAGTGTGTATGAGCAGTTTGGCAAACCCTATGCGGCGCCCGTTGGCGCCGCATAGGGGAAGGGCCGCCTGAAGCACTGTGTCGCGTGCTGCTACTGGGCCGGCCCAAATGGTTTCGTTTTGTGTTTGTTTCTTTTTTTTCGTTTTTTTTGTTTCCTTTTATGTTTGTTTCATTTTTCTTTTTCTTTTTCTGTTTTCGTTTTTCTTTTTTCTTTTTCTTTTTTCGTTTTGTGTTTTCGTTTCTTTTTCCGTTTTTTTTGCTTATTTTTGTTTTTTGTTGTTTTTTAAATTGTTTAATTTTTTGAAAAGGGTTCCATTTTGAAAATGGACCCAAATTTAAAAATGGTTTCAAATTTGAAATTGTTCATTTTTAAATAGTTTCATTTTGTAAATGGTTCCAAATTTTAAAACGGTTCCATTTTTGAAATGGTTCCAAATTATTTTAAAAATGGTTCCAAATTTGAAAATTGTTTATTTTTGAAAATGGTTCCAAATTTGAAAATGGTTCCAAATTTGAAATGGTTCTAATTTGACAATGGTTCCAAATTTAAAAATGGTTCTGAATTTAAAATTGTTCATTTTTGCAACGGTTCCAGTTTTTATAATGGTTCCAACTTTAAAAATGGTTCCATTTTGAAAACGGTTCCAAATTTAAAATGTTTCCATTATGAAAATGGTTCCGAATTTAAAAAAGATTCCATTTTGAAAATGATTCCATTTTTAAAATGGTTAGAAATAAAAAAAATTCCTATTCCAAATAAAAATGATTCCAAATTTGAAAATTGTTCGTTTTTTAAAATGGTTCCATTTTTTGAAAATTGTTCCATTTTGAAAATGGTTCCAAATTAAAAAAATGGTTCCATTTTGAAAATGGTTCCGAATTTTAAAATGATTCCATTTTAAAAATGGTTCCAAATTAAAAATGGTTACGAATTTTAAAATTGTTCATGTTTTAAAACGGTTCCATTTTTTAAAATGGTAATTTTAAAATGGTTCCATTTTGAAAATGGTTCCAAATTTAAAAATGGTTCCGAATTTAAATATGGTTCCAAATTTAAAATGGTTCCAAATTTAAAAATTGTTCCATTTAGAAAATGGTTCCAAATTTTAAAATGGTTCCAATTTTAAAATGATTCCATTTTGAAAATGGTCCCAAATTTTAAAATGACTCCAAATTTTAAAATGGTTCCAAAGAAAAGCAGCAATGCTGTTAGTTAATAGTAGTAGACTTCTTTGTGCTAGCGTGTTTATAAAATGGTTCCTTTTTTAAAATGGTTCCGAACCGAAAAAATGGTTCCTTTTGGAAAATGGTTCCGAACCAAAAAATGGTTCCGAACGAAAAAATGGTTCTGATTTTTCGAAAATGGTTTCTTTTTTGAAAATGGTTCCGAACGAAAAAAATGGTTATGATTTTCTGAAAATGGTTCGAACCAAGAAAATGGTTCCTTTTTTGAAAATGGTTCCGGACCGAAAAAATGGTTCCTTTTTTAAAATGGTTTCGAACCGAAAAAATGGTTCCTTTTGAAAAATGGTTCCGAATGAAAAAAATGGTTTCGATTTTTCGAAAATGGTTCCTTTTTTGAAAATGGTTCCCGTTTTTTGAAAATGGTTCGAACCGAAAAAATGGTTCCTTTTTTGAAAAATGGTTCCGAACCGAAAAAATGGTTCCTCTTTGAAAATGGTTCCGAACCGAAAAAATGGTTTCGATTTTTGAAAATGGTTCCTTTTTGAAAATGGTTCCGAACCGAAAAAATGGCTCCGATTTTTTGAAAATGGTTCCTTTTTAAAATGGTTCCGATTGTTTTGTAATTTTAAAAAATGTTCCATTTTTTGTAAAATGGTTCTTTTTTAAAAACGTTTCCAATTTTTTTAAATGGTTCGGATTGAAAATGGTTCCAAATTTAAAAATGGAACCATTTTTAAAATTGGAACCGTTTTAAAATTTGGAACCATTTTTAAAGTTGGAATCGTTTTCAGTTTCGGAACCATTTTTAAATGATCGGCAAAGTTTCAGAAAAAAAAACGAGTCGTACAGGCTAACGAGAGAGGAAAGAAAGCAGAACATAAAAGAAAGGAAAAAGATGCGAGAGAATAGGGAGGGAAGGTTTGCATGTGGGTGACCCGCACCATTGTCTCCAAACGAGCATACAAACATTAGAAGCAGCGAAGCAGACAAACAGCTGGGCCAAGCCCATCTACGGTAGCGTGTAGGCAGCACAAGGCTACAGCGACGCCAATGGGCGATATAAAAGAGCTCCCAGCAGTTTGACGCGCATAAGACTCGATTCTTTTTGGGAAGGATCGGGCCCAAGCGGAAGTACCGGGCTCGGCCTGATTAATTTTAGACTAATGAATGTGGCTTTATTAATATTGAAATGGATAATCTATCAGCTGGACGACTTAATCTAGGCAAAGATCATTAGGGAAAAACACTGTCAAAATGGGGACATTTTTTCAACCTCGGACCGCGGGGAGGGGGGGGGGGGGGGGGGGGGGGGGTCGCAGTTTTGGAAAAGTCTCCATAAAATTAAGCAGCTGTTCAAAATTGGGGTGAAACACTTAGTGAAGAATGGACAACACACTCAGTTATGGCTTGACTGGTGGCACGGGGAGGGCCCTCTTAGAACCAGGTTTCCGCTGGTGTTCAGTATTTGTGAGGACAAGCTAATTTCGGTTGAAAAGGCAGTGTCCGAGGGTTGCCGGTTTAGAAGGTCTCTTGACCAGGCTAGGATTATTCCGTGGACGGAGCTACAAAGGATCATAAACGAAACTGGTCTTAACACTGAACAGGATGTCATATCCTGGACGCTGGACGCTTCGCGGAAGTACTCAGTGAATTCCATGTATAAAAAACCTGACACACGGGGCGACAGTGGCTCATTTCCAAGAGATTTGGAAGGCAAAGTTCCCGCTGAAAATAAAGATCTTCTCATGGCAGTTGATTTTAAATCGTCTCCTGTCGGGATCAAAGTTAGCCACAAGGCAGGGCCTTCTGATGGCAAGTGGTCTTATGCAGAGCGGACGAGGACACAACCCACATTTTCTTTTCTTGTCCAGGTCCTGCTGCAAATCCGGTGTGGGCTGCGCAAAAAACCTGGCACTGTATACTTAGCGCTAATCCAAGTGAGCCATAGGCTACAAATATTTATGATCATGATCATACGTTAGCATGATCTGATTGCTACTTAAGAAACTCTTCACGGGACTGATGGCATTAATTAATCCTTTCTACAATCACCTTTGTTGGAGCAAATTGTTACATCAGCCAAGGAGTACAATCCCAATGGTGGGTCGCGATCTAGTTATCTGTTCTCTAAAGAAAGAAATAGTAAGATAAACAGTTGTAAAAGCAAAGCCCATCAGAGCTAGAGCCAGGATCATCCTCGAATCTATAGATCAATTTAGATACTTACATTAACCGTGTCATCTGTTGGAAAATTATGTAATAATTTCATAATTAATTTTACAATATTAAGCATGACAACAACAATTACTAACATGTGAAATTCGAACAAACAAGTTGCAGTAATCAACATGAATAGTAGCCACGTGATAACGCAAAATATGTTCAACCAGTAGACAAAGGCACATCACACGTACTGCACATATGTAGATGAGGTAGCCCAAGCCGATGCAGAGAAGACCAGTCGTAGCAAACGACGTTGGAGGCGGCGACAAGCAGCACCTCCACACTTGGACGGTAGACAACCCGTGGTGAAAACGGCGAGCAGAAGCGCGCTTCCAAAAAACCTAATTCGTTCTCTCCCAACATGATCACAAGTGCGACTTGTTACGGAGACCTACTCTCCCGTTCGGCGGTGCACGCCGGCGTTCGGGATCGAGTAGATTACGGTGGCGCGCAAGGTGCGAGAGTTGGCAACACCTAGATTGGTTTTGTCTGTGTGACAGCTTACACAATGCACGATTTTATATAGAGTGGGCCAGAAAAACCCTAACAGGTATTAGTTGTGATGCGTTCGCTGGACTCAGTTTTCCAAACAACAAAAATATAGGCTCGAGACAAGATTCACGGAACGCGATGAGATAAGCGAGGAGAGGAGGACGACGAGTGCGTGAGAGCCGCTCCTTTCTCATTCAGTTACCAACTCACCTTATAATTTTGGCTGGAATGTGGTTTATGAGCTACAAGCATCTCTAGCAGATCTCGTATACAACCACTCTCCCCGCCTCACCTTATATTTCAAGCAGAAACCATATATCGGCCTACACCTAAAATATATCGGGTACCCTAAATCGGCCAACAATCCCACTGTATGAATGGGTTGGAGCTCGATTTAAAGTAGCAATCCCTAACCGTCTAGGTCACATCCCCTTCGCCTCCGCTGCATTTCCCCACTGCCTCCACCACATTTTCTCACCTCCAACACCTGTTTGTCGGATCTATTGTGCACGGCTCCGCCCGCGGCCGTGGGGGTTCCACCGCCCAGGGTCATTGCTCTCTCTCGACGAAGACGTTGAACATTGCTGGCAAGTATGGTCGAAGGGCTCGTTCATCGCCGAGAAGCCCGCCCACGACGCAGAGGCGGGGCGCTCCCGCCCGCCGGCGCCCGCTCACCCCCGCGACGAGGATGAGGAGACGGAGCATCTCCTGGATTGGAGGTCACAACAGGCGCATGGAGATGGCTCTCTGTCGATCCTGGAGCGGCGACCCTATGTCAGGTACATCGAGTAGTTGTCATTAGGGTTAGGGTTAGGTTGTCGTCGCCGTTCGTTTAGTAAAGAGTTATGTATGAACTATATGATACAGTATGTATGATCAATCTTTTCTATGTTCAAAATTTCACGCGAACAACTTTTTTCAAATTTATGGTACGAGTTTTCAGTTTCTGTTCTAACAGATCAAATTCCAAACCGCAAAATGGTTTTCGGGAACTCAATCGACCTGAAGTCGATATAAATTCCCAGCCAAATTCCTCGTACTTTCTTTGTTTTAACAGAAAGTTCTTATACTTTCGAGGTCGTCACTGGTAGGACTAATTAAACTTCTTTTGGATAAGTTTGAGAAAACATATAAGAAAAGGAGATAAGAACGCAACAAGGACAGTTTTCCCTTTTTTTATTCACCGGATTTAAAATGGAACATGGATAGGGCTGTGAGGCTGTGACAACTCTACTGAAAGAAGTCAGAAGCAAATACTGTGCCGTCTCTTGCTAACGACGCTGCCTTCGTTTTGACTTATGTGAGATGTATTTTCTAATTGAATTTATTAAAAATCATACTAATATATAACACTCAACATGCTTGCATCAAACTACTGTCATATACAGCACACGTTCTACTGCTCATCGTAACTACAACTTATCATTTCCGTTGGGTGGAATTGGTGGCTCAATCTAGAAAAAATAAACTTCTATCTCGAATCAAATCTAGAAAGAACTAATTACTTGTACGCATAAATTAATTAAGAATCACCATCTTAGATAGATTTTGTTGCACTACCGCCTGATAATTGTGTTGTGCAATGTCACCCTCAGTGCTGTGTTTCAGATGGACGCTGGACAGGGCAGATTAATTAGTCCGCAACAAGATTCCACCTTGCTTCCTTGGCAAGTGAACAAGTGGAGATTTTGCATCTGCATGTTGCCTTAACAGTTTTCCACGAGGAGACCTCACCCCCGCGCCCACCTCCTCTGGGCGACACGGGGGAGCCCTTCCCGCCGGCGCCCCTCAGCCAACTCTCCCTCCCCCCACGCATCGCCGCCGCTGGAGAGGCCGCCGGCAAAGCCGCGCGGGCCCCGGGGAAGGTGGCGGCGGGGCGGTTGTTCCCCAGCTCGCGGATCCTCTTTCCTGCAGCAGAGGTGCGGCGCTTCTGCCGGCGGCGCGACTTGGCGGCGGGGCAGCGGACGGGCGCGGCGGCGCAGGGAGCCGGTGCCATGGAGGGTGGCCTTGCGGCCGCAGGAGGCTTGTGGCGGCGGCCCGCGGGCTGCATCTGGGCCCAGGCGGGCCGCATCTGGGCCGCGCGTGCTGGCGATGGGCGTGGCATCGACGTCCGGAGGAGGTGCGAGCGACGACGGCGCCGAGCTCCTGGATGTGGTGGTAAAGCTTGAAGGGCGGGCTGCTGGTTGGGGAGGTTGGGTTTCCTCCACCCTCTTCTGGCCACGGCAAGCTCACGGGGAGGAGGAAGCTGGGGCGGCGGCCCCGGATCAGCAGCTGCGGCAGTGGCACGGCCGGCATGATATCTACCGTGGCATGAGGTGCCTAGGTAGCTGCGGCATGCGGAGGAGATTGGTGGTCGACGACGGAGATATACTTCCAACCGGCTGCTCCCTGAGCTTCGCGGACGGGGAGAATTCCGGGCGAAAGCTTGCACGCACTCCGGTGTGTGCCAACGACGGCGGCGCCTTCGGACGTCGTTCCCTTCTTGATTGCGTCGTTGTGGAATCTCGACCCGGTCTGACGTGAGCGGTTTCAAGACTCTCCGGGTGAAAACCTAAGCCCCGTCGGGGGCGGGCGACGGTGACGGGCGCGTCACTACCTTGTTGGAGGCGTCGTCTTGGAGTTATTGGCCCTTGCGGTGCGATGGCTTCGCGATGGATGGGCAGGAGAGCCCCGTGGTCGAGGGAGGAGGATGCCGGGGCGGCGGCCCCGGATGGTGGTGGATGTCGAGGCGGCGGCCTCGGTCTCCCACGCTATGATGGTTCTATGAGGCAGAGCCGTTGTCTAGCGTGGATCTAGGTGGCGACCTAGTCGAAGACTGCACGGGCAGAGGGTTCGTCGACCTGACTGGATCGTCTTCGGGCAATGCGAAGGTCGATCTGGTTGCTACGTCGGGGCGGCGGCCCCGGAACAGGCTGGTTTTGGTGGCGACCTGGATGAAGACTGCGTGGGCAGAGGGTTTGTCAACCATGATTGGATCGCTTTCGGCCAATGCGAAGGTCGATCTGGTTGCTTCGCCGGGGCGGCGGCCCTGGAACAGGTGGTGTGTGCTGTGGCGTTTGGTTGACTTGTGTCGTGTGGGCGGCGGGTCGCTTCGTCTGTGCGGTTTTTTTGCCCTTTTTCCTTATAAACAGGGCTTTGTACAGTTTGTATGGTTTTTGGGCCCAGTTTCCTTTATAAACTGGGTCAATTCTATTCTATCTATTCGAGCGGTGGATATCGACTACTTTGAGCTAAAAAAAAAAGTGAACACGTGGATAGGTCGATCCGAGCTAGTTGATGACGTGCAAGATGTTAGAAGTCTATCGAGAGCGAACGAGAAAGACAACAAATGATTCGATAGATTGATTCATTGATCGATTACATGGAGTATTTATACAGGGACAACCGACTATCGGGATGTCGGTAACACGAAAAGACGCCTCTAGGAGGCATGTCGGTTTGGGCATATCTACAATCGTTTAAGACGGTTATATCTATTCCTAACACTCCCCCTTGCACAAAGCTACGTCTTGTATGTCTTGTATCCCTTGTATAATCTTGATAATATTCCATGTAGACTTGATGATCTTCGAAGTTGATAATATCTCCCCCAAAAACCCTGTGGGAAAAATATGAGGAGAATATGGTGTATGATATGTTGGTAAAACTCCTTTAACCGGTGGGGAAATAAGGAGAAAATGATGCAACATATGATGGTTATTGTTTCTTTGATAACTCATACGGAAAAATCTTAGAAAGGAAATATCCATAGCGAGTTTAGAGAACAATAAATATGCCTTGTATACTTCCTTTATAAACCCCGGTGGGGAAAACAGAAAGTATGACATATGATGTTTGAAGTTCTCCCCCAAAAACCTTTTGGGAAAAATGTGAGGAGAATTGTATTTGATATGTTGTTAAAACTCCTTTAAAACCCAGTGGGAAAAGTAAGGAGAAATGATACAACATATAATGATCATTGTCTCTTTCATAACTTATATGAGAAAACCTTGAAAGGATAAAACTCATTGGTAAGTTTAGAGAACAATTAATATGCCTTGTATACATCCGTTGAAAACCCCGGTGGGGAAAATAGGACATATGACATATATTCTTGTGTTGACATTACCTCATTAAAAACCTTGATGAGAACCTTGAGAGTAAACTCATAAAGGGAAAAAGAGTGTAATATAATGTTTGAGTAGGTTATAATTCAGGAAGAGACTCCCCCTGATCCTTGCAATATAGGGGCAATATGCTTAGTGATATTGCTTTTGTATAACCTGTTTGCATTTGAGCAACACAAGCATTATTATCTTGTAGATAATAGTTGGTGATTCAATAAAACCACTACAACATGAATGTTGAATGTGTTTTATCATTCCGTAAAGCCCCACATATTTTTGTGAGCCTTGTATTTCAGAATGATAGATGGGTGTAGCCATAGAGTCTATTTGGAAGACTTGAATGGAATGGTAAGCCCACCATGTAGGTACATGAAGCCCATCTGTGATCTAGTATTATGGGGATCGTAAAAGTAGCTAGTATCAGCGGATCCGATGATATTGGAGTTCAGATTTCTCTGAAATAACAAATAGGTCAAGATATTTCATGCCTTGGAGATATCAGAAAGATACTCTTGTTCCTGTCACTAGTGTTAGGTCCAATGGCACTGAGATTTGGAACAATATGTCCCAACATCTCTTATCCATCCTCCATGGTATGCATCTATGTTTCTCTACGTCTAGAGATTGAATAACCATAGAGTTTAGATGGATATGACTTGTCCATGATTTGAATTTCTCCAATAATTTCTGGATATAGGTAAAATGATGTACCATAATATTGAGTGAAGGTGCTCGAATTGTAGCTAAAGCAAAGTTTGATATTTTGCTTACATCCTTCATCTAAGATTCCGTCTCTAGATGATTACATGGTTCATCAATATGTTGTGTGTTGCGAGTGATGTTATAATCATCAACATACACTGATTTTATGAATACCCTTTCGAGGATTTCTTGATGAACATGTGTGAGCAATCATCATTGTTAGAGTAATCCTTTTGTATAAGGAACTCACTAAGTCGGTAGTACCAGATTTGTTTCGACTATTGTAAGTCATGTAGTGACTTTTTGAGTTTACACTATGCATGTTGCGATTTGTATTTGGATTCAAAATTGGGATTCCCATGGGAACTTATATGTCTGAATCAAGTGACACACGAATATATGGTCACTACATCTATCAACTGCATAAATAGATGATTTGTACTGCCATTGAGACAAGTTATCGGAAATTGATTCCACTTGTATCTAGAGAATGTATTTTGGGTATCTGCGTGAACCCTTATGCTACATGCCTTGCTATTGACTCACCACCTTGTTGTTCTCATTCCGTTCTTGGACGAAAACTGGTGTAGGTATTTCTTTTGTGTATACCTTCCTTTATTGAGCAAGGCTATTTCTTCTTGGATTGCATCCTTTGATTGAGTCCACTCCAAGCGAGTGTTTTGAACTCTACCACGGCCATGGTCTTTGGATCCGGATCATTGTAAAGGTTGTTTGCAATCATTGCTGAGAAATATATGTCGACAATTGTAGGCTTTCATTTATAAGATTCTCCAGAATGTATGAGGTTTGGTGGAAATCTTGTTTACCTTTGATGACTCTTCGTGGTTTCCCAATACGGTCAAGTCTAGGTATTCCGATATCCCAGTCATTGTGTGCACTATTGAGCTGGGTTGTGATGGTTTTCCATCCACGGGTGTATACTACACATTTTGTGTCTATCAACGTGAAGTTGACCTGCATTTACTGATGAAGAAATAGGCTTTCGCCCCGCTTTATAAATAAAGCACAACGGCCGAACCGATACAAAGTGATGAGGGGAACCTCTTACAAAGCAGATCACAGATAGAAAAAAGAAACACAAAGAGAACCAAACTTGCCACCAAAGACATCGGAACGGGCAGGAAGTACTAGGCTCCACGACACCGCCCCCAAGAGGGTAACGACGTAGGACGCCGCCGCTGTCGAGACCGGAATGGTCAGGGGTTTTCACCGGAGCCCTATCGCGACGTAGATAGCCACAACGACGCCCCCAGGAGGGTAACGATACCCGCAGACATCGCCGTCGTTGGCGCCAAAGCGCTGAGCTTTCGCTCGGAAAAACCTACGCAAACGATTGCACAAACGGACCGCCCACAGTCCCGAGAAAGGTCTCCAGGCCACGATCTGGGAGAAGCTGCCACCAACACCAGGAACCCCCGCCACCCGCTCCTCGCCATCCACACGGCCAAAGAACTAGGCCATCACCACCGCCACGACGCTCGCCGTAGAGACGCCCGTGTCAGCCACCTTCCAGGGCCGCCGCCCCGGCGTCCGCAACCTCACACCAAGGAGCCAACAAGTCACGGGGACAACGTGACAATTGTGAGTTCGACGACAGATATAGGCCCACGATGGCGATGGCGGCAATCAATCGGAGGAGATCCCGTCCTCCACCGCATGATGCGGCCGCCGACCGGACGCAACAGCAGGTCCGGTCGGGCCCCAGATCAGCCCAGCAGGCCCAGATCAGGCCCAACTAGTCCCGCCATCGCTCTGCAGCGTCAAGATCGCCGCTGTCATCACGCAGAAGGACCCCGGGTGTGTGCACATCTGCCGGGCCCCGTAGAACCCAGATCAGGCCCAAGAGGGCCCAGATCTGGGCCGAGCACCACCTGCCATGGCCATGCCCCAAGGTCCACCCATCCCTGCCGCCAAGCTATCCCCACCATCGCCGCCGGAGACCCACGCCGCCACGAACCGTCGCCCTCCAACGAGCAGGGCCGGCATGGCCTCGATGGCTGACCACTGGCAAGAGGTCGCCCGAGCTACTCGAGACACCAGCCACCCAGGAGACCCCGGGCTGCCGCCGCTTCCAGCGCGTCGCACCGCCGCGAAGCCGCCGCACCACCGCCGGAGAGGTCGCGCCGCCGCGCCCTTCGCAAAGCACGGCGCCCCCGCCGATGCCGAGGCCCGCGCCCTGGCCCCGCACGAAGGGGAAGAAGGATCCCCGCCGCCGCCGCGCTCGGCCTTAGGCCGGAGGCGCCCACCGGCGGCGGAGGAGGAGAGAGCTAGGGGAAGGGGGAGCTAGAGGAGAGGACTAGGGTTCCGCCGCCGTCGCCCGCGGGGACGAGGGGCGGAACGAAGGGGAAAAGGAGGTTTTTTTTTCCCAATCCTCCACCTGCATTTACTGATTCTGAGGGTTTCTTCCTCAGTTTCGTTTGTTGCTTGCAAGAAGCTGAATCCTGCTGTGTGGTTGTACTTCTCCCCCTCTTGTTTGAACAAGGAGTTGAGTGGGTTTTTATGGTATACCTCCACTCTTTCGGGCACACTTGTTGCAGGATTATAGGATTTTGTGATATGTTTGTAGCCAGTAAATGGATTTGGCAGGTTATTTGCAATCTGTTGCAAATTAGTGATTTTCTAAACGTGAAGTTCAGTGTCTTGAGTACGTGAATTTGAGGCAGAAATGTGTTGAACATTCCAATTGATTTCCTGGCTTTCTTTTTGGTACTTAAAATCTCCCCCTAATGCCTGGAAATTGTCCTCACTAAGCATACTAGCCTTGAATAACTCCCCCTGACAGGGGCATGAGGTATTTATAGTTGACGGAAATACAATTATTCCTCACATAGATCCCGAATTTTCTGTGAGGGGCCATTGATGTATGCCGTGGTGGTGATATCGGTATGTAACCGAATTATCGCAGATGGGAAATACTTTTGATTTGCACGTACTAATTTTAGAGGGAAGGTACTACGATATGTAGTCCACTGCAATTGAATTATGTCAGCGGGGTGTAAATTTGCATGACTCCAACGCAAGGTTGGTATTTGCAATTCATTAGTAAGAGATACGCTATGAGCTTAATTCTCTCTTTATTAGAGATTCAACCAAGCCATTTTGAGTGTGGATATACGGGACCGAGTGCTGATCTTCAATCCCTAGTGCCATGAAATAATCATTGAAGGCACGTGTGGAGAATTCAACAGCGTTGCCCTTTCAGATAATGAGCTTGTCTCATTATTTGTCGAATTCATGGTTTTTGTGTGGATGATAGGCACACGTGGGACCATCGTGAAGATGTGTCATTTATAACCATGAAACTCTTAAAGGTCCACACAATGGTTCGAGGTGTCCACAAACTCCGAAGATTGTGGGAATTTAGCATCATTTAAATCCTAACTAATGGAATTGCTGATAATTTTTCGCATCATCCCTATGCTGGAATGACCAAGGCGATCATGCCAAGTTTGGAATGCATTGGCATTCTGAAAAATTTCCATGTTCGCAACATTGGTTACGGTTTTAATGTATGTGTAGTGCAATCCTGACGATAATGAGATAATTTTGCATTTAAATGCTTGTCATATCCGTTGTTGTAGTAAAAAGGAGATACTCCTCTTTGTTGTCATCATGGGTTTCGATATGGAAACCATTTCTGACGGATATCTCTACATCTTGTAGGGTACGAACTTAATCAAGATACTATAAAGCGTTCTCGATTAATACTTTAGTACCCCATAGGGAGTGTAAATTTGGTACTGACAGAACCAACAATTACAACATCGCGTCTAGCGATTAAAATATATTGTTATCTCTTAGTAAGAGTTTTGAATATATATATTTCCCCATGTATATAGTTTGTGGTTCATTGTACAAAGAATGTTTACTCTTTCATCACATTGACTCCCGTAAAATTCTATATATAGAATTGAAGATTTTCATTATGAAAACCTTTATCAGATATATAGAACACATACAAATTTCTTTGTATCATAACTACTGATACAATATACTGTGATATACAGTAATTGATGACAATTTTATGTTTATTACAACAATAAATAGACGTAGATAAGGAGTTGGGGAGACAAGTAAAGTCTCCAAACATGTCATGTGAATAATATTCGATGACCATGTTCTCCATGTTCATGGGATTTTCTGAAAGTTGGGGAGCTTGTTGTTACATTATGTGAACATCTGACTTCCCTAGTATTTTCAGATCGGAGATTGAAGTGTGCTTCATATCTTTACCCTTGAGTAGGTCGGTTGCGTCCCACAGAATATTATTATTTAGCGGGGCATCTCTCTAGGGGAGATTGAAGTGCCGCCATAGTTTCATGAGACACATTATTTGACCTTATTGTCTATAACTCATGTAGGTTAGTTGTGACCTTCGAGAGCAAGCTCATCGAAATATGGTCATCTTGGCTTACATGGATGAGAATCAGAGATTTTGTAAATTTACTTGTATGTAAATTAAAATCATCATGGTTATGTTGTAATAAAATTTGCAAAATTGTGAGTTTCAAACATCTATCATAAACACTTTGGAGATATCACCATTTGGGGTCCGTCTCACTTGGAGATATCACCATTTTTATGGAGTCCGTCTCAGAGTACTAAGAAGCATAATCTGACCGAAATCAGTAGACGCCTTGATCTTAGTACCTTATGCTATGATTTGATTTAAATATATGGGAGAGCACGTTGAAGGTAGTCATAATGTCAATTTTGACAAAATGTAGACCTTACAATAATTGTGGATAATCTGCATATCATGCAGTAGATGCCACATTACCTTGTGATCCCATATATAAATTTGAGATATTCACTTTATAATTTTGCATATCAATTCAATTCGAATTAATTCAATTTTGTGCCTTTTAGGCATTTTTGCACTTAATTGATGGCGAGTTGATATTTAATTTTTGCAAGAAAAATTAATCTCAATTGCAAAAAGACGTAATTAATCTCGACATGTGGCGAACATGGAGATAATAGATCTAAGAAAGATTCCGGAATACACCGGTACTCGACAGAAAAACAGTACTATAGAGGTACTGAATTTATATTTGCAAGAAATTAAAAATCTCAATTGCAAATAGGCGTAATTAATCTCGACACGTGAAAAACGTGGAAATATATTACATCAAATTAGGTTCTGGAATACATCAGTATTCGAACAGAAAACAGTACTGAAATATATGTACCGAATTTAACAGTCTAAAACAGGAATAAAATCACTGCTAGAAGCTACTGATACAATACTAATTTGCTAAAAGTAAGCATATTAAGCTAATTAGCTACAGTATTAAATAAGTAGCAAGTATTGCCTTGATTCCCTGCCTCTGTGCCGCGTGCACATGGCCACGTACGAAGCCTGGTCAAACTAATAGATAAGGAGAGAGACAGGGAAAAAAATCCCCAATTTCTCAATCCCTATCCTCACGAGACACAGGCGGAGACTTCCATGGCCGGCCGAGCGCCACATCGAGGCACGCCGCCGCAGCAGCGCTCACCGGCGGCGAGGGCGCTCCCGCCGCGCTCGTCCTCGTCAGAAGATCCTCCAGGGAGCAGGGTGCTCGGCGCGACGCCGTCGAAGGCGCCATTCGCAAGCCCGAGGGCGGCCGGGCGCCGGGCTCCAAGTCCCCGCGCGTGCGTCGCGGTTGCTCGACGGCGGGCTGGAAGGCCATGAGGCGACACCGAGCGCCCGTGCGCGGTGAAGGCGGAGGGGTGGCAGGGGAGCCGCGGCCCGCGGAGGACGGCGTGCGCGGGTATCCCGGCGGCACGGCATCGTCCTCAACTGCGGGTGTTGCGACGGGAGGCGCGGCGGCACGGCGACCTCAACGGCCGCTGGGGTCGGAGATAGCAGCGGCGCGGGAGAGGGGCGCGTCGCCCGGGCGCTGGTCGTGAAGACCAAGCGCGCCCAAGGAGCACCACCACGCCGGGAGGCTGTGGTCGCGTGAGCCGGTGCGCTGCGGGCATGGCCAACTCCGGCGGTCCGCGCCGTGGGACGCCGTGTTCGGGCTCACCTTGTTGTGCAGAGGAGTCGCCGGTGATCCACCGTCGTCCGTCGACGGTATGGCGGGGCGTCTGCCCGCTGTTGTCCTCTTCTTCTGTTCTTGTTCTTTTCGATCTCGAAATCGCTCAGGTGTAGAGCAACGTGGCTGATAACGTGTTAGAAGTCTATCGAGAGCGAACGAGAAAGACAACAAATGATTCGATAGATTGATTCATTGATCGATTACATGGAGTATTTATACAGGGATAACCGACTATCGGGATGTCAGTAACACGAAAAGACCTCTAGGAGGCATGTCGGTTTGGGCATATCTACAACCATTTAAGACGGTTATATCTATTCCTAACACAAGAAACTCTCACTCACTCCTTCCAAGCTAAAGGGAATAAAGGACACCGACCATCTGTCCTTCTTTTTCTTATTCAAATTATTGTTTTATTATCCATTTTTTTATTGGTACACGTATGCATTCTAGCTTTTGGATTGCATATTTCAGCAGGAGTGGAAATGTGGCCATTTGGACAGAAAGGAATCCGCCTGCAAGCTAATCGGTGCTTAGCAGATGATTGTCTCCAAAATGATGCAACACCCTCAATTTTATTTCCATCATCAATTTTGTTAGAATGAGAAAATAAAGTCTTGCAATGTGCAAGCCGATGAAATCGCCATGAGTTAAAAAGTCGCATGTTAGAGCATCTCCAGTCACGATTGCCAAAATCAGCCCCCAAACTGTCCGCGGACGCGTCCGGACGCGTCCGCGGACAGCCCCTAAAAGTGGCCTCCTCCAACCATGTACCCCAAAACCTCCCCAAATTGTGGGGTCACTTGCATGTGATTGGTGGAGAAGGAGAGAGAATGATCAATGAAGGACAAAAGAAAAGAAAACAAAGGAAAAAATGTCCCATCGGACGCGTCCGGTCGCGTCCGGTCGCCCCCAAACCCTCCCCATATATGGGGTGGGTTTGGGGGTTGCCGGACAGCTCGGACATATGGGGAGTGTTTGGAGACCATGGTTGGGTGCATGTTTTTACCTCAAATCTTGTCCGGGCTGTCCGCCCGGACGTTTGGGGGCGGTTTGACAACTCCGCTTGGAGATGCTCTTAGCCTACCAAACATCTTATTGCAAGGAAATCCATCTTCGCATCGTCAATCACACGGTTGAATGCACAATTCATAGCCACCAGTGTCGCATCCGTCGTGAGATGATATTGATACTAGGCAAGTGCCCACTTTGTCGAAAATCTGTCTTTCTTTGGACGCTCTTGCTTTATTTTCTACTCCCTCCGTGCAAAAATAAGTGTCTCAAATTTGCTCAAAAATGGATGTATATATACATGTAACATGTCTAGATACATCCACTTTTAGACAAACTTGAGACACTTATTTTGAGACAGAGGGAGTATATTTTAACATTAAGTGGTGAAGACGACAATAACACCACTGAAGTTGGAGGATGGTTGGCGGTAAGGCAGGGAGTGGTACGGAATCACGTCACCGCAAGATGTGGCGAATGAGGGAATTCAACGAGAACAAAATGAACCAAGAAACAAAACAACCGAAGTAGATTGAGAAAGCAAAAGAAGAAAGACTGCATTTTTTTGACTATGACTACGGCGGGCTCTTAGAGCCAGCCTGAATTTCATTACTCAAAAGTTGCCTATGAAACTTTGCAGCCTCTACAAGATTACAAGATAGGTTCAAATAAATCAGAGTTTACAGGGGATACAGGAGAAGGGAAATAAAAGAAAGAACGTACACCGACAACATACAAGAGAGGGGTCACTTCGAGAGAAAACTCGGAGACAGTTGATTGATGAGAAGCTCATCACAACCCAAGCACTGCGATCACAAAAGAGGATCCACAGGACATGACAGCGGATATACCCAGCCACGACACTGCACCATCGACGTAATCGAACACCAACGCGCATCCGAGGCCACACAGCGCGCCGACACCACCTGTGTCGGGGGCATGGCCGAAAGGTCGCGCGCGGCAAAGACGACGCCACGACGCCTGTGTGTCGCCGACTGAAGTTGGAAGGCATCGGAGATACCCTCACCGCAAGTGGGGGTGGCCGCCGTAGTCGCAAGGCGTAGCACCACCGAGTGCAACCCCAACTCCATCTGGGTCCGATTACCCGAAGGGTGGGCTAGCCTAGAGCACGCACGAAGACCACCCACGCCAGCCACGCCATAGGTCTTCGACAAGGATCCAACGCGAGGGTCTAGCAACCGACAAGGAGAAGCTCCCACCACCACTGCCACGGCTCGCCTCGCTATGGAGAGGAGACCGCACCCATGGCCGCCATCTGCAGAACCATGGGGCACATCAATACAGAAGGAACAAAGTCCTCTGACACTGATGGCGAGACAGAGGGGCTCGACACCCAGCCACGACGGCCCCCACGTAGGGAGCACATCACCACCATGGCCGCCATCTGCGAAGCCACGACACCAGCCATCCTCAACGGCGCCCCGCTACAGGACGATGGCCAAGTGTAGAAGAAGACGACCCTCGCAACCACCGGAGAGCACCGCACCGGCCAACAGGACGGACCCGGAGAATGCCCGCGCCGACACAGTCGAGCACCGTCAAAACCGACGGCACCCCCGGGGCCAGGATCGACGGCCGAACCACCGGGGCGCGGCGGGAGCAGCTCCTCCCAGAGACGGCGACGAACAGCGCCGCGGCCCGCCAAGCCCATCTGGGCCCAGACGGGCCCGAGCAGCAGGACGCCGCCACAGCCGCGCCGGCGGAGCAGCACGGCCGCGCCCAGCTCGCCGAGGGCCGCCGTGGGCAGGCGCAGGTGCCCGAGGACGGGGGGAGCGCGGGGGGTGGTGGAGGCGGCGCACCCTCGAGCAGCGGCCTCCTCGAGCTGCTGAGATACTCCGCGAGCGGTGATATGTCCAAAACGTATCTATAATTTTTGATTGTTTCATGTTAATATTATGTCTTTGACACTGTTTTTATATTAAGTTATGATTTATTTGGACTAACCTATTAATAGTTGTAAAAGTGCACAATGTTCTTGTTTTACTCTTTGATGTGTAGGAATTATCAAAAATACAAGAGGAAACCTTGTTGGAGTCGAATTGGGACTTTCCTGAAATCTGTCTGAAAACTCTTTTTAAAGATTGTCACGTTACGGGTCGAAGACGGCGTCAAACGGAAATCTCGCCGAAGACAAAGTTGCAGGAAATTTTCCGCCGAACGTTCTAGACATAAAATTCGCCTGATTCCGAGTCCGGACGGCCGAGATAACCCGATTTACTGCAATCCTAGATGGGATGACGGGAATCCGAGAAGCTATATAAAAGGAGGAAACCTAACTCGTGGAGGACACCCCATACCACGAATTTGCAGCCACCAAAGACACGTTTTTGCCTCCCCCATGGATCCCATCTCCATGGGGGAGGGCTCCCAAGAAGCCATGAAGGAGGGAGTCTAAGGGGCGGCGCTCCCCCATGATGCCGGCGGCGGGGAAGGAGCTCCCCGCGCCGCCGCCGACGCCGCCGCGCCTGCCTCTCCGCCGTCTTCACCGCCATCTCCATCACCAACTCCTCCTTGTATTCAGTGGTTCATCCTCCCAAAAACCTCTGTACCGTCCTATGTAAACATGTTGTTTGATGCTATAATATTTATCTTATGATCTATGACATGTTTATGTAATTTATTTGTCTTTTGTTTGCTTGGTTGAATGTCTTTGGTTCATTAGAGCTTATGTTGATATGGTACTGTCCTTTGGTGTCCATTAAAATTGTGCGCGCATGGATCAAACATCACGGGGTTGGTAGTATTTGTAAACGAAGGGGGAGTCCTGCCGGAGTGACAGAAACCTAAGGGCGCGAACCGGTTAGTTACACGTATGAGAGTAATAGGATCTTAAATTTAAGACTATGGTTGGGGAAACCTTAATGCATTGTTAGTATTCGCGGATTCTTTCTAACAATCCAATCATATAGTACTTGTAATCCCAAGTAGTGGAGTGCATGTATATTTAGCCTCTCCCACATAGAAAACTGCATCGAAGACAATGAATCCGATATATTCGGTAATTAATCTTGGACAAAACCATCACAATTACCATCACTTTTCCACACTCATGGTACTGTTAGTTTATGGTTACTTAGTGTACTTTATTGCTGCAGCACTAACATTTACTTTCTTATATTTATTATCTCGCAAAGCTATCTCTCATACCCGTATTGTTACTCTAGTATTATTTCCTAGATAAAGTAAACGTTTAGTGTGCGTAGAGTTGTATCAGTGGTTGATAGAACTTGAGAGAATACTTATCCTACCTTTAGCTCCTCGTTGGGTTCGACACTCTTACTTGTCGAAAAGGCTACACGCGATCCCCTATACTTGTGGGTTATCAAGCGGCAGGTCCCGCCGCCCTCATCACCGGCGTCGCGCGGGCTTTTCCCGGCGGCAGCCTCAGGGGACGGCGAGGGAGGGAGGCAGGGGGAGGTGGCGGCGGCAGGGGGCTAGGGTTCGCCCCTCCCGTCGCCCAGAGAGGAGGCGACGCGAGGGGTACGCGAGGGCCGTATACCAAAGACTGCATTTGTCTGGATTCGACTTGAGTTTCCGTTGCGTTGACAACCATTGTACAGATACATCATCGTTCTCACTTAATCCACACACAAAATAATCCACACTTCTAATAAAAATCGAATACGACCAAGAAATAACAATGTAGGTGTAAATACCATTCGTGCCTACAAAAAAACCATTGCAAGATTTCATTCTGCTTCTCCACATCAAAATCTAATATAATATAGACACTTGCATTACGCTGCATATTATATTTATCATATACTTTTACACCTTTTTATCTGAATGTCCTCTTTATTATCTAACATACACATGCTAACAAATGTTCTATCTTATGTTAATCCCATGCTATATAAATCTGGAATAGAGGTACTCCCTCCGTCCACAAAAAGATGTCTTAACTTTGTTCAAATTTGCATGTATCTATACATGAAACATGTCTAGATACATGCACATTTAGATAAAGTTGAGACATCCTTTTATGGACGGAGAGTACTAGTAGTATTTCTATCGTATTCCAAACCTCAAAACAGAGTGTGAACGAAATCTCGTGCTGAGGTTGAGACATCCTACAGGAAGCGACGACGTGTTGCTTTAGCTGCCTCCAAGAGGAGGACACAATTGAGCATGTGTTGGTGCAGTGTGTGTATGCCCGGGAGACCTGGCACCGGTGTTGTCAGCGGCTGCAGGTAAGGGTGACAACGCCGGTGTTGTCTGATCAGTTGGAAATGTGGTGACTGCGGGAGCGTGCTAGGTTTAAGGGCAAAGATCTAATTCGTAAGAAGTTCAACACGGCGGTTTCTCTGATCTGCTGGTCCTTTGGAAGCAGAGGAACGTGAGGGTGTTCAACAATCTAAGCCAATAATGCTCGGCTGAGGTGTTGTCGGGTAGGATCATCGACGGACTCAGGCTTTGGTTTACCATCCGAGGCAGTGCAGGAGGGAGCAGACAGATGACGCGAGAGTAGGCTTAGGTGTGGAGTGTGGTGTGTGCTGATCCTTATTTCGCCAAGTGACTTAGCTTCTTGTAATTTGTAATTGACTTCTGCCTTCTATAAAAATAGGTGCGCTATTGGGGCACTCTTAAAAAAAAAATCTCGTGCTGAGGTTGGCATCCACGTGTCCGTGCGGCAGCCGCGTGCACGCCCACCGCCACCCACCGGTCACCCACCCGCCCACGCACCGGTCGCCGCCGGTCACCTCCACAAGCACACACACAGAGTCACAGGCACGGGATAAAAGCCAACTACCCTCCTCCTCTCTACCCGTTTCTTCTTCCTCCTCCTCCTCAGATCAAGAAAACCGTGTCCCAGAAACCACCGAGATCGAAGAAAAGGCGCCGTCGACTAACGGATTCTCGCGCTGTCCTCGTCGGCACGGTTCGAGCGGTTGTTTTTCCTGGGAGATTTATCTTCCCTCTTTTCTTGTCGCCGGCCGGAGAGGACGGCGGTTCGGGTCGCGCGGAGATGGTGGCCGAGGCGGAGGTGATGCATCAGCAGCCCGCGCCGGTGTTGGAGGTTGCCTACGGGCGGTGCGTCGCCAAGGGGGGCGAGATGTCGGTGGTCGCCGTGCCGGAGGTAGGGCTCGAGGTCGCCGTCGAGGTGCCTCGCATGGTGAGTTACGCCGCTAAAGCTCGTGCCTTTTTCTTTCCTCGTAGCATGTTAATCTCCTTAGACCGTTTGTCCGTAAGAGATTGGGGAATTTTAACCACGGATCAGATAAAGTAGCTGTTAGCCTTTATTGTTGGATTTTATGACAGATTTGTTGATGTAATCAGCTCGAAAGTTCCATGTATCTTGTGAAATTATTGTTTACATAACCTGCAAATGATTTGTGGATGCAAAAGTCTGACATCTTTCATGAAAAGTGGCTCCTTTTTAGAGGGTTCTAGTTCTAGGGTGGTGGTGGTGGTTGTAGGCCACAGGGGGGAGAAAGTGGGTGCTCAAATTATTGGAGCCATTTGTCTAGTGTGTAGGGTTGTTCAGTTGTGATATGTGTTCTTCTGCAGTAATGCAATTTAGTTCTTAATCAAGTCAGAAGATATCAGCTAATTGCTGCGATTAGGATTTTGAATCTCTAGTTAATTTAGATTGTTTTGAGTGTAAACGGTAGAGTGGGCTTTTCTGCTGTTAAGCTGTGTATTGATCCACCGTTGAGAGACCACATTGGACTTTTGTACTCAAGTATATAGTTCACCCTACTGTGCATGGTTTAATCATGTTTGTCTAGCAGTTTAAGTAAAAAGGCCCATGTTATTTGTATTTGTTATGAAGTTAACACGGTGGTAATGGCTTTGTGTTTTTGGTATAGGGGTTGACAAGTGCCGATGGTGCGACGAGTGTGTCTGCCGAGACACTACAGTTTGTGCCCAACATTCGGTCTGGTAGCTTTGCTGATATCGGCCCTAGGAGATACATGGAAGATGAACACATCCGGATAGATGATCTCTCGGCTCATCTTGGCTCGCTTCTGGTCTGCCCATTACCTAGCGCCTTCTATGGGGTAAGTCAGTAAGTGTTTACTGCATAGACGCCTCCTGCATTTTATCACACGGTTATATCCTTAGAAACAGTGCCTAAATGGCTAATCCTGTTTCTTCTGTTTGTATCTACTAGGTCTTCGATGGCCATGGGGGTCCGGATGCTGCAGCCTACATGAAAAGACACGCGATGAGATTCCTTTTTGAGGATAGGGAGTTTCCACAATCAACGCAAGTGGATGATGTATTCGTTGAGTCCGTTGAGGACTGTATTCGCAGTGCGTTCTTGGAGGCTGATCTTGCTCTGGCTGATAGTTTAGACATCAGCCGCTCTTCTGGAACTACAGCACTCGCAGCATTAGTCTTTGGGAGGTAAGCTGTGCATCATTAATCACAGTTCCAATCTGCAGAATCGCGCAATACTCGTTTCAGCGCACATGCTCATTCTAGGGTCTGACCTGTCCTGCAGGCAACTGTTGGTCGCAAACACCGGTGACTGCCGCGCGGTGCTGTGTCGGAGAGGCATAGCGATGGAGATGTCCCGAGACCACAGAGCGAACCACGCCGAGGAGTGTGAGAGAGTCGCCGCGTCCGGTGGCTACATCGAGGACGGCTACCTCAATGGCGTGCTCTCTGTGACGCGTGCCCTCGGTGACTGGGACATGAAGACGCCCGACTGCTCCACGTCACCCCTGATCGCGGAGCCGGAGTTCCAGCAGGCCATGCTGAGCGAGGACGACGAGTTCCTCATCATGGGCTGCGACGGGATCTGGGACGTGATGACGAGCCAGCACGCAGTGGGCATTGTGCGTAGGGGCCTCCGGCAGCATGACGACCCTGAGCGGTGTGCGCGGGAGCTCGTAATGGAGGCGAAGCGGCTTGAGACCGCCGACAACCTCACCGTGATCGTGGTCTGCTTCGGCTCGGAGCTCGGCTCGCCGCCGACTCAGCAGCAAGATCAGGCTGCCGCGAGGCCGAGGAGCTGCAAGGGCCTCTCGGCGGAGGCCCTCCTCAACCTGAGGAGCTGGCTGGAGACTGATCGCTAGATGAGATACCGTTGGTTTGTTCCCACGTTGTAAATATGCTGACATCAATCGAGGAAATCGTAACATTAGTTTCTTCTATTTGTTCAGGCATCAGCCAGCAGTTTTGTAGGGGTATTTTCCTGTTGTTTTCTTCTCTTTTGTTGTTGCTCACGACATTGCTGTTGTACATAGATCCGTTGCGTCCATGGATGGACCTCCTTTCCTCGAGTAGACGCTGTTATATTTAGCTGTATTACTGGACGCTCTAATTAATGAACTAACTCATGTTCGGGTTCTGTGTCTTACCATGTTTCGATGATAACATAAAGTGAACTGTTGGAAACTTTTAGTCAAATGAGAATGAGAGCTCTTGGAAATTTTGTGATAAGAATCGAGGTGGTAGTGGGATGGCTGGCACCTGCACCACTCGAGGCTAGACAGACAACCCCTTCACCAACTCCACAGCCTCCTCCCTTGTCTGTTGCTTTCCCAATACATAGCAGTCAAAGAATATTTCTACACTTTGTGATAAGACTGCATCGGAGACATTAGAAATCAGTGAGCAGCGACGATAGCAGCTAGTTCATCGCACCTACGCCTCACACACAGCTCTGCCAACTCCGACAAAAACGACGGGCAGAAAGAGCCGCCGTTTCATTTGACCAACGGAATGTTAGGTGACAGGCAAATAGAGAGTATAAACGTATACAACTATACAGCGACGGCGGCGGCATCAATGGGTCACTGACTGCAATACCAATTCTTGATTGAGTGAGATGACAAGTCCATGGTGATATGATATTCTACGATGTGATACTACACTAAACATATCTCCCGTGGCAGTTATCTTTTGCAACAAGTCCAGAGGAATACAACAAGCTATGGTAACTTGGTGTCGCAGCGATACTTGTGATATGTGTTCCAGAGAACCAGCCAGCCAGCAGACGCCGTCACTGCGGCGGTATTTGAATCGACTTTCAGCTATCATCACGCTACTGTTGATGCTGATACGCGACGACTACCATCTACTCGGCTGTGTGAACCTATATCCAGATTCTGTGCGCAGCAGAGGATTCCTACGCTCCCCTCCCAACAGATCAGCTGGACTTCTTGTGTGGGCTAGCTTGGCGGGGGTGTCTGTGTAGATCTTCCGAAAGGGAGGATGAGGTCGACCATGGAGTCGTACTCCTCTCTGCTAACCTGGGCCGAGTTCAAAACCTGCAGTGCCCAACAGAAAATACAATCATGTTACTCAGTCAGAACACGTACGCATCATCGTATTTGCACAAAGTAGGGGGAGGAAACATCACCTTCTGCACAAGCTTCGAGTCTGAGATCACTGGAGCAATAGCAGGAAGCTGCTGAACAGAGAGTGCGTCGAGCAGCACAAGAACCATCAGTTGCCACTGCCTCGATCTCAGAGGAGGCAGTGCTTCAACCAATGACATTGTCTCAATCAAGTATCCCTGGTAGCAATGAAACAATTCCCATTAGGTTATCAATAAAGCAGAAACATGTGGTTCAAGGTGTCAGGGCACAAATAATTAGACACTATAATCAAGATAACCTACACATTTGTTACGCTGATTAGATGTTAGCCCGAACAGACAGAATGCCCAGAAAGGTTCTAGGCTTCCAAGTATAGCAGACATGAGCAAACCCTATGCAGTAAGGACATACCCAGGTGCGTCTAGTGTCATGATACAGAAACATGGGCGCTCTATCTTTTTTGAAAGAAATATGGGATCCCAACTCTACCAGAGTAATTTCTCAAATGTAGTTTACCCGTTGTAATGTGATATTTTCCAGCTAGTAAGGTCAAAAATGTTCATACGCAACTAAGTCTATGCAGAAAATTATAGCTTTGGACTAACTGCACAACAGTAAATCAAGCAATGAACTCGTCGTGTTTCATACCAGAGTCGTCTCCAGCTTAGAGACTGGGATTCGCATCCTCAAGTTTGATACAAGTACAGGCAATGCAAGAGAAATGCAAGAAGCTAAAGCTCTTTTAATTTCGGATGACTGGCTATCTTTCGTAACTCTCTTCTCAGGATACTCTCTCCCGTTAGAAATCAACAGCTCTTCCACAGAACTTTCATCAAGCATGTACACATATGCTAAAGATGACCGGGATATCCATCCAAATAGCGTGGACCACATTGATGCAAAAGCAGACAGCTGAAAAGATGTGCATGTCAGGCTTAATTCCAAAATGAATCATGGAGTAAGAAAAGAACTGATGTTTTGTTTTCTGAAGGATGCTTACGGTTAAACTAAAACCTTCAGGTGGCATGTCGTGCCACGAATCATCGACTTCAAACATGTCTGTGTCTAGAAGCACAGTCTTCGTTGGCCACTTAACTACACCATTATCTGTTTCAGATACTTCCTTCTCCACGGTATCACTGTCCTTATCATTCTCAAACTGTTTCTGGTGAAGCATGTCAGGCAATATAATGATCCCTGCCTTAGAAACTGTGTTCAGAAAGGTACAAGTCAGTATATCAACAACAAAAGGGAGTGTACATATCAAAGGATCACAAGGTTATGGAAAATTATGTTTACCTGCATCTTCCACTTCTGATGTGCCTGAAGAAATAGCTCCTGCTGCCTCAGTAAGGGCAGCTGCACAAGCCTCTGCAGATTCACGCCTTAGTGAACTGTCGATGTCTGCATTAGATTGTTTATCATCTGATGAATGGATATCATATGCTTTGCTTATTTCTAAGATGCTCCCACTCTCATCCGCCCATGTCACAGACTGACTTCGGTTCTTGGACCCTGCAGCCTTCAGTGAGGATTTTGGTGCAGCTCTAGCCTTCTCAAATTCTTCATGTAGTTGTTCACCGTAACCAAGTGCTGAATCTCTTACGGAGTATTGAGATGTTGAGGGGTGATTATCTGCTAAGATGGAACTTGAGAAGTTATATTGACCCAAAGGCCCTTGGTCCATCTTTAGTGAAGCAGGATCCCCCATAATGATTGTACTAGTAAAGCCTACTCCATGCCCATCACTTCCAGCAGGTTTTCTTGCAGGCTTACTCTTGGATGCCCTTGATGACACTCTAGTTGATTTCTTTTTCTTTTTCTCTTCCAAAACTACATGCTCTAGCTGCTTTGCAATGGAATCTGTGATGCATGTCGACAACATATCATTCTCTTCATCCTGTTTGAAAATCTCCAATGGGGTTTTAGCTGGTTCTTTTTTATTCGCTTTCATGTTGTCATCCAACTTTTTAGCTAGTACTTCTGAGCTAACTTGTGCTTCCACTGAAGAAGATGAAACAACCATGCCCTGTTTGCTGGGAGCATCAGTCCCAGAATTCACGTTCTTATTTCTGGACTGCTCAGCTCTACTACCTTTGCTCTGTTTAGCCTCTGGCATTGGCCCTGAAATACAGAACACAAGCTCACTGTTTCTTCAGTTGTTCGAAACTTAATATAAGCCGAATAAAGGGAAAGAGATAAGCATCCTTTCATGTACAGTATTGTGCCTGCAAGTGAAACTACCGTCACTCTTATAACATTTACACTAGGCTCTAGAACATTATGAACAGAATAACCAATGGGATGTGCTCACACAAACCTGACTTTATTTCTTGTGTTCAATTACACAAGAAACCTAAAATTGTTCCTTATCAATAAAAGTAAAATGGCATCTGTTCTGCTCATTTCTTGCCGTAGTACTGTCTCCAGAAGATCATTCCAATTTATCTCTGC
This sequence comes from Poa pratensis, assembly GCA_947311845.1. Classification (NCBI taxonomy): domain Eukaryota; kingdom Viridiplantae; phylum Streptophyta; class Magnoliopsida; order Poales; family Poaceae; genus Poa; species Poa pratensis. Next base: position 23,429,647 of record CAMZMU010000039.1, read on the forward strand.
CTCTAAATTCCTAGGGGTGGGAGCGAGACAGGTTGGGCCCATTGGACCAGCAAGCTGACACTCGAAAAGGGGCCTGACAGTTGTGTTCACCAACCAGCTCTCACTTCATTTTAACATTTTTTTTTAAATTATACCAAAGATTGCATGTGTTTCTCAGGTTGGGCTGACATAGACAATATGCAGACAGGAATGAACTTTGATTAGATTCGCCAACTAGAAAATTACTACGTCCTTGAATATTTGAAGTGGATAATTTGAGCCACCAATAGGCAGCAACTCGAAGCTCACAATAAAGAATATGCCTACTAACTGCAGCCACCATTCAGAATATTTGATATTCCACGTAATCTCAGCACACACTCCAGCTAAATTCAGATTTTGATACAAGTAAATTCTATATTCCAATATCTCATAACCTGTACATTTCCATCACAATGACTTGCCATAGATCGACAAAGAACTCACAAAGACAATAAAACAGCTCAGCCATTCTATCAATCCATATAACGAGCGCTTGCCAATTATTGGGAAGGGGAATGAAAGTTTAGAGGAGGGGAGTTGCGGTGAGATTAGACAAGGGATGTGTCATTTTAGTCCTGAAGATCCTTTGTTTGGTATCTAATGCGAATTATGCGTGGGAATTTGAGGAAGAAGTTTATTGTCTTGTTATTGATCAGGGATTAGCTAAGGAACAATGACATAAGTTATTATGAAAGGCTAAGATGTTGTCAGTAAAACAATTCCCTTCAAATTCCCGCCCCTCCCTTGTTTTAAAATGGTGACACAACTGATGTGTCTAGTCTTTGTAGAGGACATCTTGACCCTTCATCATGACTTCTGTCATCATCTCTCTTAGGGCAGGTACAAGCAGATGCTAAGTTGTAGGCGCTAGGGAAAAAATCCCTGATGTTTTGACAGTTATCACAAAAATCCCGTCCGTTTTACAAGCGTCGCTGCATAAACAAGAGTCGGTCGCTACGGAAACACACAGAAATTACTGCCGCTAGCGTTAGGCTCTACCCCATGGCCAGGATTTGACTTTTTTAGCGCCTATGCCCTTAGGCAATTCATGAGCCACTGACCAAATAAGAGATGAAACTTCTCGATCAAATTCCCAGACATGATTACCATAAGGTACTAAACAGAGGACTGGGACTAAAATGTCACATACCATGTCTATTGTCTCTACAACTCTCTCCTCTAAATTCCCATTCCCATAATATGCATCAGCTATTCTCATCAATCCCAGTATCCTACCGTCAACCAGTGGCAACATAATAAAATGAACAATAGACATCTAGACTATTTTCACAGTAAATGGGAGAGTTCATCGAGAAACAGCCATTACCTTCGTGAATGGGGTGATGGCGGGGGACATAGCCCTCGATGGCATCCGATGGCCCAATCCAATCCTGCAGCGAGACCTCCCCTGGCCCAGACACATCCTTCTCCTTAATCTCAATTTTCCTCTCCTCGTTCTCCTTCTTCGCGGCAACCTCCCGAAACCCTAGCCCCGGCCCGTCCCCGCCGCCCTCGAACAGCGCGACGAGCGCGTCGAGCTGGCCGGGCGGGACACCGAAGGGGCGGTCGGTCGGGAGGGAGGCGGCGAAGGCCGCGGAGGAGACAAGGCAGCGCTCGGAGCAGAACTTGCGGGCCTCCTCGAGGTCGTAGACGCGGTGCTCGCGGAGGGAGATGTGGAACCGGGGCGCCGCCTTGGGGTTGCTGTTGGCGCCGGGGATCGGGTTGGGGCAGGCCGGGTGGCCGCACGAGTCGTTGATGTGGCGCTCGCCGACGACGTCGTCGTAGTCCGGGCGGGAGAGGACGGCCGCGGCCGCGTGCAGGAGGGGCTCGTTGGAGACCGCCGCGCCCTCGTAGAGGGCCACCTGCACGCGGAGCGCGGCTCCGGAGACGTTCACCGTCGTCCTCGCCGCCGGCTTGGCGGGGGCGGCGGCGGGCGCCATGCGGAGGGGAGGGGTTCGGAGGCTCGAGAGAGTTTGGAGGAAATCGGGGAGGAAGAAGAGCGTGGGTCGAAGCAGACGGAGACAGTAGACTAGTGCCCTTGTGTTGGGCTGTCTTGGGCGGCGACGGCGGGTAAGGCGGTTCGTTCTAATGGGCTTTAGGGCCGGTTATTGGGCTGGGGAGTTTTGTACTGTACTTTTTTTTGTATATAATGGGAGTTTTGATACAAGAGCCCACAGCTATGGTGGCTGGCTGGCTGCTACTTGAGTAGGCCCATTGTGTTTTGATATTAATCTATGTAACTTTTATTTTATTTTTAGGGTTTTCATTTTCCTTTTCAATTTTATTTACATATTCTCTATTTTGATTATGTCATACAGTCATGTCTATCAAATAAAAGCATTCACGGTACTCAAAGTATGTATTTTAATACCATTTGAGGAATAAGATGAAATGCACATTAAGCTTTTGATTACCCTATTATATAAATGTTCATAGTTAAAAAAGAGTCATCGACTTACAAAAATTCGCCGTGTGTTCCAAAAAAATCATGACTTATAGAAAAATGTTCACGTGTTCTAGAAAAAAATCACGGCTTACAAAATACTTGTACCTAAAAAATGTTGATGCTTTCTAGAAGAAAGAGGAAAGATAAAATAAAGAATTGATAATTAGTTTAAATTGAAAAATATATAGGAATAAATAGAAGAATATTCCATGTATATCATAAAAATCTTAATGTGCAGATATGAAGATGGTCATGACTTGACAATGTTCGTGTTTTGTAAATTTTAAAATTATTAAGAAAAGTAGAAGAGGCTATAGAGAACTTAAGAATAAAAATAAAATGAAGCAAGAAAATATAAATAAGTGCATAACTAAATTGGATAGCGCTAGCTATTTCTTGTACAAGCTAGTTATAATGCTAATAACGGCATATTTCACAAGTGTACACAAGTTCATGAAAATTTAGGCTATTTTTTTTAACATAGGACAATATATTAATATTAAGAAATATCAACTTACATCTGTCTTTGGCTCTTTGCAACAACTCAATATTAGGAGCAAGGCAAGTCGAGACTTCGAGAATGCACAAAAACAAATTTTATAAAAAAGAAAAAAGACAAGTTGACATAGCAACAATGACAGCAACCACCACCCTGTACAACACACGGGATGCAAGAAGCGTTCTTCAAAATCAATGACTTTTGGAAGAGCTCGTTGTCAGATCCAGTAAAGATTCTGGATTTTCACCCTAGAGGTCAGGTTTTGGAAACTCCATGGAATGTCTTCAGCAATGTAACGATGCTTAACACAACCATTGCCAGGTGCTCATACCAAGAGTTTTCACCCCGGAGCTCCAAAACCGGTACTCAAAGAGCACCACCATGACTCGGCCTTCATATCATTAACATTGTCAAAATCAAACCAAACATCCGTACACCATTAGCATGAAACGTCATAGCCTGAAGATTCTACCGTCCAACCAGCTCTCTATGTGCATACAAACGCTATAGGCCAATAGATCCCATAGATGTCATGTGTGCACCTGAGAGACTCACACGCACATCACAATCACGAGCCTGATCTGAACTTGCCACACAACTGATAACCATGTGCGCACGAACGTGTTGACGGTCGTCGACAACCGCCATTCATAGATAGAAGGGGAAGTCCCTTCCAATATACTCTGGTCAAATCCTAGAAGTTACCACAAAGCTGTTACAATTATTCAATAACATTGACCAAAGTTCAAAACAAATTTGTCGGTGATGTCAACAAAACATGTCATGGTCAAATATTTCTGAGGCCAAACACACTCATTTGAATGAAATATGAACAAATCTCTGTGAAATGCGAGCATAACCTTGTAACTAACCTAGAATTCAGCCGGGGCGTGTGTCGGTCAGGGCTCTATTTAGTTATACAAAATAATAATTGATAATAAAATCAATCGCAGCCCAAGTTGCCATTATATATAATGTCATAGGTCCACATGGTCCTAACAATGATGTACTAACTTACCAGACAGGAGGACCAAATGGGGGGCATGAACACGGCACACATGTTACATCGATCCTCACCAACCTTACTGTGCACAGGTGTTCATAATGATCCTATTAATTGGCCGATATGACCAGTTAGCCAGTACTCACCGTACTTTTTGTCCAACCATAGAAGTTAAAGCCAAAATACGTAATCAAGTAAGCAAATATGGAGACAAATGTCCTACAACAACCACATTTTTTAGAACGGGGGGCAAAAGCTTTGCCCCAATCTATTAAATAAGAAGGAGTTTACAAGAAAGTAAAAATAATTCGATATAACAATTACTCTCGCGGCATGATTTCACCCATGCGCTTAGCACCGGCAACTATCCAAAGCCTCGCCTCACTCTTTATGACACCGTGTTTAATCACACCGTGTTGTAAACCACTGTCATGTTCAATCGACATGATTACTTGATACCGCATTCCCTTGCATTTTCTGGCAAGACACTTCTTTGTTTTTTTTTTCCAATTTAGTATACAGTAGTGATTCTTAATGGAGAACTTAATTGCCTTGGCTGTCGGTAGTTCCAACTTAAGAACAGTGTTAGTTGCTAACTAGGTAGGTTCCTCGTGATCTAAATTGGTATAGGACCGCGATATGCCACAAATTCTCTGGGTTTTACTATCCATCATGAGTCGTGAGTAGGTTAAAGACAGTCTGTGGCCAGGATTTGATACAAACCTGAGCTGTTTGATTAGCCTATACACACCACACTTGTTGCTTATATTATGCATGGAAACTCCAGACACCATGACCACAAGCAAGCACACAAACACGTCACACGGCTCTACGTACGTATACTCTTGTCATGATCCACTAACATCTTTAATCAGCATGAACTAATGGTGTATGCATAATATAGTCTCGCCCGTAGACACTACCATGACTCACAACCCTTTTAATTTTCTAGGAATTACTTTCTAATTGAATTCCTATAACCTTTTTTCTCTTTATAATGATCGAACTCGATCCTAAACTGAGAGAGCCTAGTGTCGGTTGGCCGTTGGCGTAGCTATATCTGTATGTGTAACAGTGATGTCAATAAGCTATCTCTCTGATGAAGGAACTAAGATCAAGTGGATATATATGTCATAAGCGGTCTTCAGCTTTACACTCCATCATGAGTCATGGTCAAGTTGATACCAATCAGCTCGCTCTTCAGCTATCTTGCCAACACCAGCAAGTTAACCGATACCCATTTCTTGGGGCCTTTTTTCATGGCAGGAATCTGTCCGAATTCCAGGATGCTGGTTAATTAAGTAAACCTTTAGCCAGCACTATCATGTATATACTCAAGGCTAGCATCCAAAGTAGTTAGTGGGGAATCAGAGTAATATTTGTATGGTCCAGTCTTTTGTATCTCAAAGACTTGTACAGTCTGGGCAAATGGCCATGCAAGCAAAGCAAAAGTATCTAAGCCATTTTAATTAGCTATAATCAGACACGCTGTCATGGTCCACTGATAGATTTAATTGCATAATTGCCGTGTGCATATCTAAGCCTTTTTTGGCCAGATGCTGATTCCCTTTTTTACCAATTTAGTTTAACGATCTGAACCACAAAGTATTAATTGGTTAATTATGTTGGCTGTCGGTGGCTCTACAGCTTAACCAACGGTGTTAGGTACTGACACTAGTAGGAAAAGTCCTTTTAGTGACGCACCAAAAAGCCTTTCTGTGGCGCATGGTGGGTGCGCCACTAAATTCTCGCCACAAAAATATTATTTCTGTGGCGCACGGTCCATGCGCCACAGAAAAGTGCAAGATTCTGTGGCGCACCCCCAAGTGCACGCGCCACAAAAATATTTCTGTGGCGCACCCCACTACCATGCGCCACAAAAGTATTTCGCCGAAATTTCGAAATTTTGCCGGAATTTGCCCGGAGCTCGTCGGAGATCGTGGTGCCCATGGCCATGGTCGTAGGTGGCTTGGTCGGTGGTGGGTGGAGGATGGGGGTCACCGGAGGTGGTGGAGGAGAGTCGCTGGAGTTGGTGGAGGAGGAGGAGGTCGCCGGAGTTGGTGGAGGAGGAGGAGGAGGAGGAGAAGGTCGCCGGAGTTGGTGGAGGAGGAGGTCGCCGGAGTTGGTGGAGGAGGAGGAGGAGGAGAAGGTTGCCGGAGTTGGTGGAGGAGGAGGAGGAGGAGAAGGTCGCCGGAGTTGGTGGAGGAGGAGGTCGCCGGAGTTGAGTTGAAGTAGAGGTAGAGGAGAGAAGGGGAGAGGAGAAGTGGAGGAGAAGGGAGAGGAGAAGTGGAGGAGAAGTGAAAGGAGAGAAGGAGAAAGAAGAGGAAGAAGAGAAGGGCGCCGGCGGCGGGATTCAAATTTTGAATCCCGCCCAACAATTCTGTGGCGCACGGTAGGATTCAAATTTTGAATCCCGCCCAACAATTCTGTGGCGCACCAACCACCGTGCGCCACAGAAATTTTATTTTCAATTTTTTTGATTTTGTAGAAAAAAAATCTTCTTTTTGAAATAACTTTTTACTCTTTTCGAATTTCCCGAATCTGAGAAAACTTCACCGGGTAAACCGAAACTACATACTTTTTTGCAAAAAAGGTCAAAATTCATATTTCAAAATTTCTATACCAACTAGACACTAAAACGAAACTACATGTCAAAGGATTTTATTTTTTGAAATTTTTATCATTTTATTTTCTTGTTTACAGAACTGAAAAGCCGATCCACGCGGGGGTGGGGGGGGGGGGGGGGGGGGGTAGGCATGCGTGAGAGGGAAAAAAGTTCTGTGGCGCACCCACCTCCATGCGCCACATAAATGTGACTTTCTGTGGCGCATGGATCAGAAATGTCACGCCACCGAATTTTTTTATGTGGCGCATGGCTACTTGGTAAGCCATAAAAAGTGATTCACAGAAAGGCAGTTTCCTACTAGTGTGGTAGGTAGCTTTATTGTGATCTAGTTAAGTTCCGAGCTGAGAAGCAACCATTTTTCTGGGTTTTAATCTGTATCTTGAGTCGTGAGCAGGTGAATGTTAGAGATATATTACGGTTACGTATATTTGGTAGTATAGGATTTATAATCCATCTCCTACCTTATCTCTAGGAGAGACTTCTTGCCCTCCAAGTCTTGTACCCAATATATGCTCGTCCATGAGGCTCAATAATACATCCACCAATTCCGCCAATCTCATAATTCTACATGGTATCAGAGCGGCACGATCTTTGACCTAGCCGCCGCCGTCGCTTCCGCACCGCGCCGCCCCCGGGGAGATCGATCTCCATGATCTCTCCCGGGGGCCGCGCCGTCCGTACCTAGGGTTCGTCCGCCGTTCATGTTGATCGGCTGCCCTAGCGTCTTTTTTTCCGGTCTCTTGATCCGGATTTTCTCTCTCGCCGGTTGTTTTTTATCGGCGTTTATTTTTTGGTTTTCCGATCTAAGATCGGTTTACGTCGCCCACCGCCCGTCGTCTCTGCGCGCCTCTACGTCGACAACGGCATCGACCTGCACCGGCCCGCTTCTCGACGGCCCGCTTTCGCGGCCGACTCGCGGGCGCCAACTCCGCTTTGTCCGGCTCCTCCAAGCCGGCTATCGCGGCCGACACGCCGGCGCCGACTCCGCACCGACCGGCTCGTCTTCACCAACCGCGCAACAAGGCCGGACGCGCCGTCTAAGGGACGCCTCGATGCGTAGCACCCGGCTTCCCTCGCCTGCACGGTCTCCATCGCCGGTTCGTCTTCGCCGTCATCGACAGGGACTTCACCAACAACTTCGCCATCTACTCCGATCTGCGCGTCATCGTCGTCGCCATGGCGCGTACCGCGCCGTGTCGGTCTGATCAACCGATCACGCGCCTGTCTACGCCAAGCATGTCCCCGAGCACGTGCCTATCACCGATCGAGTTACAGCCTGCCGCCGCGTCACCCCTTCGGGCTGCTGCGTCGACGCCATTGGTCCATGTTGCCGGCTGCAAACACGCCTTTCCAAGCGTGTACGCTGCTGGTGACACCCGCCGTCGACCCGACCCACGCGTTGCTGCTGCGTCGCCCCTTCGGGCCGTAGCGCCGCGGCACACGGTCTTCTTCGCCGTCCCTGCGCACCGACGTCCTCGGCTCCCACCGCGCCACCTCCTATGGTGCGGGTCGCCAATGTCCACGCATGGTCTTCGTCACGCCGGGTTCTTCCTCGCCAACCTCGAGTAACGCCGCCGCAGCTCTACAGGTAACCTGCATGACCACTTCAGGCCGTCGCAGGTCCCGCCGACCACCTCTTGTCCAGGCGTCCAACATAGCCACTCCAGGCCGCCGCTGCCTTCGCAGCCTTCTACGTCTTCGTCCACCACGACCACGTCGCCAGCATCATCATCCTCGTCCCCGACTACGTCTACTCCGACAACTGCGGACTGCATCGGCACCTCCCTCTTCGCCGCTCTGCGCCCAGCAACCGTCCAGGAGGCCTCCTCTGCTAGTCCCTCTCACACTGGCATATGGTTCACGGTGGCCCCTGCCCCCGCACGCACGGTACTGGTAACACCGGTGTGTGCCTTCGTCCCCGACGTGTCCCCGAGTTTGGCAAGCCCGGGTCGGCGCCTCGTCTTCATCGGCTTCGACAACGTCTTCGGCATCAGCTCCCTCCTCTACGACTGCCTCGACCGCGTGACCGACTTCTTCTATGTGTACTTGGCTCTGGCAAAGCCGGAGTATGCCTTCATCCCCGACGTGCGCCTTGTTCTGGCAAAACTATGGCTGCACCTCGTCCTCGACGGCTCGGACTGCATCGTCTCCGTCATCGGCATCGTCGACGACTGCCTTGACGCGTCTCCGTCACTCTCCTCGCGTACTATGCGCATGCGGCTTCATGTGCGTCTATGTAACACCCCAGGATTGGAGAGCACCTGGGAGTGCTACCACACAACTCTACTCACAACCATATTAATGAAAGCTTTAAACTTGGACAGCACCTCCTTTGTTTTTAAGGACAATCCACGACAGACAATTCATAATAAGAGGATAGAAAGCGGTATAATGACTTCAAAGAAACACCAAGAACTGTAGAAAGCCACTAAAAAGAAATGGCGTCCACTGATTATTATTTGAAATTATGTGACGTGCTCAATGAAGTAGAGGTGCTACGCCCATATCCCATACTCGTCGCTTATTAGTACCTGAAAACCGAATGAAACACAAGAATGAGTATAAAAATACACTCAGCAAGTAAAATACGGAACCATCAGAATAATAATCCCACTGAGTCAAGTACATAGCTAAGGGTTACCAATTTTCAACATCCTACACCATTGAACCCAACCAGGACCACCTAAAAATACCTTATAATCTCTTTATGAACTAGAAGACTGAAACCGAATATCTGAATATGTAACTTAAACTGAATATCTGAATATGGAACTGAAACTGAATATCTGAATATGTAACTGAAACTGAACATCTGAATATGTCGCCCGGACTAGCCCACGAGCTGACAGTTCTCACCGAACTCTATCGGAGTAGCCACTCGGGACAGTCTCTCACCGGTCTGACAGAAAGGGTGAATATGTCGCCCGGACTAGCCCACGAGCTGACAGTTCTCACCGAACTCTATTCTTTGCTGTTTCCAGAATTCTGAAATAACAAGTAGCCACCTTTGGAATTTCATAACAAGGTGAATACTCATGGAAATTAAGCATATACAGTTGATCTATGAACTGCAAGGTACCAGGTAGCTATACTCCTGTAGAACACCATTTTATCAACTCTCAAAGATCATGAAAAGCTATGAACAAAAGGTATGAACATACTGTTTTGGAAAAACAGTACAGCAACTCGTTTTTGTCGCTGTGGCCAAACGACTGAACCAAATTGAGTGATTGACGGCTCAAAACGATCGTTGGAACGAGGGTTACAAAACATTCCAAAGGATGCCCCTCTGATTTTGCCATATAGGGACTCGAAATTGATGATCTACACTGCTGTATGCACAGGAACAGCACCACCAACGAAACTTGTTCCAATCCATTATGGATCTGCTACTCCCCTTTCCTAACCACCATGAATCCTTCACCAAAACAGAGATTTGGTACAGGTAAGAAGAGGGAGGACCTCACCTTGGTGGAGGGATTGGAGGAGATTGATGAAGAGGGTGTTGGGGTGGCCTCCTCTTCCCTTGCTTTTCCTTCCCCCCTTGCTTCTCTTGCAACCTCTTCTTCTCCTTCTCTTCTTGTCTCCTCTTCTTCTCACCCAAGAACAGGACCATGCTGCCCTAGGAGATGAGAGGGCGAGCTGGGGGTATCGCAGGGAAGGGTAAGGGAGGAAGTGAGGCCCTGGAGGGGGTGCTCAAGAGAGGGATACAAGGAGGGCTGCTATGTGGAAGACAAGGAAAGGAAGGGGCTGCTGCCATGAGAGGAGCACGGTGTGAAGAGGAAGATGGGAATGAAGATACCGTGGTGGAGGAAGGGATAGGCATGGAGGGATATCCATCCCCCCTTTTTTTTTAGTTAACATAATTTCGAAATAGCAAAAATAATCCTGGCCATTGAATCAAACAAACTGTGTAGGATGCATCCGAACTCCGATTTGGGCAAACGAGTAGTCCATTTAGATTGTCTCGACGAGCCCGATTCAACCATGGACTCGGATCCTTGAGAAGAGGCTTGTTTTGAAAGGTCCCCAGAAAATGGCCAAGGAAGAGATAATTTCACGATACTATCTTATAAAAAAGAGTACTCCACGATCGACTATCATCTCTGATTTGAAATTGAAGAATGACGGATAAAATAGTCTTCAGCGGTGATGACAAGAATCTCGAATATCCAATAAATTACGGGGTATTACAGTCTACCTCGACACTGTCAACCCGACCACGACATCGACCACGATGACCCCTCGCATGGTTACCACGACCAAGGCTGCACCGCCCAACGCTCTCGGCTCCCTCGACATTGGCACAAAGGGCTACCACCTCACTTGAGCACCTCATTAGCTTCCTCTACAGTCCAAGCATCTGGGCCGCGACACCGTCCACGATGTTCCCGCTCCTACTGCGGGGGGATGTCAGCCCACTGGTCTATTTTGGCTTTCCAGTCTGACCGTCCGCGGCGCTCCTGTTGTTCACGACGCTACCGCTACGACTGCGGGGGATGTTAGAGATATATTACGGTTACGTATATTTGGTAGTATAGGATTTGTAATCCATCTCCTACCTTATCTCTAGGAGAGGCTTCTTGCCCTCCAAGTCTTGTACCCAATATATGCTCGCCCATGAGGCTCAATAATACATCCACCAATTCTGCAGTGAAGTAATTGATCACAGTATGTGGGTGCCATTATTTGATTCAAACCACTCAGATCTTACAGTTACACTCCTCTTTGGTTCACGGCAAACATTTTGATTTCTGCGGGAATTGAAAGGTTTCATTAGCCAATGCACACCACATTTCTTGATTTGCAAGAAAATCCCAAAACACCACAAACAAACAAACATTTATAACTTTTCGAAAAACAAACAAACAAATATATGTCGTCCAAAATGTCCCGCGTACCAACCATACATCACACATCATTATCTAGCTAGTATGTCAGACATGTTTTAGTTTGCTCTATATGGTGTCATGATCCACCAATGCTTTAATCAGAATGATTGGTGTATGTATAATGTATTCTAGCTAGACAACATAATCAACAAGCTTATTCTGGAATAACTTTCTAATTGAACTCCAAACCTTTTATTTTCTTTAACATATAATCAACCTTTTATTTTGTTTTAGTTAGCTCTATATGGTGTCATGATCCACCTATGCTTTTTTCGAAGAATCGTGATCCACCAATGCTTTAATCGGCATGGTTGGTGTATGCATAATCTAATATAACTAGCTAGCTAGACAACATAAACAACAACGAACTTTTTTTGGAATCACTTTCTGATTGAACTCCGAACCTTTTGTTTTCATTTAGAGACAATCGATCGATCGTACTACAAACCGAGCGAGCTGAATTTTCTCACTAGTAGAAAACAGGCCTTTCGTCCACTCCCATTTGTCCCGGTTGCATTTCAAACTGCGACTAAAGGGTCATTTGTCCCGGTTCGAGGCGGCCAGTGCGTCTGCAGGCTTTAGTCCCGGTTCGGTAGGGACTTTTAGTCCCGGTTCGTGGCTGGAACCGGAACTAAAGATGCGAGCCCCTTTTAGTCCCGGTTGGTGTCTCAAACCGGGACAAAAAGGTCTATCTTTTGTCCCGGTTTGAATTACCAACCGGGACTAAAAATAATTCCCGAAATTCCCGTGCATGGCGTCGCCGCTGGCACCCACATGCACCTCTTTCTATGCATTCAATGCCCTGCATGCATGCACGACTCAGGCCAGGAAAATGTTTGGACTTGTCAACTACTACTAATTTAACCAAATCAACGGAACTACTAATCAGTATTTATTTATGAAACCGGATTAGTAGCACTAATTATTAAATGTGACAAAATCATGACTTTATGAAAGTTGATTGAAAATTATGAAACATAATTGAGAACATGTGGAAAAATAATGAAATTGTAAAATTTTGAAACATGACTAAAAATGTGACGCCGGGGGCCGAAAGCCCCAGTTGGTCCACTTCCTCGCGACGCGTCGGTTGGCGCCGATCGTGCGCCGCTCCTTCTTGGCCGCCTCGATGATGTCAAATTCGAAAAGAGTCAAAATTCAGATTTTTTTAAAAAAAATTCAAAAAATAAAACTGATGTCATATTTGGATTCCTCATATTTTTCTAATAATAATGGATATATTATTTGTCGATTTTCGATTTACTGATTTAAAGATATGAATTATGCCATATTAAATGAATAAATGCCAAAAAAGTAATAAAATATTATTATTACTTATTTTATTTTCATTGTAATTCAAATATTATTATTACTTATTCATTATTGTTTACTTAAATAATTATTTGTGGTTCCAAAAAATAAAGATGTGTGACACAATGGTATAAGAGTTAATAGAATTGATATAATAGAAAATAAAAACAATTCAAAAGAATTGAAAAAAAAATCAAATTTTTTTCCTGAGCCGGGCGGCCGGGTGCAGACCCTTTAGTCCCGGTTTGCTCACAAACCGGGACTAAAGGGGTAGACCTTTTGTCCCGCCCCTAGTGTCCCGGTTTTCAAACTGGGACTAAAGGGCTTCCCAAACCGGGACAACATGCATGTTCTCCACTAGTGTCTGTGGGTCGGCGGCGGCCATATGTAGCATAACAGTGATCGATCGATGCTGATAAGCTAGCTCTGATCTCACGATAAAACTATGATCAAGTGGACATGTTATATATGGTCTCTTCCGCTTCGCACTCGAAGTCATGGGCAAGTACCATAACAATCACCCGCTCTGCAGTCCGAACCAAGAAACAAGTTGATGAATCAATTACTACCTCCGATCCATATTACACTAGTAGAAAATGGGCCTATGGTCCCGGTTCGGTTGGGCCTTCAGTCCCGGTTGCCCAACCGGGACTGGCCAATCGGGACCAATGCTGGTCCCGGTTGGGCCACGAACCGGGACCAATGGTTGTCCACGTGGCCTGGTCTGGCTGCTCGTGGGGGGAGACTCATTGGTCCCGGTTCGTATTAAGAACCGGGACCAATGAGTGCTTTTTTTTTTTTGGTATTTAGGGTTTAGGATTCGATCTCGCCGGTGCCCCCTCTCCCTCTCGCCGGTGCCCCCTATCGCCGGTGCCCCCTCTCCCTCTCGCCGGTGCCCCCTCTCCTTCTCGCCGGTGCCCCCTCTCGCTATCGCCGGTGCCCCCTCTCCCTCTCGCCGGTGCCTCCGTCGTCTCCCCCTTCTTCGCATCGCCGACGAGCTCTCCATCGTTTCCGTACGCATATTATACGCTCTACTATATACACAGTACACGTTGATGCATATATAATTAATATTCGATCTCTTGCGAGAATACAACTATTTAATTACATGGAGATAGATCAAGCCATCAAGGCATATTTAGTTCATCGTCCGAAGCATAATGTTCTCCCTTTTCATCGATGGCCTCCCTAAGCAGAAATCCCGCCAATTCCTCTTGAATTGCTCCTACGCGCAGTTTTGGTTCGAGCGTCTCCCGCAGGTCGCTCAAATTAGTTGTTCTCCGCTCAGTGGTCAACTCGCGAATGAACTCGCAAACGTAGAATCCACATAAATTACTCCCCGGTGGCTGCTGCGGACATGTCACCGATTTATAAGTTAGCTCATCTTTGAATGGACCTTGTACCTTCTGTTTGAAATGTGTCCAACACCTGCTTTGGCAAAGAAAATGAACAAAGGAGTTATTAATTACTTGACATAAGGGAACGAACGAAAGAGGGCGATATAATGCGATAATGATTGAAATTACTTGTTGAGCATTTCTTTCATGTCGGACCACATGTCTTGGTCCCAACTTAATGAGTCGTGGACTTCAACTGTGGACTTGTCAGGTTGAATGCTTAGCAGAATCCAGTGGAACCTGCGGACGTTTACATAAAGCAGACATGCATAGCTCATTAATTACACTTAACATCGAGAAAGCCAAATAAAAATATGTACAAGACAAAAACACTCACTTGAAGTTGTAAGGAAATAGTATTTCCGTACAGAAATGTTGCATGGTTAAAAAGGTGGTCAGGTCATGCTCCACGTCTTTGGGGTGATTGACTAAGGTATATGAATTCACGATATACGGGTCAACGAACCCGACCTCAAAAACTTTAGTTCTTTTGCATTCCATCATCTTCATTCTGCATAATAGCGTACAAAAGGATATATATATAGTCAGGATAATATAATACAGGCAATGAACGAGCTGAGCTAGAGACTTAATTACGAAAATAAATCACTTACAGACAATAGCAAGAGAGGATAGATTTGTCGAGGGCGCGCTTTTGGAATAACTGGAACAGTTCAGTCAGTTGAACCTGTATAACGTAACGTTTGAAGAAATGCTCCACTCTAACGTCCACCGGAAACCAATCTTTCGCGTCCTTCTTTGATGTGTGCACCAGGTACCAGTTATGCAAATTTCGCATATGTGTTGATAGACGCGCGAGCTCCTCATTACTGACCATAGGCTCCCCTTGGACATATTTCCGTGCCATCTCTAACATTGGCGCAGATTCATAGCCTAAAAGTTGACCAAGGCTCATACCCAAGGCGGTAGCCTGTTCCTTGGCCTGCGATACAGTGACACCAAGTTCTTTAGCAGCAGCCATGGCTCTGGGGTCCAATAATTCCAGGTCCTTATCCATAGCGTCTCTGAAGTCCTTGTCGGCATCGGAACACACTATGAGCGGGGGGACCGATTGATTTTTCTGCTGTCCGAGCTGGGCAATTTGTTTCCCGCTTTTTGCACTTCTTCCCTTGTTCTGCTCAGACTGGGCACGTGCTAGCTTAGTAAGTTCACGACCATAGTCAGATGGCAGATTCATCGATATCTGGGATGGCTGCTCAAGGAAGGACTTTCTCCACTTTTTGGTTTTTGCATCATATACCGGCTTCTGCTCGGGCTTTTTTGGTGCAAAAAAAGCCTTATTGTAGGCAGCCACCTCCGCGGCGTTTTCCGCTACAGTCCTGTCATAAGGTCTAATGGGAAGATTCTTATGAGGTACTGTTGGGAGGGGCGACCTTTTACGTTTCGGTGATCGCTTACCCCTCATAGTACGAGCGGTGGGCGGAAACGGCTGACGCGGCGGCGGAGACGGCTGACGCGGCGGCGGAGACGGCTGCGCTGGAGACTGGTGAGGCGGTGAAGAGGACTGTTGCGCTGGAGACTGGTGAGGCGGTGAAGAGGACTGTTGCGCTGGAGACTGGTGAGGAGTCGATGGCCTTGGCTGCCAGTTCGGAAGCACGATGAATTCCTTTGGCCATAGAATGGTCGCTTTCTTGGCTTCTCCAAGTTCAAGCACCTCCCCATCTTCACCTGCAGGGTGTTGCAGCTTCAGCTCCTCATAATCTTTCATCACTTCATCCACCGCGACAACAGCGTAGCCATTTGGAACCGGAGAGAAATGGTAAGTTGGATTAGGTCCAATTGGTACGACATAGCCGACCGCCACCTTAAAGGTTAAGTTAAAAACTTTCACATGCATCTCACAAGGTGTGCTCTCCATGATATCATCCACTGGGTAGCGACGAAGTGGAGCCACTGCATCATCATTACCATCCTGGAGCTCCGTGGAAGCCACGCTGCTTTTCCGATTCGATGGGACACCGGTACCATCGCATGCAGCTTCTACCATGTGCCGTTGAGATTGGCCGCTAGTACCTTGCTGGCTAAGCACGGCAATTTGTTCCTTCTGCAGCTTTAATTCTTCTTCTATATTACGCAGCCGGTCTGCAGCAGCGCGTGCTTCCATTGCCTCCTTTTCCTTTCTCCTCTGATGGCTTCTATCAGGAAATTTCTTCCTGTGCTCGGGAATCGCAATTGTCTTGGGCTTGGAGCCAGGTACGCCTCGTAACCGTCCGTCGTGTTCCTTATTCCCAAGGGCGCGTGTGAGCTCGTCATCCTCTCTATCGGGAATGAACCGTCCCTCTTCAACATCCTTTACTGCTTTTCTAATTTCTTGGATGGGTAGTAGGGGATTATCTTTGTGTCTTCTGTTATATATGCACTTCCCTTCTGCGTCCAACGTGCCCCCATGCCCGTAAAACCAATTTCTTGCCCGTTCGATCCACTTGAGTGGCTCTGGAGTGATCCCATTAGCCAGCAGGTCCGCCTCAAGTTTCTCCCACTTAGGCATGCTACCAGCGTAGCCACCAGGCCCCATAGTATGGTGGTACATCTTTAGAGCAGCATTTGCCGCATTTTTTGCAGACTTTTCCAGAGCTTCCTCTGATTTCTTGTACGCCACAAATTCTTCCCAGTAGTCCTTTATCTTCTCATACCCTTTATCGAAGTCTGGAGTCTTATTTTTCTTGACAAACAGTTTGTTCAATCTTTTCTTCCAGTTCTTGAATAGCTCGGCCATCTTCCTAAGTGCCCAGTCCTTGACTTTTTGCTCCATGATTTTCCGGGCTATCTTTTCTGCCTCATCTGGATCCTCCTCATCTGAATCCACCTCTGGCGCCGGCAGGGTGAAATTAACCATGAGCTTTCTCCAAAGTCTTTCTTTGCCCTCATCGCTGACATATAGCTGTCCTTTCTCCCTTGGCCGATGCCATTCTCGAACGGTGATCGGGATGAAGTCCCTAACAAGAACTCCGCATTGCTTTACCATTTTATTTTTAACACCAGGGGGAGCAGTCGGTGTGCCGTCTTCGGCGACTCTTTCGATCGTGTACCTTTCTTGGTCGCCCAACTTTTTGGCTGGGCCTCGTTTTGTCCTTACAGAAGATTTGCTCGATCCGGAGGGCTAAAAGAAGAAAGAGCGTTAATATATGTATATAGACATCAGAGGCTAAATTAATACAATCTTCGGCTTCATTAATATATGTATATGCACCTCGCCGGAGTTTGCAACATTTAATGTTCCACCGGAGCCTTCGGCTTCTCCCTCGTCGGCTTCTCCCTCGCTGACTTCTCCCTCACCCCGGCCGTCGGGTTCTACCTCACCGGAGCCGTCTCTTCGGTTGAGAGACTCATCTCCCTCACCGGAGTTGTTCAAAAACTCCGTGGTGACATCGACAATATCTTCCGGCCCGCGGATTATATCCTGGAGGATATTTTCCTGATCTTCGTCTCGTTCCATAGTTTCTGCAAATTAAGAACAATGCACAAAACTTTAGTTGGGTAACTTGTTCCATATGTCAAGATACATCTACAATATCATCTCATTTGCAAGAACAAATTAGAAACTTCATATGCTGCCGTATCGTAAACCCGTAAACTCGTAAACTCGTATCGTAAACCCGTAAACTCGTATCGTAAACCCGTAAACTCGTATCGTAAACCCGTAAACTCGTATCGTAAACCCGTAAACCCGTAAACTCGTATCGTAAACCCGTAAACTCGTATCGTAAACCCGTAAACTCGTAAACTCGTATCGTAAACCCGTAAACTCGTTAACTCGTATCGTAAACCCGTAAACTCGTTAACTCGTATCGTAAACCCGTAAACTCGTAAACTCGTATCGTAAACCCGTAAACTCCTAACACAGTACTAACAATTCCTAACACAATTTTACATCACAAAAAATCCTAAATGTTTTCCCTAATGCAGCAAGTAATTCACTATATACATCACACTAAAATTGTAACCTACAATTTTAATCTAATATATTACTTCTAACCTAACAATTTCTATATACATCACAATTGCTACAATTTTAATCTAATTACTTCTAACCTAGTAGAATGCAGCAAGTAATTCACTATATACATCACACTAAAATTGTAACCTACAATTTTAATCTAATATATATATTGTACAAAAAAAACTGTAAATTGGCTAACATTTTGGTGAACAACAAATATACATCACACTAAAACTGTAAATTGGCTAACATTTTGGTGAACAACAAATATACATTGTACAAAAAAAAAATCTTGCCAACATTTGGACGAATTTTGCCAACATTTGGACGTGTACAGTACGTACGTAGCGGCGACGGCGGCCGGGGATCGATCGGCAGGGACGGCGAGGCGGCGTCAGGGCAGGGCAGGGGTGTGGGCGTGCGGCCGGCGTCGGGGGCGCGAGAGGCGTCGACGGTGTTGGGGCGGCGCGGCGTCGGGGGCAGCGTCGACGGCGTGGGGGCGGCCGTGGAGGGCGCGAGCGGGGGGCGCGGCCGTGGAGGAGAGGTGGCGCGTGTGGAGGAGGTGGCGCGGCCGTCCAGGGCGCGGCGGACGTCGACGGCGGCGGCGGGGCGCGGCGTGGGGCGCGGCGTGGAGGTCGGGCAGCCTGCCGGCGTCGTTTCGCTCTGCGTCGCGCCTTCCGGTCCTTAGTCGATTTTGCCTGAATGGGGAAGAAGAGAGGGCGCGAGCAGTTATACTAGGACTCATTGGTCCCGGTTGCTGGCAAGAACCGGGACCAATGACCCTTTGGTCCCGGTTCTTTCCACCAACCGGGACCAAAGAGTGGGCAGTTAATGCCGCGGGATCCACGGACTCATTGGTCCCGGTTCTTGGTAGAAACCGGGACCAAAGAGTCCTTTTTCAAAATTATTTCGAACTTTTCAGTTCTGAAATTTTGTTCCCGCCTTTTTTTTTCTTATTTAGGTGTTTGGATATGAATTTCAAATGGTTTTGAATCTGAAAAGACTTTCAACATGAAAAGTTTTTAAATTTGAATAAATAATCCAAAACCATTTTCTGTTTTCTAAAATAATTATTCTAACTATACAAACTATTAACCATTTTGCCATTTTCAATTAAAAATGCATTAACTTTATTGCATATTTTGAATTGACAAAACTTTCAACATGATTAAATCCGTAAGTCGAAACTCGACTAATAATACGTATAAATCGATAAAAATTGATTAAGTAAGATTTATGATTAAGTAATAATAATTATTAATTCAACATGATTAAATCCGTAAGTCGAAACTCGACTAATAATACGTATAAATCGATAAAAATTGATTAAGTAAGATTTATGATTAAGTAATAATAATTATTAATTCAGTTAATTCTATTTTTGGTGTTGTAAAATCCCATGGCAAGCAGAAGTAAATGCAGAACAATTTCAGAAAACCTATATTTGTAAGATGAATGTTTGGTGTTGTAAAATGCAGAAGAAAGCAGATAAAAATTATTAATTCATTTATCTTAATGCATTACATAAAAGGTTTAATACATTATTACACATGATACAACGTCTCACAAGCGCTTGAAAGAAACACACCCCTGATCCAACATCACGAACATTATTCTACATAAACGGACTTGCTGGCTCGAAGGCCGTAGGATTAGGGGGAACGGCGGGAGGAGCCAGCCCCGTGGGCGGCCGCCCGGTTCTCGCGCGCACGTTTGCGGCGGAGGGCAAGATCCATGGAGGATGAGTCTTTCAGCGCCCAATCCAGATCGGAAGCCTCCTTCGCCTTGAGCTGGTAGGAAGTCTTGGCTCGCTGGACAGGGTAGTCGCGGACAGACTGGAAGGAGGCTTCCATGGCCTCCTGTATCTGCAACCCACAACCTTCTTCCCCGTCGTCGCTCCAGTCGAAGTCGTCGTCCTCCTCCTCCTCCGCGGGAGGAGCGGCGGCGCCTGGTGGAGGTGCAGCGGCGCCAGGTGGAGGTGCGGCGGCACCTGGTGGAGCAGGAGGCCGGTAGCTGGGCATTCCTCTCCACGCCGGGCTCGTGGGCATACGGCGGGATAGACTCCCGCGGTTGCGCCCAAGCGCGCTCTGCCGAGCACGCTCGACCTCGTCCAGAAGGCGCTGCGGCGGGCGTGGCGGATCCATCTCGTGGAGACGATGCGTTCGTGGCTAGGAATGGTGGATTAGGGTTTACCCCGTCGGCGACAATATATAAAGACCTCCAGGGCAGCGCTGGGGGAGGACAGGTGCCCAGGAAAGCGCTGGGGGAGGACACGTGTCGTGACCGCAAAGCCCGTCTTTAGTCCCGGTTGGTGTTACCAACCGGGACTAAAGAAGCACACAGATCGTGTGTTTCTTTCAATCGCTTGTGAGCCGTTGGATCAGGGGGGTGTGTTTCTTTTGAGGGATTGTGAGCTGTTGGATCAGCAGTATCACGACCACTTCGTGAGCCACATGACCCGGTTGGTGTTACCAACCGGGACTAAAGAAGCACACGGATCGTGTGTTTCTTTCAAGCGCTTGTGAGACGTTGGATCAGGGGTGTGTTTCTTTTGAGGGATTGTGAGCTGTTGGATCAGCAGTATCACGACCACTTCGTGAGCCACATGACCCGGTTGGTGTTACCAACCGGGACTAAAGAAGCACACGTACCCTATATATAACCGCCCTCCTCAGACAAGTTACTCACTCACACAAAACATTCCAGCGTCACTCGGAGAGGCATCTTTGGGCAACCAGCGGCAAGACGTCTCTGATGACCTGCGACCGTTCCAAACGGTTGCAGATCATCAGAGATGTGTTGCCGGACGGTTGTAGATCATCAGAGACGTCTTGCCGCTGCTTGGATCGAAGTGGTGCTCAAACACAAAACATTCCAGCGTCACTCGGAGAGGCATCTTTGGGCAACCAGTGGCAAGACGTCTCTGATGACCTGCGACCGTTCCAAACGGTTGCAGATCATCAGAGACGTCTTGCCGGACGGTTGTAGATCATCAGAGACGTCTTACCGCTGCTTGGATCGAAGTGGCGCTCAAACTCACGAGCCACCGTCGGGCTGTATGCAGGGGGAACTGTGTTTGGACGGTCGAAGCTGAGGTTTGAGAGGTTCCCACGGGAGGTGTGGGAGCCGACAACCACCTACCACGCGTGTTTCACCACATAAAGGTTTAATACATTACTACACATCACATAAAGGTTTAATACATTACATTGATTTACATAAAAGCCATGAACCCTTCTTCGCGTATGTCCCTAGCCTATGATCGCTTCAGCCGTAACCATGGAGCATCTTCATTATTTAACGGGATGCTTGGGTCAGTTCTCACTGTGAAGGGCGGAATTTCATCAAACTTATCATAATCTGCTGACATGTCTGTCTTGTCCTCGACTCCCACGATGTTTCTTTTCCCTGAAAGAACTACGTGACGCTTTGGCTCATCGTCTGATGTATTCGTTTGCTTGTTTTTTCTTTTTTTCGGTCTGGAGGACATGTCCTTCACATAGAAAACCTGAGCCACATCATTGGCTAGGACGAATGGTTCGTTCTTGTAACAACCAAGATTCTTGAGATCCACTGTTGTCATCCCGTACAGCTGGTCTACCTTTATCCCTTCTCCATTCATGTTGACCCAACTGCACCGAAACAAAGGGACCTTAAAAGTAGGTCCATAGTCAAGTTCCCATATCTCCTCTATGCGACCATAGTATGTGTCCTTTTGCCCATCGTCGTTTGTTGCATCAAAGCGGACACCACTGTTCTGGTTGGTGCTCTTTTTATCTTGGGCGATCGTGTAAAATGTATTCCCATTTATCTCGTACCCTTGGAAATTCAATACAGTCGAAGATGGTGACGCGGCCAACAAGTAGAGCTGTTCTCCGACAGTGGTGTCATTCATGAGCTGTAATCGCAACCAACTGCCGAAGGTCTCCATGTGTTTTTCTTTAATCCAGGAGTCATCCTTCCCCGGGTTCTTGGAGCGTACATAATTCTTGTGTTCCTCGATATACGGAGCCACGAAGGTGGAACTTTGTAGAACTGTGTAGTGTGCTTGAGTTAAAGAATGCCCGTCCCTACATATCAGTGCTTTCTTTCCTAGCGTGCCTTTTCCACTCAGTCTCCCCTCATGCCGCGATTCAGGAACACCAATCGGCTTAAGGTCAGGAATAAAGTCAACACAGAACTCAATGACCTCTTCTGTTCCATAGCCCCTTGAGATGCTTCCTTCTGGCCTAGCACGGTTATGAACATATTTCTTCAAGACTCCCATGAACCTCTCGAAGGGGAACATATTGTGTAGAAATACAGGACCGAGAATGGCAATCTCGTCGCGTAGGTGAACCAGGAGATGCGTCATAATATTGAAGAATGATGGGGGGAACACCAACTCGAAGCTGACAAGACATTGGACCACAGCCTTCTGTAAACTTGGTAGAGTTACTGGATCGATGACCTTCTGAGATATTGCATTGAGGAATGCACATAGCTTCACAATGGGTACTCGAACATTTTCCGGAAGAAGCCCCCTCAATGCAACCGGAAGCAACTGCGTCATAATCACGTGGCAATCATGAGACTTCAGGTTCTGGAATTTTTTCTTTGCCATATTTATTATTCCCTTTATATTTGACGAGAAGCCAGCCGGGACCTTGATACTGCTCAGGCATTCAAAAAAGATTTCCTTCTCTGCTTTGGTAAGAGCGTATCTGCTTAAGTATTTACGCCCTTTATCCGTCTGCTTGTTGTATGGGTCTTTCATACGTTGCTGGTCTGCCCGTGCTTCCGGTGTATCTTTTGTCTTCCCATACACGCCCAGGAAGCCTAGCAGGTTCACGCAAAGATTCTTCGTCACGTGCATCACGTCGATTGAAGACCGGACCTCTAGGACTTTCCAATAGGGTAGCTCCCAGAATATAGAGCACTTCTTCCATATGGGTACGTGGTTGTCAGCGTCATTCGGAACAGATAGACTGCCAGGACCCTTTCCAAAGATTACTTCTAAATCCTTGACCATGTCATATATAACATCACCATCAGGGAGGTTAGGCTTCTTCCGGCAATCTGCCTCACCGTTGAAATGCTTGCCGGGCTTTCTTACGGCATGACCGTTCGGAAGAAATCGACGATGCCCCAGGTACACATTCTTGTTTCCCAAATGTATACTTTCAGTCTTATCTAAACAGTGCGTGCATGCATTGTATCCCTTGTTTGACTGTCCTGAAATGTTACTAAGAGCAGGCCAATCATTGATGGTTACGAACAGCAACGCTCGTAGGTCAAATTCCTGTTGTTTGTGCTCATCCCACACACGTACACCTGGTTCGGACCACAACTGCAAAAGTTCATCAACTAATGGCCGTAGGTACACATCAATGTCGTTGCCGGGTTGCTTCGGGCCTTGGATGAGCACTGGCATCATAATGAACTTCCGCTTCATGCACAACCAAGGAGGAAGGTTGTAGATACATAGAGTCACGGGCCAAGTGCTATGACTGGAGCTCTGCTCCCCAAAAGGATTAAAGCCATCTGTACTTAGACCAAATCTTAAGTTCCTTGCGTCATCTGAAAATGTCGGGAACTCTCTGTCGATTTTTCTCCACTGGGACCCATCGGCGGGGTGTCTCAACTTCCCGTCTTTCTTACGCTCTTCTTTGTGCCATCGCAACAACCTGGCATGCTCTTTGTTTCTGAACAGACGTTTCAACCGTGGTATTATAGGAGCATACCACATCACCTTAGCAGGAACCCTCTTCCGGGGGGGCTCGTCATCGCCCTCAACATCACCAGGGTCATCTTGTCTTATCTTGTACCGCAGTGCATTGCATACCGGGCATTTATCCATGTTCTCGTACTCACCGCGGTACAGGATGCAGTCATTAATGCATGCATGTATCTTCTGCACATCTAATCCTAGAGGGCAGATAGCCTTCTTTGCTTCGTATGTAGTCTCGGGCAATTCGTTATCCTTTGGAAGCTTCGGCTTCATTATTTTCAGTAACTTCTCAAATCCCTTGTCAGAACAACCAGTCTCTGCCTTCCATTTCAGCAGTTCCAGTGTGGTACCGAGCTTTGTGCTGCCATCTTCGCAGTTTGGGTACAGCAACTTTTTGTGATCCTCAAGCATGGCCTCCAACTTTAGCTTCTCCTTTTCTGTATCGCATTCTCGCTTTGCATCAGAAATGACCCCACCAAGACCATCAGCGGGCTCATCTGATGCCCGATGTTCACCTCTTTCTTCTTCAACGTCTTCCATAACAGTATCACCGCATTCCTCTGGGAACATAGGATAGTTGTCATCATCCTCCTCTTCTTCATTGTCTTCCATCGTAACCCCTCTTTCTCCGTGCTTGGTCCAACAATTATAGCTGGGCATGAAACCTTTCCGAATCACGTGGTCTTGAATGGTTCTCGGGTCAGAGTACTCCCTGACGTTCCGACACTTCTCACATGGACAAGGCATAAAATTATTCACTTTGTTTGCCTCAGCCACATCGAGAAATTTATGCAGGCCTGCAATAAACTCGGAACTGCGTCGTTCGCCGTACATCCATCGCATCCGTGCATCCATCTGCATCATATATATAATTAAGTTTATCAAATACCATTACAATAACATCTTGAATAGTGAAATGACCACCGTACATCGACACGTGCAATATTTCTGTATCAATTACAGACGAAAAGGATAAAGTTGCTAACCTCGGTGCGGGTCGGGCATTTCATCGAACACATCTTGTGCGTGGCAAAGAGAAAAAAAACTAGCACCCCCACTTCCCACCAATCCAGGAAAAAAAAACAGAGGAGAGAGGGGGGTGGGGGCAACAATATATAGGCAGGGGAGGGGTATTGGTCCCGGTTCTTGGCACGAACCGGGACCAAAGCTCCGCGGCATGCCACGTGGTCCGGCTCTGGAGCTTTGGTCCCGGTTCTTGGCATGAACCGGGACCAATGCCCCCAACCGAACCGGGACCATTGCCCCACGGGGCCCTGGCAGCTCGAACCGGGACCAGTGCCAGGCACTGGTCCCGGTTTTTGCCTGAACCGGGGCTAATGGCAAAACAGTACTCCGGACCAAAAGTCCTTTTTCTACTAGTGTTAGTGGGCACAACTTTGTCTAGATACACATATATCTAGTCTAAATACTTAACTAAATACATATGAATTTAGACAAAGCTATGCCCACTAATATGGATCGGAGGGAGTATTTTTCCCTGGCCGTCCAGAATCTGTCTGAATTCCGGCATCCTGGTTAGTTTAACCCTTCAGTTGACTTCAAGGCAAACTTTTATGTAATATTTGCATGGGTGATCTTCCAGTCCTTGCATCTTACACGGCTAGTGCAACGGGCGAACGACCGAGCGAAAGTCAGTTAATATCTTAGCTCAAATTAGGCAGAGAGAACAAAGCGTTTCCCAGGGAAGCTAACCCCTGACTGGCTTGGATACAAGTTCCCGGAAGCCTGCTTGTAGCTTTAGGCGCACGGATTGAACAAGTTGCGTGCGTGTTTGCCGTGTGGAACTGCACCTCTCATAATTCATTCAGATGATCGGCGGGAAACCAGGGGAAGGACCAGGACGAACTTTTTATATATGCCATATGCGGTACGTGGAGAGGAAGATCGATCGTTGCTCTCTCCTAGCTGCATGAATTGACCCGTCACCAGCCGCCAGCGTGGAGAAATAGTACAGTAGCTAGGAAGAAAACAATCCTTGTGAAGCTCTCTCAAATGCTGACAGCTCACAGAAATGCCCGAGCGAGCGAGATGTCGAAGCTCAAGGGCATATGTGTGTGTATGTGTGTATAGATTGACGTCAAGAGATCAAAGAAGAATAGAATGCTAGCTCTAGAGCTGGAACTCGCTTGGGAATGAAGATTACCAAATCGAGCTCCATCCATCTCCCGTTTACGGCTCTTGCGTGAAGTGCAGGCTCCATGTAATGATGATGATCATCGAGATCGAGCCAGTCGCCTCATTTCGTCCTTTGATCAGTGCAGTGCAGTCGACAGAGGTTGCGTGACAGCGCCGAGTCACAAGTACTGTTTGTTTGCCGTGGGAGCATACGCCAAGGTCTAGCTTTCGTGTACTTGTGATCAGTGGCTAGGTTTAAAATTTGGTTAGGATTTACGATAATCCAGCCATGCCGGATCTGCTACAGTAACGACAACAGGTTACAGAGATTTAGTATATAGCTTGACACGCGTACCAAACCAACTACGACATTTAGTTTTGTTGAGTCTGTTTGACATTCATCCTCAATCTCAGCCGGTTTCTGCGAGGTTAAGATTTGTTCAAAGTCTCTCAACTCTCGAGCATCCGTTAGAATGAAGAGTTGGCAAGTTGACCAAATGATGGTATGCAGCGAGTACCGAGTGTGGCCTTCTCTCTGGCCAAATGGAAATCGACCTCGATATGCTTCGTCATGGTATGAAACACGGGATTCACCGTCAGCTATATGTCACGCCTAACAGTGATCGATCGATGTAGATAAGCTAGCTCTGATCTCACGATAAAACTATGATCAAGTGGACATGTTATGGTACGCGTCTCTCCCGCTTCTCACTCCATCGTGCGAAGTCATGATCGAGAACCCGGTCTGCATGCAGCTGGGTAGCTAGAGCCAAGAGATGGACCAGCAAGTTGATGAACCAATTATTTCCCTGACAGTCCGGAATCTGTCTGAATTCCTTTTTTTTAAACGAAATCTGTCTGAATTCCGGCATGCTGGTTAGGTTAAAACTTGGACTGACTTCAACGCAGAGCTTGCACGTAATCAGTGGGATCACGTGTAATAACATTTGCATGGGTGATCTTCTAGTCCTCGCATCTTACACGGCTAGTGCAGAACCGGCGAACGACCCAGCGAAAGTCAGTTAATATCTTAGCTGAAAGTAGGCAGAGAGAACAAAGCGCGCGCAGGTTCCCAGGGAAGCTAATACATCCCTGGCTGGCTTGGTAACAAGTTCCCGGAAGCCTGCTTGTAGGAACAAGTTGCGTGCGTGTGTTTGCCGTGTGGAACTGCACCTCTCATCATTCATTCATTCATTCAGATGATCGGCGGGAAACCAGGGGAAGGATCGGGACAAACTTTTTATATATATATGCTGAATGCGGTACGTGCGTACGTGGAGACGAAGATCGATCGTTACTCTCTCCTACCTGCATGAATTGACCCGTTACCAGCCGCCAGCCTGGAGAAATACTACAGTACTCCCTCCGTTCTTAAATAAGTTGTTTTATCATTTGTCCACATTCATATGTATACACGTTTTAATGTGTATATTACTCATTTTAGTATGCATATAGACAATATATGATACCCCTAAAACATGTTATATTTAAAAACATACGGAATAGCTAGAAAGAAACAAGCTTAGCCATACATCCTTGTGAAGCTCTCTCAAAACAGCACGCTGGCTGCCGCTGACAGCTGACAGAAATGCGCGAGCAAGCGAGATGTCGCAGCTAGCTCAATTTTTTGAGGCTGTTTGACATTCCTCCTCAATCTCAGCCGGTTTCCGCGAGGTTAAGATTTGTTCAAAGCCTCTCAACTCACAAGCGTATGTTTGATAAAAGGTTTAATCAAGGCGTTGGCAAGTTGATCTGATTGAGAAATGGAGGAATGGAAAACGACCTCGACATGCTTCGTCATGGAAAACGACCTCGACATGCTTCGTCATGGCATGAAACATGGGATTTCTATGTCACTCGTAGGTAGTCGTACCTAAATCTAGTGCCCTGGGTTGTGGTATAAGCAGTTCATTGAGAGGGGGTTGCATCGGCGCCGCCGTCCCATTTGCACGGGATTTTGTATCACACTACAATGCTCGACTATGAAAACAATAGGCTGTTTACGGCTTTACGGTCACTTGCTGCATGGATTTTTCTTGTCACCTTTTTCTTGCTGCATCGACGGACTCATGGTGATATCCCCATTGGCCCATGCATTGGACTCGTCAATGGAGGTGATCTTCCATGGTTGTAGTATATCCCGAGTGCATGTTGTGGGTGTGAAGGACGGAAAATTGGGGATGGAGAAGCAGAGAGAGAGAGGTTTTTTCCTACGGCAAAATTGGAGATGGAAGAAGGGCGTGAGTTTTATTTGTAGGTAGACGACGTGCGGGGTTATGATTCCGAGGTATATCAACTAATTAATCGCGTCTCTCCATATCTTACCATATGAATTCCCATGTGGATTCCCTTAATGTTAACTTTTGTCTTTTCCTCCATCACTTCTCACACGTGGAGCCCATGCTGGCTGACATGTGGGACCCACTCGTCGCTGCTGGTTTCACTGACATTTCTTGCTGTTACCTTTATGATCGATGCGTCTTACGTGGAGCTAGGTAGGGTCCAAACGTCGTGCCGGATCCGCTACAGTAACCGACCGACAAAACAGTGTACACCTATATATACACACACGCGTACGAAAAGCAACTACTGAAAATCCTGTTTGTTAATTAGACACACTGATGAATCAAGTCGAGTCGAGTGTGACTACCAAGTTAATCGAGCTTTTGAAAGTTACCACCGATCCGATCGACGGCGCCGCGCCAACAAACCGGGATGGCGACGCCGCAGCTAGCCGGAAGCCGCTGGCTCAGCTCCGCACGGCACCGCGACCGGTTTGGCTGCTAGTAGCTAGCTAGCTACTGAGGAATACCGGGCGGGTCTTCTCTCTGAACTATTCAATGAGCGAGAGTATAATAAAAGCCAAATCGAACTTATCAGTATGCAGGTTGAGACCAACTGATCATGGGGCTTCGTTCGTTCTAACGTAGTACGTAACATACCAGTCTTGGTACGCTGGTCCAGCCCAGTTTGCCTCCTTCTCCGCCAGCTTCTACGACGAGACAAAGACTTGTAGATACATCTCCTCACATGTTGCCCAACTAGCAAAAGATGGGCGTGCAGCTGACTTTTCGTCTCTTATGCTTGTATCAAGTATCAACAAGAAGAAATAAATACAAATTTGGGGAAAAAAAATAGTAGTATGTCGTGTTCAATTTCGGATCAGACTTTTATTTATTCTAAGTATCAGACGGCCATTGCTGTAATTACTTTTGGCTCTCGTGAGTATTGGTCATTAACTTAAATCTTCCAATATTCTGGCCGCTGTTTGGGGTTATTCTACCATTCCTAAGCCAATGCGCATATGGTAGACCTCCAAAACTTGTGAACTTATCTATTGATGCCTTGAATAATTACTCCCTCCGTTCTCTATTATAAGATGCTTTAGCTTTTTCGGAATCGGGTGTATATAGACATATCGTCTTAGATTGTATATTTACTCATTTTGCTCCGTATTTAGTCCGGAGTGAAATATCTAAAAATATCTTATATTATGGTATGTCCATATCTGTAAATACTTTTGGCTCTCGCGAGCCTTGGTCTTTAACTTAAAATCTTCCTATATTTTGACCCTTTTTGAAATTACTCGACCATTCCGAAGCCATTGAGAATACGGAGGCCTCCAAAAATTGTGACATTCTGATCTATAGATGCCTTGAATAACAGTATGTAACCATAATAAATAAATTCAGAACTGTTGACGAAGTTGGGGAACTGTATCCAAGTCAGTATACTAAGAGCATCCCTAGTGGCTCGTGTATATGGACGTGGATGTCAAATATACACGATGGAAGTCAAAAAACGCTCTCCAGCGGAACGTGTATATGGTCGTGGATGCTATCCACATCCATCCACGATGCTACTCGACGTGGAAGTAAACACGTCCAGGCCACGCTCGTGGATGAAGGAAAAGCGACTGCCTCCAGTACGTCTACGTGCTCTTTTCCCTTTTCCCTTCCCCTTTTTACTTGCTCTTTAATCTACACAAATACACTTCGATTTGAAAAGTTGTGTACACGAAATACGTGCGTACTGATGAGTTGGTTCCATTCCCATACTCGGTTTCAAGTTTCATCGATCATAACTTGCCAATTTCGAACCGATGTTCAGAACTTTTTTGGTCGAATTTTGTCAAATTCGTCGCACTCGGTTGAAGTTTTGAAAAATCCTTTGACGAGCATGTTCAACTTGATGTTTCTCACAACTTTCGTGTTGAAACTTTTCCATTTCGGTATACGTATACGGATACATCTTGTACTGAACTTTGTTGTACCGTAGTGGAGTTGAAAAGTTGTATACACGTCCGGATTTACACGTCGGATACACGTTCCACTGGAAAACTGGGACGTGTAAAATTTAGCAACGTGTATATGGACGTGTATATGGAGATATACACGTCCATATTCCCACGTTCCACTAGAGATGCTCTAAGGCCTTAAACTATGAAGCAACAAATTGCTAAATCATACTCGTACTTGTGTTTCAGAAAGCTTAAACGGCTTAGTCCGAGAAATGGTTTAGCTTCATCACTATCGATCGAGGATCACACTTTTAATTGTAGTCGTATCCCATAGCATGAACTTGCATGCCGTTGTCAGTACACTTGGCAGTTCCTATGACTCCCGCTAAAGATCGCCTCATGGAGCACCTGGCAAGTTAGATCGAGTCTGATAGAGGCGATAGGATCACCAAATGACGACACAACCACACTGGCTGCACCGGCAATGACCTTTAAAGCCCACCGCCCCACCGACCATATGTAGCCCCTAGGCTGGGAATGACGGTAGGGGAGCAACCACTAGCCCAGGGGCGCCTTTGCATTGGATCCGACGCCATCACTGCCGCCGCTGCGAGTAGAGCATGGCCATCGTCAAAATCTCCACACCCTAACCGCCAACGCTCTCCATGCATGGAGCAAGGCCTCACCACCATTTTCATCGGTGTCGCGTGGATTTCTGGCGGTCGCCTCTGGTAGCGACGATGGTGGAAGAGGGGAGGAAGGGGTGGCGGCGCTCTAGGGTTTTGGGATAGGAGGGGCTGAGTTCAGAACACATTCACTGCCATTAAGCGATGGTGCTGCAATGATCACATGATAGTGAGGTCTAGTGTGCACATTGAACATCATCGATCATCCTTTTGAGGAGTCTTTTCCAGTCCTAACTAGAATGCTGATATTTGTGGAAGTGTATCACTAAGTGTACTATTTGTGCAGCCTTCCGGTGGGACCTTTTCTCTAGTTTGGATCCTACCCACGGCGGTTGAGGCTATGGTGATGCCTTTGTCCTACCAATATGTACGTCGTTCATCGATACATTTAAGTTTTGTACCCCCTCCGTTTACAAAAGAATGTCTCAACCTAGAGAAAATTTGTATGTATTTACACATGATTTAGTGTGTACATACATTTAAATTTGGGCTAAGTTGAGACATCCTTTTATGTACGGAGGGAGTAGTAATTAAAACTTGTTAGAGATGCTGCTTGGTGTGAAATAAAGATCTCAAGTAGTAGACTCGTTCCCAGGCAAACTCTAGGACATTTTGGCATGTACGTACGTAAGTACTCCCTCCGTTCCACAATATAAGATGTTTTAGACTTTTTTCATATGCACATGTACACACATGTATCTAGACATGCTTATGTACATGTGTCTATTCTTTTAAGTATGAATCTAGACATTCCAACCGGGCTGACCCCCTTTCCATTATTAACATAACGGAAATACAAAGTTTACCGAACCAACAGAGAAGGAATGAAAAAAAGGGGAAAGCGAGCTGGAGCAGCAGCAGGAAACCCACTGAGAATGCTCGAACTCGAACAACCTGCGGGGCAAAAACCTGCTGCCACCAGTATTCGCAACAGTACCGAAAACAAAACAAACAGCCTTACAATTCCCAAACTGGCCAACACCATCTAAAACTTATTACATCAGCCAGAACACCAAACAAGCTACCACATAAGCCAGACTGAAGAAAACGACATACTATCCCGCATCCCACATCCTCTGAAATCCCAGATCATCACTTGTAGGTGAGACGCAGCATCCCCTGGGCACACGATGAAGATGCAGACGAACTGCCAACTGCTATCTCCTTAGCCATCTTGAGCAGCTGCTCCGCACCAATACAGATAGCTTCCCTGTCCTCCAACTTGTACAAACCTGCCCAATGTTTTAAGAAAGCACAAACCGTAAACACCATAGTTATAGGAGATTTCATTATATACTTCTCAAAAGTGATTTTGTTTCTGGTGGGCCAAATCGACCAGCACACAGCAGCCAGCAACAAAGTATAAAACTTCTTCCACCAGGCCAAAAGGAATAGAACCAAGTAAGGCTTTGCCAAATCGAAGAAGGAGCAGTATTAGTTTTAAACAAGGAGCCAATGCAGCCCCACACAACTCTAGCCGAACAGCATTCAAAAAACAAATGATTTTTCGACTCAGCCTGCTTGCAAAAGGAGCAAGCAGGATTTCCTAACCACTTCCTTTTCTTCATATTATCACGAGTAAGAATGGCATTTTGCATGATCTGCCACATGAAAAATCTTAATCTTCAAAGGTAGCCTTGCTTTCCAAATCCACTTATAATTTGGACCAAAAGATGAACTTTCTAATAGTTCATAACACGATCTGGTGGTAAACTGTCTATTAGAAGTTCTATTCCAGACAACAAAATCTTTCTCATTACCCAAATGTACTGCTTTCGCTTTTTCCACAATGGAATCCCATTGCCCTTGTAATGCCGCATAAAGTCTTCGCCTAAAGGGAACTACAAAATTTCTCTTCACACATTCTTTGAAGGTAATCTCAGGGAGCTGACAAATATCAAACAATTGAGGGAAAGCTTGCATAAGGAGATATTATCAAGCCAAGGGTCTTTCCAAAACCGTGCCAGCGACCCATCTTTAATTTTTACATCTCTACCAATAAGATAAACATCTCTTACTTTCATAATAGCTTTCCAACAAGGAGAATCAGATAACTTTGTCTTAACCGTAGTAATAGTTTTATTTCTCATGTGCTTGGCTTTAACAATTTGTTGCCAAAGTCCTTCTTTGGTGTCAAGTTTCCACCACCATTTAGTCAGTAGACTAAGATTTTGTTTGTGTAAATCAGGAACTCCTAATCCACCCTTCTTTTTGGACTTAGCTATTCTTTTCCATTTCACAAGATGGTATTTTTTCTTCGCAGTTATTCCTTGCCAAAAGAATTTTCTCATATGCTTATTCAACTTCTCAATAAAAGTCTTATTCAACAGGAACATAGACATATAATATGAAGGGATCCCAGCCAAACAAGTTTTAAAAGAGTAAGTCTACCACCCGAGGAAGCATTTGCACAAATCCATGCAGCCAATTTTTTAAGAAACTTTGCATCCACAAAATCCCAATCCACATTCTTAAGATTCGAAAAGGTGACAGGCACTCCCAAATAGTTCAAAGGTAAAACTCCAACTTTACAATTAAACATATCCGCATAAAAGGAAGTAACCTCATTATCAGCTCCAATTGTAAACACCTCACTCTTCATAAAATTAATTTTAAGGCCGGACATAAGTTCAAACATATAAAGCAGCATTTTCAAATTAACAGCTTTATCAGGATCATGGGAGATACATAGGACTGTGTCATCGGCATATTGTAAAACTGCAATACCTTTATCAATCAAATCAGGAACTAATCCCTCAAAGAGGTCATTTCTTTGTGCTTCCAAAATCATTTTTGTAAGTACTTCCCCCGCCATATTAAAAAGCATAGGAGACATCGGATCCCCTTGCCTCACCCCTTTGGCACTTTGGAAATAAGGACCTAACTCATCGTTGATTTTAACCGAGACCGTACCATTATGCAAAATCTTAGCAATCCAACCACAAAAGGTGTCTGAGAAACCCCTCTTCCGAAAACAACTAAGCAAAAAGTTCCAATTAACTTTATCGTAAGCCTTCTCAAAATCCAACTTAATAATGACACCCACTTGTTTCTTAGCATGTGTATGATGAATAATCTCATGAAGAGACATAATACCATCAGTAATATTCCTATTCTTAATAAAAGCATTCTGCTGTACACTAAACAATTTAGTAGCCAGCGGGTCCAGGCGAATACATAGAGTTTTTGTTATCAACTTGTAAATGCAACGAAGCAAACAAATCGGTCTAAACTGTTGAATTCTATTAGCATCATTCAACTTAGGCAGCAGAGTTATCACACCATAATTCAATCTATGCACATCAAGAATACCTTTATGAAACCAATCAAACATATGCATAATATCCGGCATAACAATATCCCAACATTGCTGAAAGAATTCAATAGGAATGTTGTCGGGTCCGGGTGCTTTATTTAATTTCATTGAAAACAGAGCATTTCGAATTTCCTCTACCGTAAAAGGTTTAATTAACAAGTCATTATCATCCAAATTTAGCTTCTCATCTTCATTCCAAAGATTAGAGGAAAACTCAAACAAATTGCCCGAGCAGGACCAAACAGCTCCTTATAATAATCCGTGGCGTGTTCTAACAAGTTTTTTGTCCCCTCAATTACAAAATCATTATGAGTTAACGAATGCATGCTATGTTTCCTCCTCTTCCCATTCGCAACCCTATGGAAAAAAGCCGTGTTGTTATCCCCTTGTAAAATCCACCTCTCATTTGACCTCTGATACCAATAGTTCTCCTCGTAAGACAACAAATCTAAAAGATAGCAGTTAATCTCATGTTGCCTATGCATTTGGCCAGGAGATAAAGCACTAACCTCTTCTAAGTTTTCAAGGATATCAAGCTCAGCTTGCAGCTCACGCTTAATTTTTTTGTGATGTCCAGAGACATTTGCACCCCATCCTTTAAAAAACTTCTTAAATCTTTTCAACTTAATATTAATAATATCGATTAGGATCCTGACTATTAACACGTTTCCCCCAAATCTCATCAACTTTAGGAAGAAACTCCTCATTCTTGAACCAATTAGTATCAAACCTAAACTGATTTCTTTTCCCAGGATTTTTTCCACATCCAGAATCCAATAAAAGCAGATTATGATCAGAATTATCTCTCACCACTTTTCTTACTGTAACTAAAGGAAAAAAACTCTCCCATGAAGAAGACATGAGCACCCTATCAAGTTTAACAAGGGTCGGTGGATTTTGATTATTCGACCAAGTATACATACCTCCAGACATAAAGATTTCACGTAGCCCCAACATATGAATAATAGAATTAAAAACATCAGAAGAATGCGGTAAAGGAGTCTGTTTATTCTTTTCACCACAATGTCTAATGATGTTAAAATCACCACCAACTATATATGGGATATCAACAATATTGCACCAAGATGAAAGCTCAGCCATAAATTCCTCCTTGAACTCTTCATGAGCCGAACCATAAACCGCAAGTAAAGCCCACTGACAATTTTTCTTTTTATCCCAGAGGTTGACTTGTACAATATATTTACCAATCCTTACACAGAAACATCCAAGGAATCTCAGCGTACACCAACTAGAATACCACCAGATTTACCCACTGAAGGAGCCCATTTCCAAAAGAACTTGCCATCCGGATCAAACTTCCTAAAAAATATCCGTATACGTATGCTTCATTGTTTCCATAAGGCATATAAAATCCAGCTCATAATATTTTATAATATCAGTGAGACAAGCAGCCATACCAAGCTTGCTTATCCCCCTTAATTTCCAAAAGGCTCCTATCATTTAAACTTTTCAGGGGTCCTTCTTCTTCTAGCACCTCTCCTAGGAGGCAGGGGAGAAGCACTAGCCTTTTTCTGACTTCTAGTCATAGGTCTAGAAACTGTTACCACTTTATTAGCATATTTCCTATTCTTTCTTGATTGAACCACAGTAAAGGCATCAATGTCACTGTCACTATGCCATTCTATACTAAGAGGAGTGCCAGTCCCTTGATCATGATCAACAGAAAAAGTATTATCCGACACCTTTCCCTTAGAATTTTTCGCAGCTAATTGATTTCTAGCATTTTCAAGTTCTCTAAGTAAATTGACAGGTTCAAAATTATTACTAGGAAAATCAATCCCATCATAGAAGCACGCAACATAATTTCTTTATCAGATAACACACCAAAGGAATTCAAACTAGATGAATCCGTATTACCTTCAAGGTTCCTCTTCTTGGATAAAATAGCTGCCTGCTTCATACCCTCTTCATCTTCTTAGCTTGATTCCTGGGGATTTCACCTCCGACTCTTTGCTGCCAGAAGTATCGTTCTTCACAAGAGAATCACTTTCAGGAGATAGAACAAAATATTCCTCATCTTTAGCAGGAGATACATTGCCATTCACCTCCATTTCAGTAATATTAACTAGCTTGGGCACTCCTCAGCAGATAACTCCTGTCTTATAGGAATCACAAGAGATTCCTGCTGAACAACAGGAGTCACAGGCACCCAATTGACCATCCAGGTAGATCTATCAAGGGAAGGAATTTTATGAGCACTCTTATCAACACTTTGTACTGTTTCCTGTGATTCACACAATCTTCATTTTTATCAGATAAGTCACAGTCTTCCTCAGTCCCAGACTTCTGATTTGCCTCCTCACCCAAATTTTTGCCACCACATTGTCCCTCTTTCGCCAGGTGTTCAATTAGTAGCCCATGATCTTCCTCACTGTCTTCTTCAGAAACTTCTTCAATAACAGGATCACGAACGGTAGTATGAGTACGTCTTCCTCTCTCATCCCTATAGTCCGAGCGCACATTATCACTGAGATCAGTAGAGTTATTTGCTAGGTTCCTTCGAGGACGAGTGTTCAATCCTCGAACGTTTAGGAGATGGATCCGCATGTGAGTTCACAGTAACTGCATTCTTTTCTTTTTGAGGACCTCCACTAGAATAGACTCCACTTCATAGTAGAAGTCATAGAAGTAGTCACCTAGCACTCCTTCAGCAACCAGGAAGTCTCTGTATGTCTCTGCACCCAATCAATATTCTGCAGTATTCCGGCTTGTGTAAGTAGCTTGATCAATTTCAAGCGAAACTCCAACCAAGGACCCCACATATGCAGCAGTAGCATCACATCTTTTGTCGGTTGGTATGTTCTTCACACGAACCCATGCTTGTGTAACTCAGATTTTGCACCAGCAGCTGCGGACCAAGGCTTCACACTTAAGACACCATTAAAGGTTGCCATTTCCATCCTCTTACCAAAGCGACAAGTTTTCTCCACTTCAATTGCATTAGGGAAACACATTATGGACTGATTAGGACCGACAACTCTAGCCGTACATCTCCATCCGCCACCAAAGTAAGCATTAAACTCAATTTCCACATCCCTAGCAGTTGGGTTTCCTTCCAGCACTGATATCACAACTGATGATGCTCTCTCCTTAGTCTGTTTCCCCTCCGACACATCAGGAAAATAGAAGAAACCCAGACCAGGAGTCTGAAAGCCACACATGCTAGGAATGCACCCCCAAGGAAGAATAGTCTGACAAATCTCTCTGATATGTCCAAGCTTCTTGCAACGAACACAACGAATAGTAGGACAGGAAGCAGCGAAATGCCCCACAATATTACAGTTGAAGCATTGCTCAGATTTATTACCAGACTTTTCCTGAATCATAATGCCCTTTTGCGCACCAGGCTTGTACCCATCCTCGGAGCAGCAGCGCCTTGTTCCATCCCCAGATCCTGAACAACGCTCCCACTTTGTCTCTGATTTGCTTATCGCGATACCGATCTCCCGGACGCCCATCATCCACGCCATCATTCGCATCTCAATTCCCGACATAAGGCTTCAGGTTGTTGTTGTTGTTGTTCACAGCCCTTCCCCCTTGCGGATTTCTGCCACATAGCCGCCACGGTGGCCATAGAACCTTCCGCCGGCGTTGCTGGAACCGCCATGGTCTCCCATCGATCTCGATGGTACCACTCTCACCGCGCCCCTGAGGTTGCTGTCGCGGTGGTGAAGAAGCTACCTGCGCGAACGATCTCTGATCCCCTCTCACCTTCCTGCCACCAGCCAAAGGAATCGCCGCTCGGAGGAGAGGAAACCCTAGGTTGCTCCCAGAAGTGGCTAAGGATAGACTCGAGTCGCAGAGAGGCCGAAGTAGGAGACCCAACCTTCGTCCCACCATTAACAGGCCTCCGCTGGGTCCGTCCCTCAGGTGCTGGGCTCGCCTGGCCCATGGGATCAAAACTTCCATTCCCCGCGTCAATGGCAGACGGTGAATTTCCACAATACCCGAGAGGATAGAATTCCACCTGCCCACAGACGATCGTACCCAAATCACTAGATCGCAGAGGCGGATCACCGGAATCTACCGGCAGGATCTCCGCCGGAGTCACCGAATGCGCCGTAAATCGATAGAGCATTTCCGATCAACACCGCTCCCCGCGCGAAGTAGCGAGCATCAATCACCACTAACTCCTCGTCAAGGAGCACCAACCGCGCGCAGCGTGACGGAGAACCAGCGTGCCCTTGCGCGCCGTCCGCAGAGGCGACGCCGGCGCGATCGTCGAGACGAACGCCATCGCCCACCTCGGGTCCGCTCGCGTCGCGAGACATCCGTCTTATGAATCTAGACATGCATGTGCAACAACTAAAACATCTTACATTATAGAACGGAGGAGTATGTCAGAACGTGTGCAACACTGCTCTCCTACCAAGCTAGAATGCCCTGCAAAATCACATGATGTCGTCCCAATGGATCAAAATTCGTCTAATTTAGTTGTGGCAGCAATGAAACCACAAATTTGAGTGAATTCGATTTCATCTTGTTCGGGTGACAAAATAAATAGATAAATAAAACCACTTGCATTAGTTTGGCTATGATTAATCCAGAACTTCAGGAAATTTGACAAGGATTGAATCCTATCTAAATGTGTCAGATCCACATATATATGTGACCAACACATAATGAATGTTTAGCGATATAATATTTTGTTACCTACCGAATCCCACTAAGAAATTTTGCTATGAATGCGAACCTTTGAACGTTAGGACTTGTACATCGCGGCTTTCTAGCTCCAGAATAATTATTTACGGCCCCGATCGATCAGCTAACTGAAACAGAGTCTCGTCCTGTAGTATCGCACGCCATACCACGTACACGGAGCTCCGGCCGGGCCATCCCGTCGCCCTTTGCGCTGGCCGTTCGCTGTCAAGGGGCGCATAGACCAGATCATCGATCAGCCGTTAAAAATAACGTCAGAGCCACGAGCTGACGAGCCGCCCCGCCGATAATACACCACGCGCCCCACAGCCTTGAGCTCACAGCTACTAGCACCTCCACCACCAACCAGCATCACTGCGCGCCACTCGAGCAAGGCACTTATACTTCCTTGTGTCGGCGGCAGCTAGCTAGCTAGTGGGCCGCGTCCGTTTGGCCGGAGCGGGGGATGACGACGAATGAGGTCGACGGTGGCGGCGGCGGTGTGGCCGTGGTGCTACTGGCTGCGGCGGCGGAGGCTGGCAAGCTGAAGGTGGGGTACTACGACAAGAGCTGCCGGGGCGTGAGAACGTGGTGAAGTGGCACGTCGCCAAGGCCCTCAAGGAAGACAGAGGCACCGGCGCCGAGCTCGTCGCCTCATCTTCCCACGACTGCTTCGTCATGGGTACGTCCTCCGTCCATCCCATATTCTCTCTCTCTCTGCCACTCCGGCCGGCCTAGCTCTACCGTCGTTGATCTTGCTAGCAAACGAGTCAGCAACAAGGAACCATGAACCACACTACTGTCATCGCACAGTAGAGTCGGTCTTTTTAGCTAACCGGCTATTAATTAGAGCAATAGTACTATGCACGTACACCGTCTACGTTAGTTTACAGGATACATGCACAGTGTCAGTGCCTCGTGAATCAGCATTATGTCAAACTGATAC
This sequence comes from Poa pratensis, assembly GCA_947311845.1. Classification (NCBI taxonomy): domain Eukaryota; kingdom Viridiplantae; phylum Streptophyta; class Magnoliopsida; order Poales; family Poaceae; genus Poa; species Poa pratensis. The sequence continues at coordinate 23,469,496 of CAMZMU010000039.1, forward strand.
CGTCCGCTCCTTTTAACCTGTCGCTCTAGCTAGACCGCCCCACATGTCACCCAGCGAGCTAGCTAGCTACTTGTTCTCTACTGCCGCTGAAAACGTCCTTAGTACTGGTCTATTACTCACTCCGTCCATAAAGGATGTCTCAACTTTGTCCAAACATGCATGTATCATTTTGGACAAAGTTGAGACATCGTTTTATGTATGGAGGGTAGTACTAAACTGTTGGAGATGCTCGATCGAACCAGGTTCGCCGATTAAAGTTTTAGTTATCGGTGAAAATGCACGCTGAGGTTTTTGAACATTGTAGAGTAGCTACAATTTGGAGTTGGAATGTGTGCTAATATGTGCAGAAATTAATACCGTGATTAGCATGTGGACAACTGATACCGCCGCTACTTTTCAGACTAACATGTGACCGAGCTAATTATTCTCTTCAGCTAAAACCACCCTAATACCAGTCAAATGTAAAACTGTTGGAGACCCTAACCAAGCTTAGCTCACCAAACAAAAGCTCAAATTGTCGGATTCTAGACAGAAGTATAAGACCTACCAGTTTCCAAGTAATTGGATATACATGTATGTGTACAAAACAACCAATCCAGGTGGCCACCTAACTTAATTAGGACGGAGACTACACATCGAAGCCACTGAAGAAGTTTCAAAGCTGTTAGCTCTACGTCACTGTCATCGTCCGTCCGTCCATATGTTAATCATTCAAGCACGTTACCGCCACACTGTACTGTGCAAGCTATAGCTAGCAAAGTTGATCCTCGAATTCCGTGCGCTACCTGCTCACCATGTAGCCAGCATAATCTGAGAACTGAAACTGATGCTGGAATATGATACTTTCCTTGGACTAGATATCATTTCACAGACAGCCCCCTCATCACACACCTTTCGCTTTAATCAGCTGAGCATGACTACCTAGCTGTGCGTCTTTGTCACTATCCTATTTGGCTCTCTTTCTACACTTTTTCTTCATGCTGTATTTGGCTCTCTCTCTACTTTAATTGTTCGATCTCCATGTGCAGATGAGGATGTGTGTAAATCGCTCCAACAGTTCGAGTTATGTGTCGTATTCCTGTTAATTATTAGGCAGAGTTTTCTTGGTAATTAATTACTGCAAGAGATTCGATGATCAACTTTCTCTTTTGAAAAGCATATATGAAACTGCTCTGGCATTCATTGTTTCATTACGGACTACAGTGCAAGTCCTTTGCATCAAGAATAAAAGCTTTAAGCTTGCCATCCTTGCTCTGAGTACTTTATTATTCATAATACCTGCGAATGTAGTAGTAAGTACTAAGATCATGATCGAGCTGTAATGTATTAGACTCCTCCTGAAAGATCCATGCAAAAGGTTGTTAACTACAATACTTAGTTTAAAGAAGAAAGGAGGAGGTTGTTAGCTTTTCTTGTTCTTTTGCCACGCACCAGAAAGAAACGAATATACTATCTACTACGAGAAAGAGAAAGCGTACCTATACCATGATCGATAATTTGGTTGCGCCAGAGCACAATCCATCATCGATCTACATATATGAAACCTCCTAGTACTATTTGTATTTAAGATTAATTAGTGGGTAGATTCGCCGGTTGGAAAACATTAACATTCATTTTAAAAATAAAAGTGGAACTCGTCCCTGCATCGCTCCAGGGGCGATACGGGCGACCACCTCGCACCTCCTCCCACCCCCCCCTTTCCTCTCCTCCTCGCCGCCGTCAGGGAGCCCCGCCGGGCAAAGCTTGGGAGGTAGCCGGCGGCGCGGGCGCTCCTCCCTCGCGCGCGGGGTCTCCGGCTGGGCGACGCGGCGCCCTGGACGGCGTGTTGCTGCGGCGGAGCTAGTACGCCGGGGCGGCGCCCCGGGTTTCTTCGGCGGTGTGCGCGGCCGTGGTGGCAGTGCGGGCAGCACTGCGGCCCGTGCTGGCGGCGAGGCGCCATGGGTGCGATGGCAGCACGAGCTCGGCCGTCCGGCCGATATGGCTGGCGGGCCCGAGTGGTCTTCGATCTGGCGTGGGTGGTTGTCTTCGAGGAGTTTCTGCTGCACGCTTTGCTGGTGGCCGCGGGGCAAGTCGGCAGGCGCTGGCTGCTCCGACGGTGTCGTCTCTGCAGGTCGGCCGCGCGGCCGTGTACTTCTCTTGGGCAACGGCGCAACAAGGTTGGGATACTCAGGTGCCGTTTTTGCCGTGCACTCTGCTGGTGCCGCGGGGGCTACTGCGGCGTGGCGGCATGGGCGGATGCGGCTCCGCCGCCTATCCACGGCGGGCTGCCGGTTTGTGAAGCCGGGGCGCGGCCCGGGGAACTAGATGTCGGCAGCGGCGGCGCGCAGGCGGCGCGCGCTGGTGGCATGGTCTGGTCGTCGCGGCCCAGCTCGGAGGCGTGGATCCGGCGCCTTGGTCGCCGGATCTGGCGAGGTGGGCTGCTGCCATGGCCCCTCGGCTGGTTTCAGGCTGGCCGGGATCAGCTTCGGGCTGGTCGGCTGGAGGTGTAGCGGGGTGCGCGGCAGAGACCAGATCCCAGTTGGTTCTTCGACGTTCTTTCTTCTAGTTGCAGCAGATGGCGATCCGGGCCCACGCCCTAGGTCCTTTGGCATGCCGGGGCGGCGGCCCCGGAACGGTGGTGACTTTGGTCTGCCGCGCTAGTGCGGTCGTTGTTGGAGTATTTGGCGGTTCACCGGCGAGGTTCCGCTCCGGCTCCCCGTGGCGAGGGCTAGGTGTTCCCGGGCGAAGCCTCGCACCGGTGTTTTGTATGGTGACGACGCTCGGCGCGTCGCTACTCCTTCTTGAAGGCATCGTTGTGGAACCGCTCTCTCCAACCTCGAAGGCCAAGTTTTCTTCGGGTGAAAACCCAACTCCGTTGGAGTGGGCGGTGGCGGCGTCCTCGTCGTTATTCCTTTGAAGACACCGTCTTGAAGTACTTGGTGCTTTGTGGGAGCCGAGCAGCGTAGCTCGCGGTGAGGTTGGAGGATGCCGGGGCGGCGGCCCTCGGACGGTGGTTGTGCGCCGAGGCGGCGGCCTCGGAAGAAGTTTTGAAGCATTTTGTGTCGTGGCTTTTTTTCTCTTAATCTTCTTTTCGGTTATTCATTTGCCTAAGAGCTGCTTGTACATATTCTACCTACTATTAATCGAAAAGCCAGCAATTGACTGGATTCTTCAAAAAATAAATTAAGGCTTGCATAGATACTTTAAGTCTATCACATGGTCCAGTGATCAGTGCATAACTAATTATTGCCCAATAATGCACCGCATTGCCGACATTACATAAAACATGTTGTACTTTCTTCCCACCAACTAAAGCTAATCGAACATCTGAGATCCGGATCGAGCAATATACTAGAATAAAAGCAATTTGCAAGTACCGATGAAATGACTTCTCATGCACGCTTATTTACTGCACATCGATCACTAGATCGATCAGCATTCAACGGTACTGTAAGTACAGGTTAAATAATCCAAACACATTTTCAATTTGTCCCATCAAATTTAACAACCAGCTTAATTAGTTATATAGTTAGTTAGATGTCAAGACAATTTTGCAATCTGTGCCTGATTGGGTTGCTAAGCTAAGATAATTGTTCAGTTGGAGGTTGTTGGAGAATAATTGGAGAGAATTTACGTGTGTTGCACTTGCAGGGGTGCGACGCGTCGGTGCTGCTGGACCCGACGCCGGAGAACCCGCACACGGAGAAGGACGGCGCCGATCAACATCGGCCTGGGCGCTCTTCGACCTCCAGGACGAGATCAAGTTCGGCGGTGGAGGACCGTGCCCCGGCACGGTCTCCTGCTCCGACATCCTCATCTACGCCGCCCGCGACGCGTCAAGCCAGCTGACAACGGCCACGTCCACTTCGACCGTCCTCGCCGGCCGCCTCGACGGCAAGATCTCCGCGCGGCGGACGCCCAGGCGCGACCTCCCGGCTCCCACCTTCACCATCGAGCAGCTCATCGAGAACTTCAAGCGCAAGAACTCACGATCGAGGAGAATGGTGATCCTGTCCGGCGCGCACGCCGTGGGCGACGGCCACGTGCACGTCGCTCCCGCGGCGGCTCACCGCACCCGAGGAGCAGATCCTCCCTGCGTACCGCAGCCTGCTGGCCGGGAAGTGCGGGCAAGGGCCCGGACCGCTGGTGTCGAACAACATCAGGGACGATGACCCCGCTGCGATCGCCGCATCGGTGCCGAGCTTCCCTCCCGAAGCTGAGGAAGTTCCAGTTCCTCGACAACAGCTACTACCACAAACAACCTCGCCCGGATCGTCACCTTCAACTCCGACTGCAGCTGCTGATCGGAGAAGAGTCGAGGGACACGTGCACAGTACGCCGACAACGGCACCCTCTGGGACGAGGACTTCTCCGAGGCGCTCGTCAAGCTCAGCAAGCTGCCCTGCCGCACGGCAGCAAGGGCGAGATCAGGAAGCAGTGCCGCTACGTCAACCACTACTAGCGCCTCCATTTCTTCTTCTGCTCCGTCTCCGTCGATGAGGGTTTCGACTTTCGAATGGTTCATTCAATTGCATCGCTTGATTAT